>CASCKD010000078.1:2500-380400 GCA_949152435.1 Gastracanthus pulcherrimus
TTTTTTCATCTTTCATCTTTCCGCATTGTTTCATCTTTCATCTTTCCGCATTCTTTCATCTTTCATCTTTCCGCATTGTTTCATCTTTCATCTTTCCGCATTGTTTCATCTTTCATCTTTCCGCATTGTTTCATCTTTCATCTTTCCGCATTCTTTCATCTTTCATCTTTCCGCATTGTTTCATCTTTCATCTTTCCACATTGTTTCATCTTTCATCTTTCCGCATTGTTTCATCTTTCATCTTCCGCATTCTTTCATCTTTCATCTTTCCGCATTGTTTCATCTTTCATCTTTCCGCATTTTTTCATCTTTCATCTTTCCGCATTGTTTCATCTTTCATCTTTCCGCATTTTTTCATCTTTCATCTTTCCGCATTGTTTCATCTTTCATCTTTCCGCATTGTTTCATCTTTCCGCATTGCTTCATCTTTCCGCATTGTTTCATCTTTCTGCATTGTTTCATCTTTCATCTTTCCGCATTGTTTCATCTTTCATCTTTCCGCATTGTTTCATCTTTCATCTTTCCGCATTGTTTCATCTTTCATCTTTCCGCATTCTATCATCTTTCATCTTTCCGCATTGTTTCATCTTTCCGCATTGTTTCATCTTTCCGCATTGTTTCATCTTTCCGCATTGTTTCATCTTTCATCTTTCCGCATTGTTTCATCTTTCATCTTTCCGCATTGTTTCATCTTTCATCTTTCCGCATTTTTTCATCTTTCATCTTTCCGCATTGTTTCATCTTTCATCTTTCCGCATTGTTTCATCTTTCATCTTTCCGCATTGTTTCATCTTTCATCTTTCCGCATTGTTTCATCTTTCATCTTTCCGCATTCTTTCATCTTTCATCTTTCCGCATTGTTTCATCTTTCATCTTTCCGCAATGTTTCATCTTTCATCTTTCCGCTTTGTTTATCTTTCATTTTTCCGCATTCTTTCATCTTTCATCTTTCCGCATTGTTTCATCTTTCATCTTTCCGCATTGTTTCATCTTTCATCTTTCCGCATTGTTTCATCTTTCATTTTTCCGCATTGTTTCATCTTTCATCTTCCGCATTCTTTCACCTTTCATCTTTCCGCATTGTTTCATCTTTCATCTTTCCGCATTTTTTCATCTTTCATCTTTCCGCATTGTATCATCTTCCCGCATTGTTTCATCTTTCCGCATTGTTTCATCTTTCATCTTTCCGCATTGTTTCATCTTTCATCTTTCCGCATTCTTTCATCTTTCATCTTTCCGCATTGTTTCATCTTTCATCTTTCCGCATTGTTTCATCTTTTATCTTTCCGCATTCTTTCATCTTTCATCTTTCCGCATTGTTTCATCTTTCATCTTTCCGCATTCTTTCATCTTTCATCTTTCCGCATTGTTTCATCTTTCATCTTTCCGCATTGTTTCATCTTTCGGCATTGTTTCATCTTTCCGCATTGTTTCATCTTTCCGAATTGTTTCATCTTTCCGCATTGTTTCATCTTTCCGCATTGTTTCATCTTTCCGCATTGTTTCACCTTTCCGCATTGTTTCATCTTTCCGCATTGTTTCATCTTTCCGCATTGTTTCATCTTTCATCTTTCCGCATTCTTTCATCTTTCATCTTTCCGCATTGTTTCATCTTTCATCTTTCCGCATTCTTTCATCTTTCATCTTTCCGCATTGTTTCATCTTTCCGCATTGTTTCATCTTTCCGCATTGTTTCATCTTTCCGCATTGTTTCATCTTTCCGCATTGTTTCATCTTTCCGCATTGTTTCATCTTTCCGCATTGTTTCATCATTCATCTTTCCGCATTGTTTCATCTTTCATCTTTCCGCATTGTTTCATCTTTCCGCATTGTTTCATCTTTCCGCATTGTTTCATCTTTCCGCATTGTTTCATCTTTCATCTTTCCGCGTTGTTTCATCTTTCATCTTTCCGCATTGTTTCATCTTTCATCTTTCCGCATTGTTTCATCTTTCATCTTTCCGCATTCTTTCTTCTTTCATCTTTCCGCATTGTTTCATCTTTCATCTTTCCGCATTTTTTCATCTTTCATCTTTCCGCATTCTTTCATCTTTCATCTTTCCGCATTTTTTCATCTTTCATCTTTCCGCATTGTTTCATCTTTCATCTTTCCGCATTGTTTCATCTTTCATCTTTCCGCATTGTTTCATCTTTCATCTTTCCGCATTGTTTCATCTTTCCGCATTGTTTCATCTTTCCGCATTGTTTCATCTTTCCGCATTGTTTCATCTTTCCGCATTGTTTCATCTTTCACCTTTCCGCATTGTTTCATCTTTCATCTTTCCGCATTCTTTCATCTTTCATCTTTCCGCATTCTTTCATCTTTCATATTTCCGCATTTTTTCATCTTTCATCTTTCCGCATTGTTTCATCTTTCATCTTTCCGCATTGTTTCATCTTTCCGCATTGTTTCATCTTTCATCTTTCCGCATTGTTTCATCTATCATCTTTCCGCATTTTTTCATCTTTCATCTTTCCGCATTGTTTCATCTTTCATCTTTCCGCATTCTTTCATCTTTCATCTTTCCGCATTGTTTCATCTTTCATCTTTCCGCATTGTTTCATCTTTCCGCATTGTTTCATCTTTCATCTTCCGCATTCTTTCATCTTTCATCTTTCCGCATTGTTTCATCTTTCATCTTTCCGCATTGTTTCATCTTTCATCTTTCCGCATTGTTTCATCTTTCATCTTCCGCATTTTTTCATCTTTCATCTTTCCGCTTTGTTTCATCTTTCATGTTTCCGCATTCTTTCATCTTTCATCTTTCCGCATTGTTTCATCTTTCATCTTTCCGCATTGTTTCATCTTTCATCTTTCCGCATTGTTTCATCTTTCATCTTTCCGCATTCTTTCATCTTTCATCTTTCCGCATTGTTTCATCTTTCATCTTTCCACATTGTTTCATCTTTCATCTTTCCGCATTGTTTCATCTTTCATCTTCCGCATTCTTTCATCTTTCATCTTTCCGCATTGTTTCATCTTTCATCTTTCCGCATTTTTTCATCTTTCATCTTTCCGCATTGTTTCATCTTTCATCTTTCCGCATTTTTTCATCTTTCATCTTTCCGCATTGTTTCATCTTTCATCTTTCCGCATTGTTTCATCTTTCCGCATTGTTTCATCTTTCCGCATTGTTTCATCTTTCTGCATTGTTTCATCTTTCATCTTTCCGCATTGTTTCATCTTTCATCTTTCCGCATTGTTTCATCTTTCATCTTTCCGCATTGTTTCATCTTTCATCTTTCCGCATTCTATCATCTTTCATCTTTCCGCATTGTTTCATCTTTCCGCATTGTTTCATCTTTCCGCATTGTTTCATCTTTCCGCATTGTTTCATCTTTCCGCATTGTTTCATCTTTCCGCATTGTTTCATCTTTCCGCATTGTTTCATCTTTCCGCATTGTTTCATCTTTCCGCATTGTTTCATCTTTCCGCATTGTTTCATCATTCATCTTTCCGCATTGTTCCATCTTTCCGCATTGTTTCATCTTTCATCTTTCCGCATTGTTTCATCTTTCATCTTTCCGCATTGTTTCATCTTTCATCTTTCCGCATTGTTTCATCTTTCATCTTTCCGCATTCTTTCATCTTTCATCTTTCCGCATTGTTTCATCTTTCATCTTTCCGCAATGTTTCATCTTTCATCTTTCCGCTTTGTTTATCTTTCATTTTTCCGCATTCTTTCATCTTTCATCTTTCCGCATTGTTTCATCTTTCATCTTTCCGCATTGTTTCATCTTTCATCTTTCCGCATTGTTTCATCTTTCATTTTTCCGCATTGTTTCATCTTTCATCTTCCGCATTCTTTCACCTTTCATCTTTCCGCATTGTTTCATCTTTCATCTTTCCGCATTTTTTCATCTTTCATCTTTCCGCATTGTTTCATCTTCCCGCATTGTTTCATCTTTCCGCATTGTTTCATCTTTCATCTTTCCGCATTGTTTCATCTTTCATCTTTCCGCATTCTTTCATCTTTCATCTTTCCGCATTGTTTCATCTTTCATCTTTCCGCATTGTTTCATCTTTTATCTTTCCGCATTCTTTCATCTTTCATCTTTCCGCATTGTTTCATCTTTCATCTTTCCGCATTCTTTCATCTTTCATCTTTCCGCATTGTTTCATCTTTCATCTTTCCGCATTGTTTCATCTTTCGGCATTGTTTCATCTTTCCGCATTGTTTCATCTTTCCGCATTGTTTCATCTTTTCGCATTGTTTCATCTTTCCGCATTGTTTCATCTTTCCGCATTGTTTCACCTTTCCGCATTGTTTCATCTTTCCGCATTGTTTCATCTTTCCGCATTGTTTCATCTTTCATCTTTCCGCATTCTTTCATCTTTCATCTTTCCGCATTGTTTCATCTTTCATCTTTCCGCATTGTTTCATCTTTCCGCATTGTTTCATCTTTCCGCATTGTTTCATCTTTCCGCATTGTTTCATCTTTCCGCATTGTTTCATCTTTCCGCATTGTTTCATCTTTCCGCATTGTTTCATCTTTCCGCATTGTTTCATCTTTCCGCATTGTTTCATCTTTCCGCATTGTTTCATCTTTCCGCATTGTTTCATCTTTCCGCATTGTTTCATCTTTCCGCATTGTTTCATCTTTCCGCATTGTTTCATCTTTCCGCATTGTTTCATCTTTCATCTTTCCGCATTGTTTCATCTTTCCGCATTGTTTCATCTTTCCGCATTGTTTCATATTTCCGCATTGTTTCATCTTTCCGCATTGTTTCATCTTTCCGCATTGTTTCATCTTTCCGCATTGTTTCATCTTTCCGCATTGTTTCATCTTTCCGCATTGTTTCATCTTTCCGCATTGTTTCATCTTTCCGCATTGTTTTATCTTTCCGCATTGTTTCATCTTTCCGCATTGTTTCATCTTTCATCTTTCCGCATTGTTTCATCTTTCATCTTTCCGCTTTGTTTCATCTTTCATCTTCCGCATTCTTTCATCTTTCATCTTTCCGCATTGTTTCATCTTTCATCTTTCCGCATTTTTTCATCTTTCATCTTTCCGCATTGTTTCATCTTTCATCTTTCCGCATTTTTTCATCTTTCATCTTTCCGCATTGTTTCATCTTTCCGCATTGTTTCATCTTTCCACATTGTTTCATCTTTCATCTTTCCGCATTGTTTCATCTTTCCGCATTCTTTCATCTTTCCGCATTGTTTCATCTTTCCGCATTGTTTCATCTTTCATCTTTCCGCATTGTTTCATCTTTCATCTTTCCGCATTGTTTCATCTTTCCGCATTGTTTCATCTTTCATCTTTCCGCATTGTTTCATCTTTCATCTTTCCGCATTGTTTCATCTTTCATCTTTCCGCATTGTTACATCTTTCATCTTTCCGCAATGTTTCATCTTTCATCTTTCCGCATTGTTTCATCTTTCATCTTTCCGCATTCTTTCATCTTTCATCTTTCCGCATTGTTTCATCTTTCATCTTTCCGCATTTTTTCATCTTTCATCTTTCCGCATTGTTTCATCTTTCATCTTTCCGCATTGTTTCATCTTTCCGCATTGTTTCATCTTTCATCTTTCCGCATTGTTTCATCTTTCATCTTTCCGCATTCTTTCATCTTTCATCTTTCCGCATTGTTTCATCTTTCATCTTTACGCATTGTTTCATCATTCATCTTTCCGCATTGTTTCATCTTTCCGCATTGTTTCATCTTTCATCTTCCGCATTCTTTCATCTTTCATCTTTCCGCATTGTTTCATCTTTCATCTTTCCGCATTGTTTCATCTTTCATCTTTCCGCATTGTTTCATCTTTCATCTTTCCGCATTGTTTCATCTTTCATCTTTCCGCATTGTTTCATCTTTCATCTTCCGCATTCTTTCATCTTTCATCTTTCCGCATTGTTTCATCTTTCATCTTTCCGCATTGTTTCATCTTTCATCTTTCCGCATTGTTTCATCTTTCATCTTTCCGCATTGTTTCATCTTTCATCTTTCCGCATTGTTTCACCTTTCATCTTTCCGCATTCTTTCATCTTTCCGCATTGTTTCATCTTTCATCTTTCCGCATTGTTTCATCTTTCATCTTTCCGCATTCTTTCATCTTTCATCTTTCCGCATTGTTTCATCTTTCATCTTTCAGCATTGTTTCATCTTTCATCTTTCCGCATTGTTTCATCTTTCATCTTTCCGCATTGTTTCATCTTTCATCTTTCCGCATTGTTTCATCTTTCATCTTTCCGCATTGTTTCATCTTTCATCTTTCCGCATTCTTTCATCTTTCATCTTTCCGCATTGTTTCATCTTTCATCTTTCCGCATTTTTTCATCTTTCATCTTTCCGCATTGTTTCATCTTTCATCTTTCCGCATTGTTTCATCTTTCCGCATTGTTTCATCTTTCATCTTTCCGCATTGTTTCATCTTTCATCTTTCCGCATTCTTTCATCTTTCATCTTTCCGCATTGTTTCATCTTTCATCTTTACGCATTGTTTCATCATTCATCTTTCCGCATTGTTTCATCTTTCCGCATTGTTTCATCTTTCATCTTCCGCATTCTTTCATCTTTCATCTTTCCGCATTGTTTCATCTTTCATCTTTCCGCATTGTTTCATCTTTCATCTTTCCGCATTGTTTCATCTTTCATCTTTCCGCATTGTTTCATCTTTCATCTTTCCGCATTGTTTCATCTTTCATCTTCCGCATTCTTTCATCTTTCATCTTTCCGCATTGTTTCATCTTTCATCTTTCCGCATTGTTTCATCTTTCATCTTTCCGCATTGTTTCATCTTTCATCTTTCCGCATTGTTTCATCTTTCATCTTTCCGCATTGTTTCATCTTTCATCTTTCCGCATTGTTTCATCTTTCATCTTTCCGCATTCTTTCATCTTTCCGCATTGTTTCATCTTTCATCTTTCCGCATTGTTTCATCTTTCATCTTACTGCATTCTTCCATCTTTCATCTTTCCGCATTGTTTCATCTTTCATCTTTCAGCATTGTTTCATCTTTCATCTTTCCGCATTGTTTCATCTTTCATCTTTCCGCATTGTTTCATCTTTCATCTTTCCGCATTGTTTCATCTTTCATCTTTCCGCATTGTTTCATCTTTCCGCATTGTTTCATCTTTTCGCATTGTTTCATCTTTCATCTTTCCGCATTGTTTCATCTTTCATCTTTCCGCATTGTTTCATCTTTCATCTTTCCGCATTGTTTCATCTTTCATCTTTCCGCATTGTTTCATCTTTCATCTTTCCGCATTCTTTCATCTTTCATCTTTCCGCATTGTTACATCTTTCATCTTTCCGCAATGTTTCATCTTTCATCTTTCCGCATTGTTTCATCTTTCATCTTTCCGCATTCTTTCATCTTTCATCTTTCCGCATTGTTTCATCTTTCATCTTTCCGCATTTTTTCATCTTTCATCTTTCCGCATTGTTTCATCTTTCATCTTTCCGCATTGTTTCATCTTTCCGCATTGTTTCATCTTTCATCTTTCCGCATTGTTTCATCTTTCATCTTTCCGCATTCTTTCATCTTTCATCTTTCCGCATTGTTTCATCTTTCATCTTTACGCATTGTTTCATCATTCATCTTTCCGCATTGTTTCATCTTTCCGCATTGTTTCATCTTTCATCTTCCGCATTCTTTCATCTTTCATCTTTCCGCATTGTTTCATCTTTCATCTTTCCGCATTGTTTCATCTTTCATCTTTCCGCATTGTTTCATCTTTCATCTTTCCGCATTGTTTCATCTTTCATCTTTCCGCATTGTTTCATCTTTCATCTTCCGCATTCTTTCATCTTTCATCTTTCCGCATTGTTTCATCTTTCATCTTTCCGCATTGTTTCATCTTTCATCTTTCCGCATTGTTTCATCTTTCATCTTTCCGCATTGTTTCATCTTTCATCTTTCCGCATTGTTTCATCTTTCATCTTTCCGCATTCTTTCATCTTTCATCTTTCCGCATTGTTTCATCTTTCATCTTTCCGCATTGTTTCATCTTTCATCTTTCCGGATTCTTTCATCTTTCATCTTTCCGCATTGTTTCATCTTTCATCTTTCAGCATTGTTTCATCTTTCATCTTTCCGCATTGTTTCAACTTTCATCTTTCCGCATTGTTTCATCTTTCATCTTTCCGCATTGTTTCATCTTTCATCTTTCCGCATTGTTTCATCTTTCATCTTCCGCATTCTTTCATCTTTCATCTTTCCGCATTGTTTCATCTTTCATCTTTCCGCATTTTTTCATCTTTCATCTTTCCGCATTGTTTCATCTTTCCGCATTGTTTCATCTTTCCGCATTGTTTCATCTTTCCGCATTGTTTCATCTTTCCGCATTGTTTCATCTTTCCGCATTGTTTCATCTTTCATCTTTCCGCATTGTTTCATCTTTCATCTTTCCGCATTCTTTCATCTTTCATCTTTCCGCATTCTTTCATCTTTCATCTTTCCGCATTGTTTCATCTTTCATCTTTCCGCAATGTTTCATCTTTCATCTTTCCGCATTGTTTCATCTTTCATCTTTCCGCATTCTTTCATCTTTCATCTTTCCGCATTCTTTCATCTTTCATCTTTCCGCATTGTTTCATCTTTCATCTTTCCGCATTGTTTCATCTTTCATCTTTCCGCATTTTTTCATCTTTCATCTTTCCGCATTCTTTCATCTTTCATCTTTCCGCATTCTTTCATCTTTCATCTTTCCGCATTGTTTCATCTTTCATCTTTCCGCATTCTTTCATCTTTCATCTTTCCGCATTCTTTCATCTTTCATCTTTCCGCATTGTTTCATCTTTCATCTTTCCGCAATGTTTCATCTTTCATCTTTCCGCATTCTTTCATCTTTCATCTTTCCGCATTGTTTCATCTTTCATCTTTCCGCATTGTTTCATCTTTCATCTTTCCGCATTCTTTCATCTTTCATCTTTCCGCATTGTTTCATCTTTCCGCATTGTTTCATCTTTCCGCATTGTTTCACCTTTCCGCATTGTTTCATCTTTCATCTTTCCGCATTGTTTCATCTTTCATCTTTCCGCATTGTTTCATCTTTCACCTTTCCGCATTGTTTCATCTTTCATCTTTCCGCATTCTTTCATCTTTCATCTTTCCGCATTGTTTCGTCTTTCATCTTTCATCTTTCCGCATTGTTTCATCTTTCATCTTTCCGCATTCTTTCATCTTTCATCTTTCCGCATTGTTTCATCTTTCATCTTTCCACATTGTTTCATCTTTCCGCATTGTTTCATCTTTCATCTTCCGCATTCTTTCATCTTTCATCTTTCCGCATTGTTTCATCTTTCATCTTTCCGCATTGTTTCATCTTTCATCTTTCCGCATTGTTTCATCTTTCATCTTTCCGCATTGTTTCATCTTTCATCTTTCCGAATTCTTTCATCTTTCATCTTTCCGCATTCTTTCATCTTTCATCTTTCCGCATTGTTTCATCTTTCATCTTTCCGCAATGTTTCATCTTTCATCTTTCCGCATTCTTTCATCTTTCATCTTTCCGCATTGTTTCATCTTTCATCTTTCCGCATTGTTTCATCTTTCATCTTTCCGCATTCTTTCATCTTTCATCTTTCCGCATTGTTTCATCTTTCCGCATTATTTCATCTTTCATCTTTCCGCATTGTTTCATCTTTCATCTTCCGCATTCTTTCATCTTTCATCTTCCGCATTCTTTCATCTTTCATCTTTCCGCATTGTTTCAACTTTCATCTTTCCGCATTGTTTCATCTTTCATCTTTCCGCATTGTTTCATCTTTCATCTTTCCGCATTGTTTCATCTTTCATCTTCCGCATTCTTTCATCTTTCATCTTTCCGCATTGTTTCATCTTTCATCTTTCCGCATTTTTTCATCTTTCATCTTTCCGCATTGTTTCATCTTTCCGCATTGTTTCATCTTTCCGCATTGTTTCATCTTTCCGCATTGTTTCATCTTTCCGCATTGTTTCATCTTTCCGCATTGTTTCATCTTTCCGCATTGTTTCATCTTTCATCTTTCCGCATTGTTTCATCTTTCATCTTTCCGCATTCTTTCATCTTTCATCTTTCCGCATTCTTTCATCTTTCATCTTTCCGCATTGTTTCATCTTTCATCTTTCCGCAATGTTTCATCTTTCATCTTTCCGCATTGTTTCATCTTTCATCTTTCCGCATTCTTTCATCTTTCATCTTTCCGCATTCTTTCATCTTTCATCTTTCCGCATTGTTTCATCTTTCATCTTTCCGCATTGTTTCATCTTTCATCTTTCCGCATTTTTTCATCTTTCATCTTTCCGCATTCTTTCATCTTTCATCTTTCCGCATTCTTTCATCTTTCATCTTTCCGCATTGTTTCATCTTTCATCTTTCCGCATTCTTTCATCTTTCATCTTTCCGCATTCTTTCATCTTTCATCTTTCCGCATTGTTTCATCTTTCATCTTTCCGCAATGTTTCATCTTTCATCTTTCCGCATTCTTTCATCTTTCATCTTTCCGCATTGTTTCATCTTTCATCTTTCCGCATTGTTTCATCTTTCATCTTTCCGCATTGTTTCATCTTTCATCTTCCGCATTCTTTCATCTTTCATCTTTCCGCATTGTTTCATCTTTCATCTTTCCGCATTGTTTCATCTTTCATCTTTCCGCATTGTTTCATCTTTCATCTATCCGCATTGTTTCATCTTTCATCTTTCCGCATTGTTTCATCTTTCATCTTTCCGCATTCTTTCATCTTTCATCTTTCCGCATTTTTTCATCTTTCATCTTTCCGCATTGTTTCATCTTTCATCTTTCCGCATTCTTTCATCTTTCATCTTTCCGCATTGTTTCATCTTTCATCTTTCCGCATTGTTTCATCTTTCATCTTTCCGCATTGTTTCATCTTTCATCTTTCCGCATGTTTCATCTTTCATCTTTCCGCATTGTTTCATCTTTCATCTTTCCGCATTGTTTCATCTTTCATCTTTCCGCATTGTTTCATCTTTCATCTTCCGCATTCTTTCATCTTTCATCTTTCCGCATTGTTTCATCTTTCATCTTACCGCAGTTTTTCATCTTTCATCTTTCCGCATTGTTTCATCTTTCATCTTTCCGCATTCTTTCATCTTTCATCTTTCCGCATTGTTTCATCTTTCATCTTTCCGCATTGTTTCATCTTTCATCTTTCCGCATTGTTTCATCTTTCATCTTTCCGCATTGTTTCATCTTTCATCTTTCCGCATTGTTTCATCTTTCATCTTTCCGCATTGTTTCATCTTTCATCTTACTGCATTCTTCCATCTTTCATCTTTCCGCATTGTTTCATCTTTCATCTTTCAGCATTGTTTCATCTTTCATCTTTCCGCATTGTTTCATCTTTCATCTTTCCGCATTGTTTCATCTTTCATCTTTCCGCATTGTTTCATCTTTCATCTTTCCGCATTGTTTCATCTTTCCGCATTGTTTCATCTTTTCGCATTGTTTCATCTTTCATCTTTCCGCATTGTTTCATCTTTCATCTTTCCGCATTGTTTCATCTTTCATCTTTCCGCATTGTTTCATCTTTCATCTTTCCGCATTGTTTCATCTTTCATCTTTCCGCATTCTTTCATCTTTCATCTTTCCGCATTGTTACATCTTTCATCTTTCCGCAATGTTTCATCTTTCATCTTTCCGCATTGTTTCATCTTTCATCTTTCCGCATTCTTTCATCTTTCATCTTTCCGCATTGTTTCATCTTTCATCTTTCCGCATTTTTTCATCTTTCATCTTTCCGCATTGTTTCATCTTTCATCTTTCCGCATTGTTTCATCTTTCCGCATTGTTTCATCTTTCATCTTTCCGCATTGTTTCATCTTTCATCTTTCCGCATTCTTTCATCTTTCATCTTTCCGCATTGTTTCATCTTTCATCTTTACGCATTGTTTCATCATTCATCTTTCCGCATTGTTTCATCTTTCCGCATTGTTTCATCTTTCATCTTCCGCATTCTTTCATCTTTCATCTTTCCGCATTGTTTCATCTTTCATCTTTCCGCATTGTTTCATCTTTCATCTTTCCGCATTGTTTCATCTTTCATCTTTCCGCATTGTTTCATCTTTCATCTTTCCGCATTGTTTCATCTTTCATCTTCCGCATTCTTTCATCTTTCATCTTTCCGCATTGTTTCATCTTTCATCTTTCCGCATTGTTTCATCTTTCATCTTTCCGCATTGTTTCATCTTTCATCTTTCCGCATTGTTTCATCTTTCATCTTTCCGCATTGTTTCATCTTTCATCTTTCCGCATTCTTTCATCTTTCATCTTTCCGCATTGTTTCATCTTTCATCTTTCCGCATTGTTTCATCTTTCATCTTTCCGGATTCTTTCATCTTTCATCTTTCCGCATTGTTTCATCTTTCATCTTTCAGCATTGTTTCATCTTTCATCTTTCCGCATTGTTTCAACTTTCATCTTTCCGCATTGTTTCATCTTTCATCTTTCCGCATTGTTTCATCTTTCATCTTTCCGCATTGTTTCATCTTTCATCTTCCGCATTCTTTCATCTTTCATCTTTCCGCATTGTTTCATCTTTCATCTTTCCGCATTTTTTCATCTTTCATCTTTCCGCATTGTTTCATCTTTCCGCATTGTTTCATCTTTCCGCATTGTTTCATCTTTCCGCATTGTTTCATCTTTCCGCATTGTTTCATCTTTCCGCATTGTTTCATCTTTCATCTTTCCGCATTGTTTCATCTTTCATCTTTCCGCATTCTTTCATCTTTCATCTTTCCGCATTCTTTCATCTTTCATCTTTCCGCATTGTTTCATCTTTCATCTTTCCGCAATGTTTCATCTTTCATCTTTCCGCATTGTTTCATCTTTCATCTTTCCGCATTCTTTCATCTTTCATCTTTCCGCATTCTTTCATCTTTCATCTTTCCGCATTGTTTCATCTTTCATCTTTCCGCATTGTTTCATCTTTCATCTTTCCGCATTTTTTCATCTTTCATCTTTCCGCATTCTTTCATCTTTCATCTTTCCGCATTCTTTCATCTTTCATCTTTCCGCATTGTTTCATCTTTCATCTTTCCGCATTCTTTCATCTTTCATCTTTCCGCATTCTTTCATCTTTCATCTTTCCGCATTGTTTCATCTTTCATCTTTCCGCAATGTTTCATCTTTCATCTTTCCGCATTCTTTCATCTTTCATCTTTCCGCATTGTTTCATCTTTCATCTTTCCGCATTGTTTCATCTTTCATCTTTCCGCATTCTTTCATCTTTCATCTTTCCGCATTGTTTCATCTTTCCGCATTGTTTCATCTTTCCGCATTGTTTCACCTTTCCGCATTGTTTCATCTTTCATCTTTCCGCATTGTTTCATCTTTCATCTTTCCGCATTGTTTCATCTTTCACCTTTCCGCATTGTTTCATCTTTCATCTTTCCGCATTCTTTCATCTTTCATCTTTCCGCATTGTTTCGTCTTTCATCTTTCATCTTTCCGCATTGTTTCATCTTTCATCTTTCCGCATTCTTTCATCTTTCATCTTTCCGCATTGTTTCATCTTTCATCTTTCCACATTGTTTCATCTTTCCGCATTGTTTCATCTTTCATCTTCCGCATTCTTTCATCTTTCATCTTTCCGCATTGTTTCATCTTTCATCTTTCCGCATTGTTTCATCTTTCATCTTTCCGCATTGTTTCATCTTTCATCTTTCCGCATTGTTTCATCTTTCATCTTTCCGAATTCTTTCATCTTTCATCTTTCCGCATTCTTTCATCTTTCATCTTTCCGCATTGTTTCATCTTTCATCTTTCCGCAATGTTTCATCTTTCATCTTTCCGCATTCTTTCATCTTTCATCTTTCCGCATTGTTTCATCTTTCATCTTTCCGCATTGTTTCATCTTTCATCTTTCCGCATTCTTTCATCTTTCATCTTTCCGCATTGTTTCATCTTTCCGCATTATTTCATCTTTCATCTTTCCGCATTGTTTCATCTTTCATCTTCCGCATTCTTTCATCTTTCATCTTCCGCATTCTTTCATCTTTCATCTTTCCGCATTGTTTCAACTTTCATCTTTCCGCATTGTTTCATCTTTCATCTTTCCGCATTGTTTCATCTTTCATCTTTCCGCATTGTTTCATCTTTCATCTTCCGCATTCTTTCATCTTTCATCTTTCCGCATTGTTTCATCTTTCATCTTTCCGCATTTTTTCATCTTTCATCTTTCCGCATTGTTTCATCTTTCCGCATTGTTTCATCTTTCCGCATTGTTTCATCTTTCCGCATTGTTTCATCTTTCCGCATTGTTTCATCTTTCCGCATTGTTTCATCTTTCCGCATTGTTTCATCTTTCATCTTTCCGCATTGTTTCATCTTTCATCTTTCCGCATTCTTTCATCTTTCATCTTTCCGCATTCTTTCATCTTTCATCTTTCCGCATTGTTTCATCTTTCATCTTTCCGCAATGTTTCATCTTTCATCTTTCCGCATTGTTTCATCTTTCATCTTTCCGCATTCTTTCATCTTTCATCTTTCCGCATTCTTTCATCTTTCATCTTTCCGCATTGTTTCATCTTTCATCTTTCCGCATTGTTTCATCTTTCATCTTTCCGCATTTTTTCATCTTTCATCTTTCCGCATTCTTTCATCTTTCATCTTTCCGCATTCTTTCATCTTTCATCTTTCCGCATTGTTTCATCTTTCATCTTTCCGCATTCTTTCATCTTTCATCTTTCCGCATTCTTTCATCTTTCATCTTTCCGCATTGTTTCATCTTTCATCTTTCCGCAATGTTTCATCTTTCATCTTTCCGCATTCTTTCATCTTTCATCTTTCCGCATTGTTTCATCTTTCATCTTTCCGCATTGTTTCATCTTTCATCTTTCCGCATTGTTTCATCTTTCATCTTCCGCATTCTTTCATCTTTCATCTTTCCGCATTGTTTCATCTTTCATCTTTCCGCATTGTTTCATCTTTCATCTTTCCGCATTGTTTCATCTTTCATCTATCCGCATTGTTTCATCTTTCATCTTTCCGCATTGTTTCATCTTTCATCTTTCCGCATTCTTTCATCTTTCATCTTTCCGCATTTTTTCATCTTTCATCTTTCCGCATTGTTTCATCTTTCATCTTTCCGCATTCTTTCATCTTTCATCTTTCCGCATTGTTTCATCTTTCATCTTTCCGCATTGTTTCATCTTTCATCTTTCCGCATTGTTTCATCTTTCATCTTTCCGCATGTTTCATCTTTCATCTTTCCGCATTGTTTCATCTTTCATCTTTCCGCATTGTTTCATCTTTCATCTTTCCGCATTGTTTCATCTTTCATCTTCCGCATTCTTTCATCTTTCATCTTTCCGCATTGTTTCATCTTTCATCTTACCGCAGTTTTTCATCTTTCATCTTTCCGCATTGTTTCATCTTTCATCTTTCCGCATTCTTTCATCTTTCATCTTTCCGCATTGTTTCATCTTTCATCTTTCCGCATTGTTTCATCTTTCATCTTTCCGCATTGTTTCATCTTTCATCTTTCCGCATTGTTTCATCTTTCATCTTTCCGCATTGTTTCATCTTTCATCTTTCCGCATTGTTTCATCTTTCATCTTTCCGCATTGTTTCATCTTTCCGCATTGTTTCATCTTTCCGCATTGTTTCATCTTTCATCTTTCCGCATTGTTTCATCTTTCATCTTTCCGCATTCTTTCATCTTTCATCTTTCGGCATTCTTTCATCTTTCATATTTCCGCATTTTTTCATCTTTCATCTTTCCGCATTGTTTCATCTTTCATCTTTCCGCATTGTTTCATCTTTCCGCATTGTTTCATCTTTCATCTTTCCGCATTGTTTCATCTTTCATCTTTCCGCATTTTTTCATCTTTCATCTTCCCGCATTGTTTCATCTTTCATCTTTCCGCATTGTTTCATCTTTCCGCATTGTTTCATCTTTCATCTTCCGCATTCTTTCATCTTTCATCTTTCCGCATTGTTTCATCTTTCATCTTTCCGCATTTTTTCATCTTTCATCTTTCCGCATTGTTTCATCTTTCATCTTTCCGCATTGTTTCATCTTTCATCTTCCGCATTCTTTCATCTTTCATCTTTCCGCATTGTTTCATCTTTCATCTTTCCGCATTGTTTCATCTTTCATCTTTCCGCATTGTTTCATCTTTCATCTTTCCGCATTGTTTCATCTTTCATCTTTCCGCATTGTTTCATCTTTCATCTTTCCGCATTCTTTCATCTTTCATCTTTCCGCATTGTTTCATCTTTCATCTTTCCGCATTGTTTCATCTTTCATCTTTCCGGATTCTTTCATCTTTCATCTTTCCGCATTGTTTCATCTTTCATCTTTCAGCATTGTTTCATCTTTCATCTTTCCGCATTGTTTCAACTTTCATCTTTCCGCATTGTTTCATCTTTCATCTTTCCGCATTGTTTCATCTTTCATCTTTCCGCATTGTTTCATCTTTCCGCATTGTTTCATCTTTCATCTTCCGCATTCTTTCATCTTTCATCTTTCCGCATTGTTTCATCTTTCATCTTTCCGCATTTTTTCATCTTTCATCTTTCCGCATTGTTTCATCTTTCCGCATTGTTTCATCTTTCCGCATTGTTTCATCTTTCCGCATTGTTTCATCTTTCCGCATTGTTTCATCTTTCATCTTTCCGCATTGTTTCATCTTTCATCTTTCCGCATTCTTTCATCTTTCATCTTTCCGCATTGTTTCATCTTTCATCTTTCCGCAATGTTTCATCTTTCATCTTTCCGCATTGTTTCATCTTTCATCTTTCCGCATTCTTTCATCTTTCATCTTTCCGCATTCTTTCATCTTTCATCTTTCCGCATTGTTTCATCTTTCATCTTTCCGCATTGTTTCATCTTTCATCTTTCCGCATTTTTTCATCTTTCATCTTTCCGCATTCTTTCATCTTTCATCTTTCCGCATTCTTTCATCTTTCATCTTTCCGCATTGTTTCATCTTTCATCTTTCCGCATTCTTTCATCTTTCATCTTTCCGCATTCTTTCATCTTTCATCTTTCCGCATTGTTTCATCTTTCATCTTTCCGCAATGTTTCATCTTTCATCTTTCCGCATTCTTTCATCTTTCATCTTTCCGCATTGTTTCATCTTTCATCTTTCCGCATTGTTTCATCTTTCATCTTTCCGCATTCTTTCATCTTTCATCTTTCCGCATTGTTTCATCTTTCATCTTTCCGCAATGTTTCATCTTTCATCTTTCCGCATTCTTTCATCTTTCATCTTTCCGCATTGTTTCATCTTTCATCTTTCCGCATTGTTTCATCTTTCATCTTTCCGCATTGTTTCATCTTTCATCTTCCGCATTCTTTCATCTTTCATCTTTCCGCATTGTTTCATCTTTCATCTTTCCGCATTGTTTCATCTTTCATCTTTCCGCATTGTTTCATCTTTCATCTATCCGCATTGTTTCATCTTTCATCTTTCCGCATTGTTTCATCTTTCATCTTTCCGCATTCTTTCATCTTTCATCTTTCCGCATTTTTTCATCTTTCATCTTTCCGCATTGTTTCATCTTTCATCTTTCCGCATTCTTTCATCTTTCATCTTTCCGCATTGTTTCATCTTTCATCTTTCCGCATTGTTTCATCTTTCATCTTTCCGCATTGTTTCATCTTTCATCTTTCCGCATGTTTCATCTTTCATCTTTCCGCATTGTTTCATCTTTCATCTTTCCGCATTGTTTCATCTTTCATCTTTCCGCATTGTTTCATCTTTCATCTTCCGCATTCTTTCATCTTTCATCTTTCCGCATTGTTTCATCTTTCATCTTACCGCAGTTTTTCATCTTTCATCTTTCCGCATTGTTTCATCTTTCATCTTTCCGCATTCTTTCATCTTTCATCTTTCCGCATTGTTTCATCTTTCATCTTTCCGCATTGTTTCATCTTTCATCTTTCCGCATTGTTTCATCTTTCATCTTTCCGCATTGTTTCATCTTTCATCTTTCCGCATTGTTTCATCTTTCATCTTTCCGCATTGTTTCATCTTTCATCTTTCCGCATTGTTTCATCTTTCCGCATTGTTTCATCTTTCCGCATTGTTTCATCTTTCATCTTTCCGCATTGTTTCATCTTTCATCTTTCCGCATTCTTTCATCTTTCATCTTTCGGCATTCTTTCATCTTTCATATTTCCGCATTTTTTCATCTTTCATCTTTCCGCATTGTTTCATCTTTCATCTTTCCGCATTGTTTCATCTTTCCGCATTGTTTCATCTTTCATCTTTCCGCATTGTTTCATCTTTCATCTTTCCGCATTTTTTCATCTTTCATCTTCCCGCATTGTTTCATCTTTCATCTTTCCGCATTGTTTCATCTTTCCGCATTGTTTCATCTTTCATCTTCCGCATTCTTTCATCTTTCATCTTTCCGCATTGTTTCATCTTTCATCTTTCCGCATTTTTTCATCTTTCATCTTTCCGCATTGTTTCATCTTTCATCTTTCCGCATTGTTTCATCTTTCATCTTCCGCATTCTTTCATCTTTCATCTTTCCGCATTGTTTCATCTTTCATCTTTCCGCATTGTTTCATCTTTCATCTTTCCGCATTGTTTCATCTTTCATCTTTCCGCATTGTTTCATCTTTCATCTTTCCGCATTGTTTCATCTTTCATCTTTCCGCATTCTTTCATCTTTCATCTTTCCGCATTGTTTCATCTTTCATCTTTCCGCATTGTTTCATCTTTCATCTTTCCGGATTCTTTCATCTTTCATCTTTCCGCATTGTTTCATCTTTCATCTTTCAGCATTGTTTCATCT
This sequence comes from Gastracanthus pulcherrimus, assembly GCA_949152435.1. Classification (NCBI taxonomy): domain Eukaryota; kingdom Metazoa; phylum Arthropoda; class Insecta; order Hymenoptera; family Pteromalidae; genus Gastracanthus; species Gastracanthus pulcherrimus. Next base: position 21,206 of record CASCKD010000078.1, read on the forward strand.
TTCATCTTTCCGCATTGTTTCAACTTTCATCTTTCCGCATTGTTTCATCTTTCATCTTTCCGCATTGTTTCATCTTTCATCTTTCCGCATTGTTTCATCTTTCCGCATTGTTTCATCTTTCATCTTCCGCATTCTTTCATCTTTCATCTTTCCGCATTGTTTCATCTTTCATCTTTCCGCATTTTTTCATCTTTCATCTTTCCGCATTGTTTCATCTTTCCGCATTGTTTCATCTTTCCGCATTGTTTCATCTTTCCGCATTGTTTCATCTTTCCGCATTGTTTCATCTTTCATCTTTCCGCATTGTTTCATCTTTCATCTTTCCGCATTCTTTCATCTTTCATCTTTCCGCATTGTTTCATCTTTCATCTTTCCGCAATGTTTCATCTTTCATCTTTCCGCATTGTTTCATCTTTCATCTTTCCGCATTCTTTCATCTTTCATCTTTCCGCATTCTTTCATCTTTCATCTTTCCGCATTGTTTCATCTTTCATCTTTCCGCATTGTTTCATCTTTCATCTTTCCGCATTTTTTCATCTTTCATCTTTCCGCATTCTTTCATCTTTCATCTTTCCGCATTCTTTCATCTTTCATCTTTCCGCATTGTTTCATCTTTCATCTTTCCGCATTCTTTCATCTTTCATCTTTCCGCATTCTTTCATCTTTCATCTTTCCGCATTGTTTCATCTTTCATCTTTCCGCAATGTTTCATCTTTCATCTTTCCGCATTCTTTCATCTTTCATCTTTCCGCATTGTTTCATCTTTCATCTTTCCGCATTGTTTCATCTTTCATCTTTCCGCATTCTTTCATCTTTCATCTTTCCGCATTGTTTCATCTTTCCGCATTGTTTCATCTTTCCGCATTGTTTCACCTTTCCGCATTGTTTCATCTTTCATCTTTCCGCATTGTTTCATCTTTCATCTTTCCGCATTGTTTCATCTTTCATCTTTCCGCATTGTTTCATCTTTCATCTTTCCGCATTCTTTCATCTTTCATCTTTCCGCATTGTTTCATCTTTCATCTTTCCGCAATGTTTCATCTTTCATCTTTCCGCATTGTTTCATCTTTCATCTTTCCGCATTCTTTCATCTTTCATCTTTCCGCATTGTTTCATCTTTCATCTTTCCACATTGTTTCATCTTTCCGCATTGTTTCATCTTTCATCTTCCGCATTCTTTCATCTTTCATCTTTCCGCATTGTTTCATCTTTCATCTTTCCGCATTGTTTCATCTTTCATCTTTCCGCATTGTTTCATCTTTCATCTTTCCGCATTGTTTCATCTTTCATCTTTCCGAATTCTTTCATCTTTCATCTTTCCGCATTCTTTCATCTTTCATCTTTCCGCATTGTTTCATCTTTCATCTTTCCGCAATGTTTCATCTTTCATCTTTCCGCATTCTTTCATCTTTCATCTTTCCGCATTGTTTCATCTTTCATCTTTCCGCATTGTTTCATCTTTCATCTTTCCGCATTCTTTCATCTTTCATCTTTCCGCATTGTTTCATCTTTCCGCATTATTTCATCTTTCATCTTTCCGCATTGTTTCATCTTTCATCTTCCGCATTCTTTCATCTTTCATCTTTCCGCATTGTTTCATCTTTCATCTTTCCGCATTTTTTCATCTTTCATCTTTCCGCATTGTTTCATCTTTCATCTTTCCGCATTGTTTCATCTTTCATCTTTCCGCATTCTTTCATCTTTCATCTTTCCGCATTGTTTCATCTTTCATCTTTCCGCATTGTTTCATCTTTCATCTTCCGCATTCTTTCATCTTTCATCTTTCCGCATTGTTTCATCTTTCATCTTTCCGCATTGTTTCATCTTTCATCTTTCCGCATTGTTTCATCTTTCATCTATCCGCATTGTTTCATCTTTCATCTTTCCGAATTCTTTCATCTTTCATCTTTCCGCATTCTTTCATCTTTCATCTTTCCGCATTGTTTCATCTTTCATCTTTCCGCAATGTTTCATCTTTCATCTTTCCGCATTGTTTCATCTTTCATCTTTCCGCATTGTTTCATCTTTCATCTTTCCGCATTGTTTCATCTTTCATCTTTCCGCATTGTTTCATCTTTCATCTTTCCGAATTCTTTCATCTTTCATCTTTCCGCATTCTTTCATCTTTCATCTTTCCGCATTGTTTCATCTTTCCGCATTATTTCATCTTTCATCTTTCCGCATTGTTTCATCTTTCATCTTCCGCATTCTTTCATCTTTCATCTTTCCGCATTGTTTCATCTTTCATCTTTCCGCATTTTTTCATCTTTCATCTTTCCGCATTGTTTCATCTTTCATCTTTCCGCATTGTTTCATCTTTCATCTTTCCGCATTCTTTCATCTTTCATCTTTCCGCATTGTTTCATCTTTCATCTTTCCGCATTGTTTCATCTTTCATCTTCCGCATTCTTTCATCTTTCATCTTTCCGCATTGTTTCATCTTTCATCTTTCCGCATTGTTTCATCTTTCATCTTTCCGCATTGTTTCATCTTTCATCTATCCGCATTGTTTCATCTTTCATCTTTCCGCATTGTTTCATCTTTCATCTTTCCGCATTCTTTCATCTTTCATCTTTCCGCATTTTTTCATCTTTCATCTTTCCGCATTGTTTCATCTTTCATCTTTCCGCATTCTTTCATCTTTCCGCATTGTTTCATCTTTCATCTTTCCGCATTGTTTCATCTTTCATCTTTCCGCATTGTTTCATCTTTCATCTTTCCGCATGTTTCATCTTTCATCTTTCCGCATTGTTTCATCTTTCATCTTTCCGCATTGTTTCATCTTTCATCTTTCCGCATTGTTTCATCTTTCATCTTCCGCATTCTTTCATCTTTCATCTTTCCGCATTGTTTCATCTTTCATCTTACCGCAGTTTTTCATCTTTCATCTTTCCGCATTGTTTCATCTTTCATCTTTCCGCATTCTTTCATCTTTCATCTTTCCGCATTGTTTCATCTTTCATCTTTCCGCATTGTTTCATCTTTCATCTTTCCGCATTGTTTCATCTTTCATCTTTCCGCATTGTTTCATCTTTCATCTTTCCGCATTGTTTCATCTTTCATCTTTCCGCATTGTTTCATCTTTCATCTTTCCGCATTGTTTCATCTTTCATCTTTCCGCATTGTTTCATCTTTCCGCATTGTTTCATCTTTCCGCATTGTTTCATCTTTCATCTTTCCGCATTGTTTCATCTTTCATCTTTCCGCATTCTTTCATCTTTCATCTTTCGGCATTCTTTCATCTTTCATATTTCCGCATTTTTTCATCTTTCATCTTTCCGCATTGTTTCATCTTTCATCTTTCCGCATTGTTTCATCTTTCCGCATTGTTTCATCTTTCCGCATTGTTTCATCTTTCCGCATTGTTTCATCTTTCATCTTTCCGCATTGTTTCATCTTTCATCTTTCCGCATTTTTTCATCTTTCATCTTCCCGCATTGTTTCATCTTTCATCTTTCCGCATTGTTTCATCTTTCCGCATTGTTTCATCTTTCATCTTCCGCATTCTTTCATCTTTCATCTTTCCGCATTGTTTCATCTTTCATCTTTCCGCATTTTTTCATCTTTCATCTTTCCGCATTGTTTCATCTTTCATCTTTCCGCATTGTTTCATCTTTCCGCATGGTTTCATCTTTCATCTTTCCGCATTGTTTCATCTTTCATCTTTCCGCATTTTTTCATCTTTCATCTTTCCGCATTGTTTCATCTTTCATCTTTCCGCATTCTTTCATCTTTCATCTTTCCGCATTGTTTCATCTTTCCGCATTGTTTCATCTTTCGGCATTGTTTCATCTTTCATCTTTCCGCATTGTTTCATCTTTCATCTTTCCGCATTGTTTCATCTTTCATCTTTCCGCATTGTTTCATCTTTCCGCATTGTTTCATCTTTCCGCATTGTTTCATCTTTCCGCATTGTTTCATCTTTCCGCATTGTTTCATCTTTCGGCATTGTTTCATCTTTCCGCATTGTTTCACCTTTCCGCATTGTTTCATCTTTCCGCATTGTTTCATCTTTCCGCATTGTTTCATCTTTCATCTTTCCGCATTCTTTCATCTTTCATCTTTCCGCATTGTTTCATCTTTCATCTTTCCGCATTGTTTCATCTTTCATCTTTCCGCATTGTTTCATCTTTCATCTTTCCGCATTCTTTCATCTTTCATCTTTCCGCATTGTTTCATCTTTCATCTTTCCGCATTTTTTCATCTTTCATCTTTCCGCATTTTTTCATCTTTCATCTCTCCGCATTGTTTCATCTTTCATCTTTCCGCATTGTTTCATCTTTCATCTTTCCGCATTGTTTCATCTTTCATCTTCCGCATTCTTTGATCTTTCATCTTTCCGCATTGTTTCATCTTTCATCTTTCCGCATTGTTTCATCTTTCCGCATTGTTTCATCTTTCCGCATTGTTTCATCTTTCCGCATTGTTTCATCTTTCCGCATTGTTTCATCTTTCCGCATTGTTTCATCTTTCCGCATTGTTTCATCTTTCCGCATTGTTTCATGTTTCATCTTTCCGCATTGTTTCATCTTTCATCTTTCCGCATTGTTTCATCTTTCCGCATTGTTTCATCTTTCCGCATTGTTTCATCTTTCCGCATTGTTTCATCTTTCCGCATTGTTTCATCTTTCCGCATTGTTTCATCTTTCCGCATTGTTTCATCTTTCCGCATTGTTTCATCTTTCATCTTTCCGCATTGTTTCATCTTTCATCTTTCCGCATTGTTTCATCTTTCCGCATTGTTTCATCTTTCCGCATTGTTTCATCTTTCCGCATTGTTTCATCTTTCATCTTTCCGCATTGTTTCATCTTTCATCTTTCCGCATTGTTTCATCTTTCATCTTTCCGCATTCTTTTATCTTTCATCTTTCCGCATTGTTTCATCTTTCATCTTTCCGCAATGTTTCATCTTTCATCTTTCCGCATTGTTTCATCTTTCATCTTTCCGCATTGTTTCATCTTTCATCTTTCCGCATTGTTTCATCTTTCATCTTTCCGCATTGTTTCATCTTTCATCTTTCCGCATTTTTTCATCTTTCATCTTTCCGCATTCTTTCATCTTTCATCTTTCCGCATTCTTTCATCTTTCATCTTTCCGCATTGTTTCATCTTTCATCTTTCCGCATTGTTTCATCTTTCATCTTTCCGCATTGTTTCATCTTTCATCTTTCCGCATTCTTTCATCTTTCATCTTTCCGCATTCTTTCATCTTTCATCTTTCCGCATTGTTTCATCTTTCATCTTTCCGCAATGTTTCATCTTTCATCTTTCCGCATTCTTTCATCTTTCATCTTTCCGCATTGTTTCATCTTTCCGCATTGTTTCATCCTTCCGCATTGTTTCATCTTTCCGCATTGTTTCATCTTTCATCTTTCCGCATTGTTTCATCTTTCATCTTTCCGCATTGTTTCATCTTTCATCTTTCCGCATTGTTTCATCTTTCATCTTTCCGCATTCTTTCATCTTTCATCTTTCCGCATTGTTTCATCTTTCATCTTTCCGCAATGTTTCATCTTTCATCTTTCCGCATTGTTTCATCTTTCATCTTTCCGCATTCTTTCATCTTTCATCTTTCCGCATTGTTTCATCTTTCATCTTTCCGCATTGTTTCATCTTTCCGCATTGTTTCATCTTTCATCTTCCGCATTCTTTCATCTTTCATCTTTCCGCATTGTTTCATCTTTCATCTTCCGCATTCTTTCATCTTCCATCTTTCCGCATTGTTTCATCTTTCATCTTTCCGCATTGTTTCATCTTTCATCTTTCCGCATTGTTTCATCTTTCCGCATTGTTTCATCTTTCCGCATTGTTTCATCTTTCCGCATTGTTTCATCTTTCATCTTTCCGCATTGTTTCATCTTTCATCTTTCCGCATTGTTTCATCTTTCATCTTTCCGCATTCTTTTATCTTTCATCTTTCCGCATTGTTTCATCTTTCATCTTTCCGCAATGTTTCATCTTTCATCTTTCCGCATTGTTTCATCTTTCATCTTTCCGCATTGTTTCATCTTTCATCTTTCCGCATTGTTTCATCTTTCATCTTTCCGCATTGTTTCATCTTTCATCTTTCCGCATTTATTCATCTTTCATCTTTCCGCATTCTTTCATCTTTCATCTTTCCGCATTCTTTCATCTTTCATCTTTCCGCATTGTTTCATCTTTCATCTTTCCGCATTGTTTCATCTTTCATCTTTCCGCATTGTTTCATCTTTCATCTTTCCGCATTCTTTCATCTTTCATCTTTCCGCATTCTTTCATCTTTCATCTTTCCGCATTGTTTCATCTTTCATCTTTCCGCAATGTTTCATCTTTCATCTTTCCGCATTCTTTCATCTTTCATCTTTCCGCATTGTTTCATCTTTCCGCATTGTTTCATCCTTCCGCATTGTTTCATCTTTCCGCATTGTTTCATCTTTCATCTTTCCGCATTGTTTCATCTTTCATCTTTCCGCATTGTTTCATCTTTCATCTTTCCGCATTGTTTCATCTTTCATCTTTCCGCATTCTTTCATCTTTCATCTTTCCGCATTGTTTCATCTTTCATCTTTCCGCAATGTTTCATCTTTCATCTTTCCGCATTGTTTCATCTTTCATCTTTCCGCATTCTTTCATCTTTCATCTTTCCGCATTGTTTCATCTTTCATCTTTCCGCATTGTTTCATCTTTCCGCATTGTTTCATCTTTCATCTTCCGCATTCTTTCATCTTTCATCTTTCCGCATTGTTTCATCTTTCATCTTCCGCATTCTTTCATCTTCCATCTTTCCGCATTGTTTCATCTTTCATCTTTCCGCATTTTTTCATCTTTCATCTTTCCGCATTGTTTCATCTTTCATCTTTCCGCATTGTTTCATCTTTCATCTTTCCGCATTCTTTCATCTTTCATCTTTCCGCATTGTTTCATCTTTCATCTTTCCGCATTGTTTCATCTTTCATCTTTCCGCATTGTTTCATCTTTCATCTTTCTGCATTGTTTCATCTTTCATCTTTCCGCATTGTTTCATCTTTCATCTTTCCGCATTCTTTCATCTTTCATCTTTCCGCATTGTTTCATCTTTCATCTTTCCGCATTCTTTCATCTTTCATCTTTCCGCATTGTTTCATCTTTCATCTTTCCGCATTGTTTCATCTTTCCGCATTGTTTCATCTTTCCGCATTGTTTCATCTTTCCGCATTGTTTCATCTTTCATCTTTCCGCATTGTTTCATCTTTCATCTTCCCGCATTGTTTCATCTTTCATCTTCCGCATTCTTTCATCTTTCATCTTTCCGCATTGTTTCATCTTTCATCTTACCGCAGTTTTTCATCTTTCATCTTTCCGCATTGTTTCATCTTTCCGCATTGTTTCATCTTTCATCTTTCCGCATTGTTTCATCTTTCATCTTTCCGCATTCTTTCATCTTTCATCTTTCCGCATTGTTTCATCTTTCATCTTTCCGCATTTTTTCATCTTTTATCTTTCCGCATTCTTTCATCTTTCATCTTTCCGCATTGTTTCATCTTTCATCTTTCCGCATTTTTTCATCTTTCATCTTTCCGCATTCTTTCATCTTTCATCTTTCCGCATTGTTTCATCTTTCATCTTTCCGCATTGTTTCATCTTTCATCTTTCCGCATTGTTTCATCTTTCATCTTTCCGCATTGTTTCATCTTTCATCTTTCCGCATTGTTTCATCTTTCATCTTTCCGCATTGTTTCATCTTTCATCTTTCCGCATTGTTTCATCTTTCATCTTTCCGCATTGTTTCATCTTTCATCTTTCCGCATTGTTTCATCTTTCATCTTTCCGCATTGTTTCATCTTTCCGCATTGTTTCATCTTTCCGCATTGTTTCATCTTTCCGCATTGTTTCATCTTTCATCTTTCCGCATTGTTTCATCTTTCATCTTTCCGAATTCTTTCATCTTTCATCTTTCCGCATTGTTTCATCTTTCATCTTTCCGCATTCTTTCATCTTTCATCTTTCCGCATTCTTTCATCTTTCATCTTTCCGCATTGTTTCATCTTTCATCTTTCCGCAATGTTTCATCTTTCATCTTTCCGCATTCTTTCATCTTTCATCTTTCCGCATTGTTTCATCTTTCATCTTTCCGCATTGTTTCATCTTTCATCTTTCCGCATTCTTTCATCTTTCATCTTTCCGCATTTTTTCATCTTTCCGCATTGTTTCATCTTTCCGCATTGTTTCATCTTTCCGCATTGTTTCATCTTTCATCTTTCCGCATTGTTTCATCTTTCATCTTTCCGCATTGTTTCATCTTTCATCTTTCCGCATTGTTTCATCTTTCATCTTTCCGCATTCTTTCATCTTTCATCTTTCTGCATTGTTTCATCTTTCATCTTTCCGCAATGTTTCATCTTTCATCTTTCCGCATTGTTTCATCTTTCATCTTTCCGCATTCTTTCATCTTTCATCTTTCCGCATTGTTTCATCTTTCATCTTTCCGCATTGTTTCATCTTTCCGCATTGTTTCATCTTTCATCTTCCGCATTCTTTCATCTTTCATCTTTCCGCATTGTTTCATCTTTCATCTATCCGCATTGTTTCATCTTTCATCTTTCCGCATTGTTTCATCTTTCATCTTTCCGAATTCTTTCATCTTTCATCTTTCCGCATTCTTTCATCTTTCATCTTTCCGCATTGTTTCATCTTTCATCTTTCCGCAATGTTTCATCTTTCATCTTTCCGCATTCTTTCATCTTTCATCTTTCCGCATTGTTTCATCTTTCATCTTTCCGCATTGTTTCATCTTTCATCTTTCCGCATTCTTTCATCTTTCATCTTTCCGCATTGTTTCATCTTTCATCTTTCCGCATTGTTTCATCTTTCATCTTTCCGCATTCTTTCATCTTTCATCTTTCCGCATTGTTTCATCTTTCCGCATTGTTTCATCTTTCCGCATTGTTTCATCTTTCCGCATTGTTTCATCTTTCATCTTTCCGCATTGTTTCATCTTTCATCTTTCCGCATTTTTTCATCTTTCATCTTTCCGCATTCTTTCATCTTTCATCTTTCCGCATTGTTTCATCTTTCATCTTTCCGCATTTTTTCATCTTTCATCTTTCCGCATTCTTTCATCTTTCATCTTTCCGCATTGTTTCATCTTTCATCTTTCCGCATTGTTTCATCTTTCATCTTTCCGCATTCTTTCATCTTTCATCTTTCCGCATTGTTTCATCTTTCATCTTTCCGCATTGTTTCATCTTTCATCTTTCCGCATTGTTTCAACTTTCATCTTTCCGCATTGTTTCATCTTTCATCTTTCCGCATTGTTTCAACTTTCATCTTTCCGCATTGTTTCATCTTTCATCTTTCCGCATTGTTTCATCTTTCCGCATTGTTTCATCTTCCGCATTGTTTCATCTTTCCGCATTGTTTCATCTTTCATCTTTCCGCATTGTTTCATCTTTCATCTTTCCGCATTCTTTCATCTTTCATCTTTCCGCATTCTTTCATCTTTCATATTTCCGCATTTTTTCATCTTACATCTTTCCGCATTGTTTCATCTTTAATCTTTCCGCATTGTTTCATCTTTCCGCATTGTTTCATCTTTCATCTTTCCGCATTGTTTCATCTTTCATCTTTCCGCATTTTTTCATCTTTCATCTTTCCGCATTGTTTCATCTTTCATCTTTCCGCATTCTTTCATCTTTCATCTTTCCGCATTGTTTCATCTTTCATCTTTCCGCATTGTTTCATCTTTCATCTTTCCGCATTGTTTCATCTATCATCTTTCCGCATTTTTTCATCTTTCATCTTTCCGCATTGTTTCATCTTTCATCTTTCCGCATTCTTTCATCTTTCATCTTTCCGCATTGTTTCATCTTTCATCTTTCCGCATTGTTTCATCTTTCCGCATTGTTTCATCTTTCCGCATTGTTTCATCTTTCCGCATTGTTTCATCTTTCCGCATTGTTTCATCTTTCATCTTCCGCATTCTTTCATCTTTCATCTTTCCGCATTGTTTCATCTTTCATCTTTCCGCATTGTTTCATCTTTCCGCATTGTTTCATCTTTCATCTTTCCGCATTGTTTCATCTTTCATCTTTCCGCATTTTTTCATCTTTCATCTTTCCGCATTGTTTCATCTTTCATCTTTCCGCATTCTTTCATCTTTCATCTTTCCGCATTGTTTCATCTTTCATCTTTCCGCATTGTTTCATCTTTCATCTTTCCGCATTGTTTCATCTTTCATCTTTCCGCATTCTTTCATCTTTCATCTTTCCGCATTGTTTCATCTTTCATCTTTCCACATTGTTTCATCTTTCATCTTTCCGCATTGTTTCATCTTTCATCTTCCGCATTCTTTCATCTTTCATCTTTCCGCATTGTTTCATCTTTCATCTTTCCGCATTTTTTCATCTTTCATCTTTCCGCATTGTTTCATCTTTCATCTTTCCGCATTTTTTCATCTTTCATCTTTCCGCATTGTTTCATCTTTCATCTTTCCGCATTGTTTCATCTTTCCGCATTGTTTCATCTTTCCGCATTGTTTCATCTTTCCGCATTGTTTCATCTTTCTGCATTGTTTCATCTTTCATCTTTCCGCATTGTTTCATCTTTCATCTTTCCGCATTGTTTCATCTTTCATCTTTCCGCATTGTTTCATCTTTCATCTTTCCGCATTCTATCATCTTTCATCTTTCCGCATTGTTTCATCTTTCCGCATTGTTTCATCTTTCCGCATTGTTTCATTTTTCCGCATTGTTTCATCTTTCCGCATTGTTTCATCATTCATCTTTCCGCATTGTTTCATCTTTCATCTTTCCGCATTGTTTCATCTTTCATCTTTCCGCATTTTTTCATCTTTCATCTTTCGGCATTGTTTCATCTTTCATCTTTCCGCATTGTTTCATCTTTCATCTTTCCGCATTGTTTCATCTTTCATCTTTCCGCATTGTTTCATCTTTCATCTTTCCGCATTCTTTCATCTTTCATCTTTCCGCATTGTTTCATCTTTCATCTTTCCGCAATGTTTCATCTTTCATCTTTCCGCTTTGTTTATCTTTCATTTTTCCGCATTCTTTCATCTTTCATCTTTCCGCATTGTTTCATCTTTCATCTTTCCGCATTGTTTCATCTTTCATCTTTCCGCATTGTTTCATCTTTCATTTTTCCGCATTGTTTCATCTTTCATCTTCCGCATTCTTTCACCTTTCATCTTTCCGCATTGTTTCATCTTTCATCTTTCCGCATTTTTTCATCTTTCATCTTTCCGCATTGTTTCATCTTCCCGCATTGTTTCATCTTTCCGCATTGTTTCATCTTTCATCTTTCCGCATTGTTTCATCTTTCATCTTTCCGCATTCTTTCATCTTTCATCTTTCCGCATTGTTTCATCTTTCATCTTTCCGCATTGTTTCATCTTTCCGCATTGTTTCATCTTTCCTCATTGTTTCATCTTTCCGCATTGTTTCATCTTTCCGCATTGTTTCATCTTTCATCTTTCCGCATTGTTTCATCTTTCATCTTTCCGCATTCTTTCATCTTTCATCTTTCCGCATTCTTTCATCTTTCATATTTCCGCATTTTTTCATCTTTCATCTTTCCGCATTGTTTCATCTTTCATCTTTCCGCATTGTTTCATCTTTCCGCATTGTTTCATCTTTCATCTTTCCGCATTGTTTCATCTATCATCTTTCCGCATTTTTTCATCTTTCATCTTTCCGCATTGTTTCATCTTTCATCTTTCCGCATTCTTTCATCTTTCATCTTTCCGCATTGTTTCATCTTTCATCTTTCCGCATTGTTTCATCTTTCCGCATTGTTTCATTTTTCATCTTCCGCATTCTTTCATCTTTCATCTTTCCGCATTGTTTCATCTTTCATCTTTCCGCATTTTTTCATCTTTCATCTTTCCGCATTGTTTCATCTTTCATCTTTCCGCATTGTTTCATCTTTTATCTTTCCGCATTCTTTCATCTTTCATCTTTCCGCATTGTTTCATCTTTCATCTTTCCGCATTCTTTCATCTTTCATCTTTCCGCATTGTTTCATCTTTCATCTTTCCGCATTTTTTCATCTTTCATCTTTCCGCATTGTTTCATCTTTCATCTTTCCGCATTGTTTCATCTATCATCTTTCCGCATTTTTTCATCTTTCATCTTTCCGCATTGTTTCATCTTTCATCTTTCCGCATTCTTTCATCTTTCATCTTTCCGCATTGTTTCATCTTTCATCTTTCCGCATTGTTTCATCTTTCCGCATTGTTTCATCTTTCCGCATTGTTTCATCTTTCCGCATTGTTTCATCTTTCATCTTCCGCATTCTTTCATCTTTCATCTTTCCGCATTGTTTCATCTTTCATCTTTCCGCATTGTTTCATCTTTCCGCATTGTTTCATCTTTCCGCATTGTTTCATCTTTCATCTTTCCGCATTGTTTCATCTTTCATCTTTCTGCATTTTTTCATCTTTCATCTTTCCGCATTGTTTCATCTTTCATCTTTCCGCATTCTTTCATCTTTCATCTTTCCGCATTGTTTCATCTTTCATCTTTCCGCATTGTTTCATCTTTCATCTTTCCGCATTGTTTCATCTTTCATCTTTCCGCATTCTTTCATCTTTCATCTTTCCGCATTGTTTCATCTTTCATCTTTCCACATTGTTTCATCTTTCATCTTTCCGCATTGTTTCATCTTTCATCTTCCGCATTCTTTCATCTTTCATCTTTCCGCATTGTTTCATCTTTCATCTTTCCGCATTTTTTCATCTTTCATCTTTCCGCATTGTTTCATCTTTCATCTTTCCGCATTTTTTCATCTTTCATCTTTCCGCATTGTTTCATCTTTCATCTTTCCGCATTGTTTCATCTTTCCGCATTGTTTCATCTTTCCGCATTGTTTCATCTTTCTGCATTGTTTCATCTTTCATCTTTCCGCATTGTTTCATCTTTCATCTTTCCGCATTGTTTCATCTTTCATCTTTCCGCATTGTTTCATCTTTCATCTTTCCGCATTCTATCATCTTTCATCTTTCCGCATTGTTTCATCTTTCCGCATTGTTTCATCTTTCCGCATTGTTTCATTTTTCCGCATTGTTTCATCTTTCCGCATTGTTTCATCATTCATCTTTCCGCATTGTTTCATCTTTCATCTTTCCGCATTGTTTCATCTTTCATCTTTCCGCATTTTTTCATCTTTCATCTTTCCGCATTGTTTCATCTTTCATCTTTCCGCATTGTTTCATCTTTCATCTTTCCGCATTGTTTCATCTTTCATCTTTCCGCATTGTTTCATCTTTCATCTTTCCGCATTCTTTCATCTTTCATCTTTCCGCATTGTTTCATCTTTCATCTTTCCGCAATGTTTCATCTTTCATCTTTCCGCTTTGTTTATCTTTCATTTTTCCGCATTCTTTCATCTTTCATCTTTCCGCATTGTTTCATCTTTCATCTTTCCGCATTGTTTCATCTTTCATCTTTCCGCATTGTTTCATCTTTCATTTTTCCGCATTGTTTCATCTTTCATCTTCCGCATTCTTTCACCTTTCATCTTTCCGCATTGTTTCATCTTTCATCTTTCCGCATTTTTTCATCTTTCATCTTTCCGCATTGTTTCATCTTCCCGCATTGTTTCATCTTTCCGCATTGTTTCATCTTTCATCTTTCCGCATTGTTTCATCTTTCATCTTTCCGCATTCTTTCATCTTTCATCTTTCCGCATTGTTTCATCTTTCATCTTTCCGCATTGTTTCATCTTTTATCTTTCCGCATTCTTTCATCTTTCATCTTTCCGCATTGTTTCATCTTTCATCTTTCCGCATTCTTTCATCTTTCATCTTTCCGCATTGTTTCATCTTTCATCTTTCCGCATTGTTTCATCTTTCGGCATTGTTTCATCTTTCCGCATTGTTTCATCTTTCCGCATTGTTTCATCTTTCCGCATTGTTTCATCTTTCCGCATTGTTTCATATTTCCGCATTGTTTCACCTTTCCGCATTGTTTCATCTTTCCGCATTGTTTCATCTTTCCGCATTGTTTCATCTTTCATCTTTCCGCATTCTTTCATCTTTCATCTTTCCGCATTGTTTCATCTTTCATCTTTCCGCATTCTTTCATCTTTCATCTTTCCGCATTGTTTCATCTTTCCGCATTGTTTCATCTTTCCGCATTGTTTCATCTTTCCGCATTGTTTCATCTTTCCGCATTGTTTCATCTTTCCGCATTGTTTCATCTTTCCGCATTGTTTCATCTTTCCGCATTGTTTCATCTTTCCGCATTGTTTCATCTTTCCGCATTGTTTCATCTTTCCGCATTGTTTCATCTTTCCGCATTGTTTCATCTTTCCGCATTGTTTCATCTTTCCGCATTGTTTCATCTTTCCGCATTGTTTCATCTTTCCGCATTGTTTCATCTTTCCGCATTGTTTCATCTTTCCGCATTGTTTCATCATTCATCTTTCCGCATTGTTTCATCTTTCATCTTTCCGCATTGTTTCATCTTTCCGCATTGTTTCATCTTTCCGCATTGTTTCATCTTTCCGCATTGTTTCATCTTTCCGCATTGTTTCATCTTTCCGCATTGTTTCATCTTTCATCTTTCCGCGTTGTTTCATCTTTCATCTTTCCGCATTGTTTCATCTTTCATCTTTCCGCATTGTTTCATCTTTCATCTTTCCGCATAGTTTCATCTTTCATCTTTCCGCATTCTTTCATCTTTCATCTTTCCGCATTGTTTCATCTTTCATCTTTCCGCGTTGTTTCATCTTTCATCTTTCCGCATTCTTTCATCTTTCATCTTTCCGCATTTTTTCATCTTTCATCTTTCCGCATTGTTTCATCTTTCATCTTTCCGCATTGTTTCATCTTTCATCTTTCCGCATTGTTTCATCTTTCATCTTTCCGCATTGTTTCATCTTTCCGCATTGTTTCATCTTTCCTCATTGTTTCATCTTTCCGCATTGTTTCATCTTTCCGCATTGTTTCATCTTTCATCTTTCCGCATTGTTTCATCTTTCATCTTTCCGCATTCTTTCATCTTTCATCTTTCCGCATTCTTTCATCTTTCATATTTCCGCATTTTTTCATCTTTCATCTTTCCGCATTGTTTCATCTTTCATCTTTCCGCATTGTTTCATCTTTCCGCATTGTTTCATCTTTCATCTTTCCGCATTGTTTCATCTATCATCTTTCCGCATTTTTTCATCTTTCATCTTTCCGCATTGTTTCATCTTTCATCTTTCCGCATTCTTTCATCTTTCATCTTTCCGCATTGTTTCATCTTTCATCTTTCCGCATTGTTTCATCTTTCCGCATTGTTTCATCTTTCATCTTCCGCATTCTTTCATCTTTCATCTTTCCGCATTGTTTCATCTTTCATCTTTCCGCATTTTTTCATCTTTCATCTTTCCGCATTGTTTCATCTTTCATCTTTCCGCATTGTTTCATCTTTCCGCATTGTTTCATCTTTCATCTTTCCGCATTGTTTCATCTTTCATCTTTCCGCATTTTTTCATCTTTCATCTTTCCGCTTTGTTTCATCTTTCATGTTTCCGCATTCTTTCATCTTTCATCTTTCCGCATTGTTTCATCTTTCATCTTTCCGCATTGTTTCATCTTTCATCTTTCCGCATTGTTTCATCTTTCATCTTTCCGCATTCTTTCATCTTTCATCTTTCCGCATTGTTTCATCTTTCATCTTTCCACATTGTTTCATCTTTCATCTTTCCGCATTGTTTCATCTTTCATCTTCCGCATTCTTTCATCTTTCATCTTTCCGCATTGTTTCATCTTTCATCTTTCCGCATTTTTTCATCTTTCATCTTTCCGCATTGTTTCATCTTTCATCTTTCCGCATTTTTTCATCTTTCATCTTTCCGCATTGTTTCATCTTTCATCTTTCCGCATTGTTTCATCTTTCCGCATTGTTTCATCTTTCCGCATTGTTTCATCTTTCTGCATTGTTTCATCTTTCATCTTTCCGCATTGTTTCATCTTTCATCTTTCCGCATTGTTTCATCTTTCATCTTTCCGCATTGTTTCATCTTTCATCTTTCCGCATTCTATCATCTTTCATCTTTCCGCATTGTTTCATCTTTCCGCATTGTTTCATCTTTCCGCATTGTTTCATCTTTCCGCATTGTTTCATCTTTCCGCATTGTTTCATCTTTCCGCATTGTTTCATCATTCATCTTTCCGCATTGTTTCATCTTTCCGCATTGTTTCATCTTTCATCTTTCCGCATTGTTTCATCTTTCATCTTTCCGCATTGTTTCATCTTTCATCTTTCCGCATTGTTTCATCTTTCATCTTTCCGCATTCTTTCATCTTTCATCTTTCCGCATTGTTTCATCTTTCATCTTTCCGCAATGTTTCATCTTTCATCTTTCCGCTTTGTTTATCTTTCATTTTTCCGCATTCTTTCATCTTTCATCTTTCCGCATTGTTTCATCTTTCATCTTTCCGCATTGTTTCATCTTTCATCTTTCCGCATTGTTTCATCTTTCATTTTTCCGCATTGTTTCATCTTTCATCTTCCGCATTCTTTCACCTTTCATCTTTCCGCATTGTTTCATCTTTCATCTTTCCGCATTTTTTCATCTTTCATCTTTCCGCATTGTTTCATCTTCCCGCATTGTTTCATCTTTCCGCATTGTTTCATCTTTCATCTTTCCGCATTGTTTCATCTTTCATCTTTCCGCATTCTTTCATCTTTCATCTTTCCGCATTGTTTCATCTTTCATCTTTCCGCATTGTTTCATCTTTTATCTTTCCGCATTCTTTCATCTTTCATCTTTCCGCATTGTTTCATCTTTCATCTTTCCGCATTCTTTCATCTTTCATCTTTCCGCATTGTTTCATCTTTCATCTTTCCGCATTGTTTCATCTTTCGGCATTGTTTCATCTTTCCGCATTGTTTCATCTTTCCGCATTGTTTCATCTTTTCGCATTGTTTCATCTTTCCGCATTGTTTCATCTTTCCGCATTGTTTCACCTTTCCGCATTGTTTCATCTTTCCGCATTGTTTCATCTTTCCGCATTGTTTCATCTTTCATCTTTCCGCATTCTTTCATCTTTCATCTTTCCGCATTGTTTCATCTTTCATCTTTCCGCATTGTTTCATCTTTCCGCATTGTTTCATCTTTCCGCATTGTTTCATCTTTCCGCATTGTTTCATCTTTCCGCATTGTTTCATCTTTCCGCATTGTTTCATCTTTCCGCATTGTTTCATCTTTCCGCATTGTTTCATCTTTCCGCATTGTTTCATCTTTCCGCATTGTTTCATCTTTCCGCATTGTTTCATCTTTCCGCATTGTTTCATCTTTCCGCATTGTTTCATCTTTCCGCATTGTTTCATCTTTCCGCATTGTTTCATCTTTCATCTTTCCGCATTGTTTCATCTTTCATCTTTCCGCATTGTTTCATCTTTCCGCATTGTTTCATCTTTCCGCATTGTTTCATCTTTCCGCATTGTTTCATCTTTCCGCATTGTTTCATCTTTCCGCATTGTTTCATCTTTCCGCATTGTTTCATCTTTCCGCATTGTTTCATCTTTCCGCATTGTTTCATCTTTCCGCATTGTTTTATCTTTCCGCATTGTTTCATCTTTCCGCATTGTTTCATCTTTCATCTTTCCGCATTGTTTCATCTTTCATCTTTCCGCTTTGTTTCATCTTTCATCTTCCGCATTCTTTCATCTTTCATCTTTCCGCATTGTTTCATCTTTCATCTTTCCGCATTTTTTCATCTTTCATCTTTCCGCATTGTTTCATCTTTCATCTTTCCGCATTTTTTCATCTTTCATCTTTCCGCATTGTTTCATCTTTCCGCATTGTTTCATCTTTCCACATTGTTTCATCTTTCATCTTTCCGCATTGTTTCATCTTTCCGCATTGTTTCATCTTTCCGCATTGTTTCATCTTTCCGCATTGTTTCATCTTTCCGCATTGTTTCATCTTTCCGCATTGTTTCATCTTTCATCTTTCCGCATTGTTTCATCTTTCATCTTTCCGCATTGTTTCATCTTTCCGCATTGTTTCATCTTTCCGCATTGTTTCATCTTTCATCTTTCCGCATTGTTTCATCTTTCATCTTTCCGCATTGTTTCATCTTGCATCTTTCCGCATTGTTACATCTTTCATCTTTCCGCAATGTTTCATCTTTCATCTTTCCGCATTGTTTCATCTTTCATCTTTCCGCATTCTTTCATCTTTCATCTTTCCGCATTGTTTCATCTTTCATCTTTCCGCATTTTTTCATCTTTCATCTTTCCGCATTGTTTCATCTTTCATCTTTCCGCATTGTTTCATATTTCATCTTTCCGCATTGTTTCATCTTTCATCTTTCCGCATTCTTTCATCTTTCATCTTTCCGCATTGTTTCATCTTTCATCTTTACGCATTGTTTCATCATTCATCTTTCCGCATTGTTTCATCTTTCCGCATTGTTTCATCTTTCATCTTCCGCATTCTTTCATCTTTCATCTTTCCGCATTGTTTCATCTTTCATCTTTCCGCATTGTTTCATCTTTCATCTTTCCGCATTGTTTCATCTTTCATCTTTCCGCATTGTTTCATCTTTCATCTTTCCGCATTGTTTCATCTTTCATCTTCCGCATTCTTTCATCTTTCATCTTTCCGCATTGTTTCATCTTTCATCTTTCCGCATTGTTTCATCTTTCATCTTTCCGCATTGTTTCATCTTTCATCTTTCCGCATTGTTTCATCTTTCATCTTTCCGCATTGTTTCACCTTTCATCTTTCCGCATTGTTTCATCTTTCCGCATTGTTTCATCTTTCATCTTTCCGCATTGTTTCATCTTTCATCTTTCCGCATTTTTTCATCTTTCATCTTTCCGCATTGTTTCATCTTTCATCTTTCCGCATTGTTTCATCTTTCATCTTTCCGCATTGTTTCATCTTTCATCTTTCCGCATTGTTTCATCTTTCATCTTTCCGCTTTGTTTCATCTTTCATCTTCCGCATTCTTTCATCTTTCATCTTTCCGCATTGTTTCATCTTTCATCTTTCCGCATTTTTTCATCTTTCATCTTTCCGCATTTTTTCATCTTTCATCTTTCCGCATTGTTTCATCTTTCATCTTTCCGCATTTTTTCATCTTTCATCTTTCCGCATTGTTTCATCTTTCCGCATTGTTTCATCTTTCCACATTGTTTCATCTTTCATCTTTCCGCATTGTTTCATCTTTCCGCATTGTTTCATCTTTCCGCATTGTTTCATCTTTCCGCATTGTTTCATCTTTCCGCATTGTTTCATCTTTCCGCATTGTTTCATCTTTCATCTTTCCGCATTGTTTCATCTTTCATCTTTCCGCATTCTTTCATCTTTCCGCATTGTTTCATCTTTCCGCATTGTTTCATCTTTCATCTTTCCGCATTGTTTCATCTTTCATCTTTCCGCATTGTTTCATCTTGCATCTTTCCGCATTGTTACATCTTTCATCTTTCCGCAATGTTTCATCTTTCATCTTTCCGCATTGTTTCATCTTTCATCTTTCCGCATTCTTTCATCTTTCATCTTTCCGCATTGTTTCATCTTTCATCTTTCCGCATTTTTTCATCTTTCATCTTTCCGCATTGTTTCATCTTTCATCTTTCCGCATTGTTTCATATTTCATCTTTCCGCATTGTTTCATCTTTCATCTTTCCGCATTCTTTCATCTTTCATCTTTCCGCATTGTTTCATCTTTCATCTTTACGCATTGTTTCATCATTCATCTTTCCGCATTGTTTCATCTTTCCGCATTGTTTCATCTTTCATCTTCCGCATTCTTTCATCTTTCATCTTTCCGCATTGTTTCATCTTTCATCTTTCCGCATTGTTTCATCTTTCATCTTTCCGCATTGTTTCATCTTTCATCTTTCCGCATTGTTTCATCTTTCATCTTTCCGCATTGTTTCATCTTTCATCTTCCGCATTCTTTCATCTTTCATCTTTCCGCATTGTTTCATCTTTCATCTTTCCGCATTGTTTCATCTTTCATCTTTCCGCATTGTTTCATCTTTCATCTTTCCGCATTGTTTCATCTTTCATCTTTCCGCATTGTTTCACCTTTCATCTTTCCGCATTCTTTCATCTTTCCGCATTGTTTCATCTTTCATCTTTCCGCATTGTTTCATCTTTCATCTTTCCGCATTTTTTCATCTTTCATCTTTCCGCATTGTTTCATCTTTCATCTTTCTGCATTGTTTCATCTTTCATCTTTCCGCATTGTTTCATCTTTCATCTTTCCGCATTGTTTCATCTTTCATCTTTCCGCATTCTTTCATCTTTCATCTTTCCGCATTGTTTCATCTTTCATCTTTCCGCAATGTTTCATCTTTCATCTTTCCGCTTTGTTTATCTTTCATTTTTCCGCATTCTTTCATCTTTCATCTTTCCGCATTGTTTCATCTTTCATCTTTCCGCATTGTTTCATCTTTCATCTTTCCGCATTGTTTCATCTTTCATTTTTCCGCATTGTTTCATCTTTCATCTTCCGCATTCTTTCACCTTTCATCTTTCCGCATTGTTTCATCTTTCATCTTTCCGCATTTTTTCATCTTTCATCTTTCCGCATTGTTTCATCTTCCCGCATTGTTTCATCTTTCCGCATTGTTTCATCTTTCATCTTTCCGCATTGTTTCATCTTTCATCTTTCCGCATTCTTTCATCTTTCATCTTTCCGCATTGTTTCATCTTTCATCTTTCCGCATTGTTTCATCTTTTATCTTTCCGCATTCTTTCATCTTTCATCTTTCCGCATTGTTTCATCTTTCATCTTTCCGCATTCTTTCATCTTTCATCTTTCCGCATTGTTTCATCTTTCATCTTTCCGCATTGTTTCATCTTTCGGCATTGTTTCATCTTTCCGCATTGTTTCATCTTTCCGCATTGTTTCATCTTTCCGCATTGTTTCATCTTTCCGCATTGTTTCATCTTTCCGCATTGTTTCACCTTTCCGCATTGTTTCATCTTTCCGCATTGTTTCATCTTTCCGCATTGTTTCATCTTTCATCTTTCCGCATTCTTTCATCTTTCATCTTTCCGCATTGTTTCATCTTTCATCTTTCCGCATTCTTTCATCTTTCATCTTTCCGCATTGTTTCATCTTTCCGCATTGTTTCATCTTTCCGCATTGTTTCATCTTTCCGCATTGTTTCATCTTTCCGCATTGTTTCATCTTTCCGCATTGTTTCATCTTTCCGCATTGTTTCATCTTTCCGCATTGTTTCATCTTTCCGCATTGTTTCATCTTTCCGCATTGTTTCATCTTTCCGCATTGTTTCATCTTTCCGCATTGTTTCATCTTTCCGCATTGTTTCATCTTTCCGCATTGTTTCATCATTCATCTTTCCGCATTGTTTCATCTTTCATCTTTCCGCATTGTTTCATCTTTCCGCATTGTTTCATCTTTCCGCATTGTTTCATCTTTCCGCATTGTTTCATCTTTCCGCATTGTTTCATCTTTCCGCATTGTTTCATCTTTCATCTTTCCGCGTTGTTTCATCTTTCATCTTTCCGCATTGTTTCATCTTTCATCTTTCCGCATTGTTTCATCTTTCATCTTTCCGCATTTTTTCATCTTTCATCTTTCCGCATTCTTTCATCTTTCATCTTTCCGCATTGTTTCATCTTTCATCTTTCCGCGTTGTTTCATCTTTCATCTTTCCGCATTCTTTCATCTTTCATCTTTCCGCATTTTTTCATCTTTCATCTTTCCGCATTGTTTCATCTTTCATCTTTCCGCATTGTTTCATCTTTCATCTTTCCGCATTGTTTCATCTTTCATCTTTCCGCATTGTTTCATCTTTCCGCATTGTTTCATCTTTCCTCATTGTTTCATCTTTCCGCATTGTTTCATCTTTCCGCATTGTTTCATCTTTCATCTTTCCGCATTGTTTCATCTTTCATCTTTCCGCATTGTTTCATCTTTCCGCATTGTTTCATCTTTCATCTTTCCGCATTGTTTCATCTATCATCTTTCCGCATTTTTTCATCTTTCATCTTTCCGCATTGTTTCATCTTTCATCTTTCCGCATTCTTTCATCTTTCATCTTTCCGCATTGTTTCATCTTTCATCTTTCCGCATTGTTTCATCTTTCCGCATTGTTTCATCTTTCATCTTCCGCATTCTTTCATCTTTCATCTTTCCGCATTGTTTCATCTTTCATCTTTCCGCATTTTTTCATCTTTCATCTTTCCGCATTGTTTCATCTTTCATCTTTCCGCATTGTTTCATCTTTCCGCATTGTTTCATCTTTCATCTTTCCGCATTGTTTCATCTTTCATCTTTCCGCATTTTTTCATCTTTCATCTTTCCGCTTTGTTTCATCTTTCATGTTTCCGCATTCTTTCATCTTTCATCTTTCCGCATTGTTTCATCTTTCATCTTTCCGCATTGTTTCATCTTTCATCTTTCCGCATTGTTTCATCTTTCATCTTTCCGCATTCTTTCATCTTTCATCTTTCCGCATTGTTTCATCTTTCATCTTTCCACATTGTTTCATCTTTCATCTTTCCGCATTGTTTCATCTTTCATCTTCCGCATTCTTTCATCTTTCATCTTTCCGCATTGTTTCATCTTTCATCTTTCCGCATTTTTTCATCTTTCATCTTTCCGCATTGTTTCATCTTTCATCTTTCCGCATTTTTTCATCTTTCACCTTTCCGCATTGTTTCATCTTTCATCTTTCCGCATTGTTTCATCTTTCCGCATTGTTTCATCTTTCCGCATTGTTTCATCTTTCTGCATTGTTTCATCTTTCATCTTTCCGCATTGTTTCATCTTTCATCTTTCCGCATTGTTTCATCTTTCATCTTTCCGCATTGTTTCATCTTTCATCTTTCCGCATTCTATCATCTTTCATCTTTCCGCATTGTTTCATCTTTCCGCATTGTTTCATCTTTCCGCATTGTTTCATCTTTCCGCATTGTTTCATCTTTCCGCATTGTTTCATCTTTCCGCATTGTTTCATCATTCATCTTTCCGCATTGTTTCATCTTTCCGCATTGTTTCATCTTTCATCTTTCCGCATTGTTTCATCTTTCATCTTTCCGCATTGTTTCATCTTTCATCTTTCCGCATTGTTTCATCTTTCATCTTTCCGCATTCTTTCATCTTTCATCTTTCCGCATTGTTTCATCTTTCATCTTTCCGCAATGTTTCATCTTTCATCTTTCCGCTTTGTTTATCTTTCATTTTTCCGCATTCTTTCATCTTTCATCTTTCCGCATTGTTTCATCTTTCATCTTTCCGCATTGTTTCATCTTTCATCTTTCCGCATTGTTTCATCTTTCATTTTTCCGCATTGTTTCATCTTTCATCTTCCGCATTCTTTCACCTTTCATCTTTCCGCATTGTTTCATCTTTCATCTTTCCGCATTTTTTCATCTTTCATCTTTCCGCATTGTTTCATCTTCCCGCATTGTTTCATCTTTCCGCATTGTTTCATCTTTCATCTTTCCGCATTGTTTCATCTTTCATCTTTCCGCATTCTTTCATCTTTCATCTTTCCGCATTGTTTCATCTTTCATCTTTCCGCATTGTTTCATCTTTTATCTTTCCGCATTCTTTCATCTTTCATCTTTCCGCATTGTTTCATCTTTCATCTTTCCGCATTCTTTCATCTTTCATCTTTCCGCATTGTTTCATCTTTCATCTTTCCGCATTGTTTCATCTTTCGGCATTGTTTCATCTTTCCGCATTGTTTCATCTTTCCGCATTGTTTCATCTTTTCGCATTGTTTCATCTTTCCGCATTGTTTCATCTTTCCGCATTGTTTCACCTTTCCGCATTGTTTCATCTTTCCGCATTGTTTCATCTTTCCGCATTGTTTCATCTTTCATCTTTCCGCATTCTTTCATCTTTCATCTTTCCGCATTGTTTCATCTTTCATCTTTCCGCATTGTTTCATCTTTCCGCATTGTTTCATCTTTCCGCATTGTTTCATCTTTCCGCATTGTTTCATCTTTCCGCATTGTTTCATCTTTCCGCATTGTTTCATCTTTCCGCATTGTTTCATCTTTCCGCATTGTTTCATCTTTCCGCATTGTTTCATCTTTCCGCATTGTTTCATCTTTCCGCATTGTTTCATCTTTCCGCATTGTTTCATCTTTCCGCATTGTTTCATCTTTCCGCATTGTTTCATCTTTCCGCATTGTTTCATCTTTCCGCATTGTTTCATCTTTCCGCATTGTTTCATCTTTCCGCATTGTTTCATCTTTCCGCATTGTTTCATCTTTCCGCATTGTTTCATCTTTCATCTTTCCGCATTGTTTCATCTTTCCGCATTGTTTCATCTTTCCGCATTGTTTCATCTTTCCGCATTGTTTCATCTTTCCGCATTGTTTCATCTTTCCGCATTGTTTCATCTTTCCGCATTGTTTCATCTTTCCGCATTGTTTCATCTTTCCGCATTGTTTCATCTTTCCGCATTGTTTCATCTTTCCGCATTGTTTCATCTTTCCGCATTGTTTTATCTTTCCGCATTGTTTCATCTTTCCGCATTGTTTCATCTTTCATCTTTCCGCATTGTTTCATCTTTCATCTTTCCGCTTTGTTTCATCTTTCATCTTCCGCATTCTTTCATCTTTCATCTTTCCGCATTGTTTCATCTTTCATCTTTCCGCATTTTTTCATCTTTCATCTTTCCGCATTGTTTCATCTTTCATCTTTCCGCATTTTTTCATCTTTCATCTTTCCGCATTGTTTCATCTTTCCGCATTGTTTCATCTTTCCACATTGTTTCATCTTTCATCTTTCCGCATTGTTTCATCTTTCCGCATTGTTTCATCTTTCCGCATTGTTTCATCTTTCCGCATTGTTTCATCTTTCATCTTTCCGCATTGTTTCATCTTTCATCTTTCCGCATTGTTTCATCTTTCCGCATTGTTTCATCTTTCCGCATTGTTTCATCTTTCATCTTTCCGCATTGTTTCATCTTTCATCTTTCCGCATTGTTTCATCTTGCATCTTTCCGCATTGTTACATCTTTCATCTTTCCGCAATGTTTCATCTTTCATCTTTCCGCATTGTTTCATCTTTCATCTTTCCGCATTCTTTCATCTTTCATCTTTCCGCATTGTTTCATCTTTCATCTTTCCGCATTTTTTCATCTTTCATCTTTCCGCATTGTTTCATCTTTCATCTTTCCGCATTGTTTCATCTTTCCGCATTGTTTCATATTTCATCTTTCCGCATTGTTTCATCTTTCATCTTTCCGCATTCTTTCATCTTTCATCTTTCCGCATTGTTTCATCTTTCATCTTTACGCATTGTTTCATCATTCATCTTTCCGCATTGTTTCATCTTTCCGCATTGTTTCATCTTTCATCTTCCGCATTCTTTCATCTTTCATCTTTCCGCATTGTTTCATCTTTCATCTTTCCGCATTGTTTCATCTTTCATCTTTCCGCATTGTTTCATCTTTCATCTTTCCGCATTGTTTCATCTTTCATCTTTCCGCATTGTTTCATCTTTCATCTTCCGCATTCTTTCATCTTTCATCTTTCCGCATTGTTTCATCTTTCATCTTTCCGCATTGTTTCATCTTTCATCTTTCCGCATTGTTTCATCTTTCATCTTTCCGCATTGTTTCATCTTTCATCTTTCCGCATTGTTTCACCTTTCATCTTTCCGCATTCTTTCATCTTTCCGCATTGTTTCATCTTTCATCTTTCCGCATTGTTTCATCTTTCATCTTTCCGCATTCTTTCATCTTTCATCTTTCCGCATTGTTTCATCTTTCATCTTTCAGCATTGTTTCATCTTTCATCTTTCCGCATTGTTTCATCTTTCATCTTTCCGCATTGTTTTTTCTTTCATCTTTCCGCATTGTTTCATCTTTCATCTTTCCGCATGGTTTCATCTTTCATCTTTCCGCATTCTTTCATCTTTCATCTTTCCGCATTGTTTCATCTTTCATCTTTCCGCATTTTTTCATCTTTCATCTTTCCGCATTGTTTCATCTTTCATCTTTCCGCATTGTTTCATTTTTCCGCCTTGTTTCATCTTTCATCTTTCCGCATTGTTTCATCTTTCATCTTTCCGCATTCTTTCATCTTTCATCTTTCCGCATTGTTTCATCTTTCATCTTTACGCATTGTTTCATCATTCATCTTTCCGCATTGTTTCATCTTTCCGCATTGTTTCATCTTTCATCTTCCGCATTCTTTCATCTTTCATCTTTCCGCATTGTTTCATCTTTCATCTTTCCGCATTGTTTCATCTTTCATCTTTCCGCATTGTTTCATCTTTCATCTTTCCGCATTGTTTCATCTTTCATCTTTCCGCATTGTTTCATCTTTCATCTTCCGCATTCTTTCATCTTTCATCTTTCCGCATTGTTTCATCTTTCATCTTTCCGCATTGTTTCATCTTTCATCTTTCCGCATTGTTTCATCTTTCATCTTTCCGCATTGTTTCATCTTTCATCTTTCCGCATTGTTTCATCTTTCATCTTTCCGCATTCTTTCATCTTTCCGCATTGTTTCCTCTTTCATCTTTCCGCATCGTTTCATCTTTCATCTTACTGCATTCTTTCATCTTTCATCTTTCCGCATTGTTTCATCTTTCATCTTTCAGCATTGTTTCATCTTTCATCTTTCCGCATTGTTTCATCTTTCATCTTTCCGCATTGTTTCATCTTTCATCTTTCCGCATTGTTTCATCTTTCATCTTTCCGCATTGTTTCATCTTTCCGCATTGTTTCATCTTTTCGCATTGTTTCATCTTTCATCTTTCCGCATTGTTTCATCTTTCATCTTTCCGCATTGTTTCATCTTTCATCTTTCCGCATTGTTTCATCTTTCATCTTTCCGCATTGTTTCATCTTTCATCTTTCCGCATTCTTTCATCTTTCATCTTTCCGCATTGTTACATCTTTCATCTTTCCGCAATGTTTCATCTTTCATCTTTCCGCATTGTTTCATCTTTCATCTTTCCGCATTCTTTCATCTTTCATCTTTCCGCATTGTTTCATCTTTCATCTTTCCGCATTTTTTCATCTTTCATCTTTCCGCATTGTTTCATCTTTCATCTTTCCGCATTGTTTCATCTTTCCGCATTGTTTCATCTTTCATCTTTCCGCATTGTTTCATCTTTCATCTTTCCGCATTCTTTCATCTTTCATCTTTCCGCATTGTTTCATCTTTCATCTTTACGCATTGTTTCATCATTCATCTTTCCGCATTGTTTCATCTTTCCGCATTGTTTCATCTTTCATCTTCCGCATTCTTTCATCTTTCATCTTTCCGCATTGTTTCATCTTTCATCTTTCCGCATTGTTTCATCTTTCATCTTTCCGCATTGTTTCATCTTTCATCTTTCCGCATTGTTTCATCTTTCATCTTTCCGCATTGTTTCATCTTTCATCTTCCGCATTCTTTCATCTTTCATCTTTCCGCATTGTTTCATCTTTCATCTTTCCGCATTGTTTCATCTTTCATCTTTCCGCATTGTTTCATCTTTCATCTTTCCGCATTGTTTCATCTTTCAGCTTTCCGCATTGTTTCATCTTTCATCTTTCCGCATTCTTTCATCTTTCATCTTTCCGCATTGTTTCATCTTTCATCTTTCCGCATTGTTTCATCTTTCATCTTTCCGCATTGTTTCATCTTTCATCTTTCCGCATTGTTTCATCTTTCATCTTTCCGCATTGTTTCATCTTTCATCTTCCGCATTCTTTCATCTTTCATCTTTCCGCATTGTTTCATCTTTCATCTTTCCGCATTGTTTCATCTTTCATCTTTCCGCATTGTTTCATCTTTCATCTTTCCGCATTGTTTCATCTTTCATCTTTCCGCATTGTTTCACCTTTCATCTTTCCGCATTCTTTCATCTTTCCGCATTGTTTCATCTTTCATCTTTCCGCATTGTTTCATCTTTCATCTTTCCGCATTCTTTCATCTTTCATCTTTCCGCATTGTTTCATCTTTCATCTTTCAGCATTGTTTCATCTTTCATCTTTCAGCATTGTTTCATCTTTCATCTTTCCGCATTGTTTCATCTTTCATCTTTCCGCATTGTTTCATCTTTCATCTTTCCGCATTGTTTCATCTTTCATCTTTCCGCATTCTTTCATCTTTCATCTTTCCGCATTGTTTCATCTTTCATCTTTCCGCATTTTTTCATCTTTCATCTTTCCGCATTGTTTCATCTTTCATCTTTCCGCATTGTTTCATTTTTCCGCATTGTTTCATCTTTCATCTTTCCGCATTGTTTCATCTTTCATCTTTCCGCATTCTTTCATCTTTCATCTTTCCGCATTGTTTCATCTTTCATCTTTACGCATTGTTTCATCATTCATCTTTCCGCATTGTTTCATCTTTCCGCATTGTTTCATCTTTCATCTTCCGCATTCTTTCATCTTTCATCTTTCCGCATTGTTTCATCTTTCATCTTTCCGCATTGTTTCATCTTTCATCTTTCCGCATTGTTTCATCTTTCATCTTTCCGCATTGTTTCATCTTTCATCTTTCCGCATTGTTTCATCTTTCATCTTCCGCATTCTTTCATCTTTCATCTTTCCGCATTGTTTCATCTTTCATCTTTCCGCATTGTTTCATCTTTCATCTTTCCGCATTGTTTCATCTTTCATCTTTCCGCATTGTTTCATCTTTCATCTTTCCGCATTGTTTCATCTTTCATCTTTCCGCATTCTTTCATCTTTCCGCATTGTTTCCTCTTTCATCTTTCCGCATTGTTTCATCTTTCATCTTACTGCATTCTTTCATCTTTCATCTTTCCGCATTGTTTCATCTTTCATCTTTCAGTATTGTTTCATCTTTCATCTTTCCGCATTGTTTCATCTTTCATCTTTCCGCATTGTTTCATCTTTCATCTTTCCGCATTGTTTCATCTTTCATCTTTCCGCATTGTTTCATCTTTCCGCATTGTTTCATCTTTTCGCATTGTTTCATCTTTCATCTTTCCGCATTGTTTCATCTTTCATCTTTCCGCATTGTTTCATCTTTCATCTTTCCGCATTGTTTCATCTTTCATCTTTCCGCATTGTTTCATCTTTCATCTTTCCGCATTCTTTCATCTTTCATCTTTCCGCATTGTTACATCTTTCATCTTTCCGCAATGTTTCATCTTTCATCTTTCCGCATTGTTTCATCTTTCATCTTTCCGCATTCTTTCATCTTTCATCTTTCCGCATTGTTTCATCTTTCATCTTTCCGCATTTTTTCATCTTTCATCTTTCCGCATTGTTTCATCTTTCATCTTTCCGCATTGTTTCATCTTTCCGCATTGTTTCATCTTTCATCTTTCCGCATTGTTTAATCTTTCATCTTTCCGCATTCTTTCATCTTTCATCTTTCCGCATTGTTTCATCTTTCATCTTTACGCATTGTTTCATCATTCATCTTTCCGCATTGTTTCATCTTTCCGCATTGTTTCATCTTTCATCTTCCGCATTCTTTCATCTTTCATCTTTCCGCATTGTTTCATCTTTCATCTTTCCGCATTGTTTCATCTTTCATCTTTCCGCATTGTTTCATCTTTCATCTTTCCGCATTGTTTCATCTTTCATCTTTCCGCATTGTTTCATCTTTCATCTTCCGCATTCTTTCATCTTTCATCTTTCCGCATTGTTTCATCTTTCATCTTTCCGCATTGTTTCATCTTTCATCTTTCCGCATTGTTTCATCTTTCATCTTTCCGCATTGTTTCATCTTTCATCTTTCCGCATTGTTTCATCTTTCATCTTTCCGCATTCTTTCATCTTTCATCTTTCCGCATTGTTTCATCTTTCATCTTTCCGCATTGTTTCATCTTTCATCTTTCCGGATTCTTTCATCTTTCATCTTTCCGCATTGTTTCATCTTTCATCTTTCAGCATTGTTTCATCTTTCATCTTTCCGCATTGTTTCAACTTTCATCTTTCCGCATTGTTTCATCTTTCATCTTTCCGCATTGTTTCATCTTTCATCTTTCCGCATTGTTTCATCATTCCGCATTGTTTCATCTTTCATCTTCCGCATTCTTTCATCTTTCATCTTTCCGCATTGTTTCATCTTTCATCTTTCCGCATTTTTTCATCTTTCATCTTTCCGCATTGTTTCATCTTTCCGCATTGTTTCATCTTTCCGCATTGTTTCATCTTTCCGCATTGTTTCATCTTTCCGCATTGTTTCATCTTTCATCTTTCCGCATTGTTTCATCTTTCATCTTTCCGCATTCTTTCATCTTTCATCTTTCCGCATTCTTTCATCTTTCATCTTTCCGCATTGTTTCATCATTCATCTTTCCGCAATGTTTCATCTTTCATCTTTCCGCATTGTTTCATCTTTCATCTTTCCGCATTCTTTCATCTTTCATCTTTCCGCATTCTTTCATCTTTCATCTTTCCGCATTGTTTCATCTTTCATCTTTCCGCATTGTTTCATCTTTCATCTTTCCGCATTTTTTCATCTTTCATCTTTCCGCATTCTTTCATCTTTCATCTTTCCGCATTCTTTCATCTTTCATCTTTCCGCATTGTTTCATCTTTCATCTTTCCGCATTCTTTCATCTTTCATCTTTCCGCATTCTTTCATCTTTCATCTTTCCGCATTGTTTCATCTTTCATCTTTCCGCAATGTTTCATCTTTCATCTTTCCGCATTCTTTCATCTTTCATCTTTCCGCATTGTTTCATCTTTCATCTTTCCGCATTGTTTCATCTTTCATCTTTCCGCATTCTTTCATCTTTCATCTTTCCGCATTGTTTCATCTTTCCGCATTGTTTCATCTTTCATCTTTCCGCATTGTTTCATCTTTCATCTTTCCGCATTCTTTCATCTTTCATCTTTCCGCATTGTTTCATCTTTCATCTTTCCGCATTTTTTCATCTTTCATCTTTCCGCATTGTTTCATCTTTCATCTTTCCGCATTGTTTCATCTTTCCGCATTGTTTCATCTTTCATCTTTCCGCATTGTTTCATCTTTCATCTTTCCGCATTCTTTCATCTTTCATCTTTCCGCATTGTTTCATCTTTCATCTTTACGCATTGTTTCATCATTCATCTTTCCGCATTGTTTCATCTTTCCGCATTGTTTCATCTTTCATCTTCCGCATTCTTTCATCTTTCATCTTTCCGCATTGTTTCATCTTTCATCTTTCCGCATTGTTTCATCTTTCATCTTTCCGCATTGTTTCATCTTTCATCTTTCCGCATTGTTTCATCTTTCATCTTTCCGCATTGTTTCATCTTTCATCTTCCGCATTCTTTCATCTTTCATCTTTCCGCATTGTTTCATCTTTCATCTTTCCGCATTGTTTCATCTTTCATCTTTCCGCATTGTTTCATCTTTCATCTTTCCGCATTGTTTCATCTTTCATCTTTCCGCATTGTTTCATCTTTCATCTTTCCGCATTCTTTCATCTTTCATCTTTCCGCATTGTTTCATCTTTCATCTTCCGCATTCTTTCATCTTTCATCTTTCCGCATTGTTTCATCTTTCATCTTTCCGCATTGTTTCATCTTTCATCTTTCCGCATTGTTTCATCTTTCATCTTTCCGCATTGTTTCATCTTTCATCTTTCCGCATTGTTTCACCTTTCATCTTTCCGCATTCTTTCATCTTTCCGCATTGTTTCATCTTTCATCTTTCCGCATTGTTTCATCTTTCATCTTTCCGCATTCTTTCATCTTTCATCTTTCCGCATTGTTTCATCTTTCATCTTTCAGCATTGTTTCATCTTTCATCTTTCCGCATTGTTTCA
Source organism: Gastracanthus pulcherrimus (assembly GCA_949152435.1). Lineage (NCBI taxonomy): Eukaryota > Metazoa > Arthropoda > Insecta > Hymenoptera > Pteromalidae > Gastracanthus > Gastracanthus pulcherrimus. The sequence goes on from CASCKD010000078.1 coordinate 52,854, forward strand.
TCTTTCATCTTTCCGCATTGTTTCATCTTTCATCTTTCCGCATTGTTTCATCTTTCATCTTTCCGCATTGTTTCATCTTTCATCTTTCCGCATTCTTTCATCTTTCATCTTTCCGCATTGTTTCATCTTTCATCTTTCCGCATTTTTTCATCTTTCATCTTTCCGCATTGTTTCATCTTTCATCTTTCCGCATTGTTTCATTTTTCCGCCTTGTTTCATCTTTCATCTTTCCGCATTGTTTCATCTTTCATCTTTCCGCATTCTTTCATCTTTCATCTTTCCGCATTGTTTCATCTTTCATCTTTACGCATTGTTTCATCATTCATCTTTCCGCATTGTTTCATCTTTCCGCATTGTTTCATCTTTCATCTTCCGCATTCTTTCATCTTTCATCTTTCCGCATTGTTTCATCTTTCATCTTTCCGCATTGTTTCATCTTTCATCTTTCCGCATTGTTTCATCTTTCATCTTTCCGCATTGTTTCATCTTTCATCTTTCCGCATTGTTTCATCTTTCATCTTCCGCATTCTTTCATCTTTCATCTTTCCGCATTGTTTCATCTTTCATCTTTCCGCATTGTTTCATCTTTCATCTTTCCGCATTGTTTCATCTTTCATCTTTCCGCATTGTTTCATCTTTCATCTTTCCGCATTGTTTCATCTTTCATCTTTCCGCATTCTTTCATCTTTCCGCATTGTTTCCTCTTTCATCTTTCCGCATTGTTTCATCTTTCATCTTACTGCATTCTTTCATCTTTCATCTTTCCGCATTGTTTCATCTTTCATCTTTCAGCATTGTTTCATCTTTCATCTTTCCGCATTGTTTCATCTTTCATCTTTCCGCATTGTTTCATCTTTCATCTTTCCGCATTGTTTCATCTTTCATCTTTCCGCATTGTTTCATCTTTCCGCATTGTTTCATCTTTTCGCATTGTTTCATCTTTCATCTTTCCGCATTGTTTCATCTTTCATCTTTCCGCATTGTTTCATCTTTCATCTTTCCGCATTGTTTCATCTTTCATCTTTCCGCATTGTTTCATCTTTCATCTTCCGCATTCTTTCATCTTTCATCTTTCCGCATTGTTTCATCTTTCATCTTTCCGCATTGTTTCATCTTTCATCTTTCCGCATTGTTTCATCTTTCATCTTTCCGCATTGTTTCATCTTTCATCTTTCCGCATTGTTTCACCTTTCATCTTTCCGCATTCTTTCATCTTTCCGCATTGTTTCATCTTTCATCTTTCCGCATTGTTTCATCTTTCATCTTTCCGCATTCTTTCATCTTTCATCTTTCCGCATTGTTTCATCTTTCATCTTTCAGCATTGTTTCATCTTTCATCTTTCCGCATTGTTTCATCTTTCATCTTTCCGCATTGTTTCATCTTTCATCTTTCCGCATTGTTTCATCTTTCATCTTTCCGCATTGTTTCATCTTTCATCTTTCCGCATTCTTTCATCTTTCATCTTTCCGCATTGTTTCATCTTTCATCTTTCCGCATTTTTTCATCTTTCATCTTTCCGCATTGTTTCATCTTTCATCTTTCCGCATTGTTTCATTTTTCCGCATTGTTTCATCTTTCATCTTTCCGCATTGTTTCATCTTTCATCTTTCCGCATTCTTTCATCTTTCATCTTTCCGCATTGTTTCATCTTTCATCTTTACGCATTGTTTCATCATTCATCTTTCCGCATTGTTTCATCTTTCATCTTCCGCATTCTTTCATCTTTCATCTTTCCGCATTGTTTCATCTTTCATCTTTCCACATTGTTTCATCTTTCATCTTTCCGCATTGTTTCATCTTTCATCTTTGCGCATTGTTTCATCTTTCATCTTTCCGCATTGTTTCATCTTTCATCTTTCCGCATTGTTTCATCTTTCATCTTTCCGCATTCTTTCATCTTTCCGCATTGTTTCCTCTTTCATCTTTCCGCATTGTTTCATCTTTCATCTTACTGCATTCTTTCATCTTTCATCTTTCCGCATTGTTTCATCTTTCATCTTTCAGCATTGTTTCATCTTTCATCTTTCCGCATTGTTTCATCTTTCATCTTTCCGCATTGTTTCATCTTTCATCTTTCCGCATTGTTTCATCTTTCATCTTTCCGCATTGTTTCATCTTTCCGCATTGTTTCATCTTTTCGCATTGTTTCATCTTTCATCTTTCCGCATTGTTTCATCTTTCATCTTTCCGCATTGTTTCATCTTTCATCTTTCCGCATTGTTTCATCTTTCATCTTTCCGCATTGTTTCATCTTTCATCTTTCCGCATTCTTTCATCTTTCATCTTTCCGCATTGTTACATCTTTCATCTTTCCGCAATGTTTCATCTTTCATCTTTCCGCATTGTTTCATCTTTCATCTTTCCGCATTCTTTCATCTTTCATCTTTCCGCATTGTTTCATCTTTCATCTTTCCGCATTTTTTCATCTTTCATCTTTCCGCATTGTTTCATCTTTCATCTTTCCGCATTGTTTCATCTTTCCGCATTGTTTCATCTTTCATCTTTCCGCATTGTTTCATCTTTCATCTTTCCGCATTCTTTCATCTTTCATCTTTCCGCATTGTTTCATCTTTCATCTTTACGCATTGTTTCATCATTCATCTTTCCGCATTGTTTCATCTTTCCGCATTGTTTCATCTTTCATCTTCCGCATTCTTTCATCTTTCATCTTTCCGCATTGTTTCATCTTTCATCTTTCCGCATTGTTTCATCTTTCATCTTTCCGCATTGTTTCATCTTTCATCTTTCCGCATTGTTTCATCTTTCATCTTTCCGCATTGTTTCATCTTTCATCTTCCGCATTCTTTCATCTTTCATCTTTCCGCATTGTTTCATCTTTCATCTTTCCGCATTGTTTCATCTTTCATCTTTCCGCATTGTTTCATCTTTCATCTTTCCGCATTGTTTCATCTTTCATCTTTCCGCATTGTTTCATCTTTCATCTTTCCGCATTCTTTCATCTTTCATCTTTCCGCATTGTTTCATCTTTCATCTTTCCGCATTGTTTCATCTTTCATCTTTCCGGATTCTTTCATCTTTCATCTTTCCGCATTGTTTCATCTTTCATCTTTCAGCATTGTTTCATCTTTCATCTTTCCGCATTGTTTCAACTTTCATCTTTCCGCATTGTTTCATCTTTCATCTTTCCGCATTGTTTCATCTTTCATCTTTCCGCATTGTTTCATCTTTCCGCATTGTTTCATCTTTCATCTTCCGCATTCTTTCATCTTTCATCTTTCCGCATTGTTTCATCTTTCATCTTTCCGCATTTTTTCATCTTTCATCTTTCCGCATTGTTTCATCTTTCCGCATTGTTTCATCTTTCCGCATTGTTTCATCTTTCCGCATTGTTTCATCTTTCATCTTTCCGCATTGTTTCATCTTTCATCTTTCCGCATTCTTTCATCTTTCATCTTTCCGCATTCTTTCATCTTTCATCTTTCCGCATTGTTTCATCATTCATCTTTCCGCAATGTTTCATCTTTCATCTTTCCGCATTGTTTCATCTTTCATCTTTCCGCATTCTTTCATCTTTCATCTTTCCGCATTCTTTCATCTTTCATCTTTCCGCATTCTTTCATCTTTCATCTTTCCGCATTGTTTCATCTTTCATCTTTCCGCATTTTTTCATCTTTCATCTTTCCGCATTCTTTCATCTTTCATCTTTCCGCATTCTTTCATCTTTCATCTTTCCGCATTGTTTCATCTTTCATCTTTCCGCATTCTTTCATCTTTCATCTTTCCGCATTCTTTCATCTTTCATCTTTCCGCATTGTTTCATCTTTCATCTTTCCGCAATGTTTCATCTTTCATCTTTCCGCATTCTTTCATCTTTCATCTTTCCGCATTGTTTCATCTTTCATCTTTCCGCATTGTTTCATCTTTCATCTTTCCGCATTCTTTCATCTTTCATCTTTCCGCATTCTTTCATCTTTCATCTTTCCGCATTGTTTCATCTTTCATCTTTCCGCATTGTTTCATCTTTCATCTTTCCGCATTCTTTCATCTTTCATCTTTCCGCATTGTTTCATCTTTCATCTTTCCGCAATGTTTCATCTTTCATCTTTCCGCATTGTTTCATCTTTCATCTTTCCGCATTCTTTCATCTTTCATCTTTCCGCATTGTTTCATCTTTCATCTTTCCACATTGTTTCATCTTTCCGCATTGTTTCATCTTTCATCTTCCGCATTCTTTCATCTTTCATCTTTCCGCATTGTTTCATCTTTCATCTTTCCGCATTGTTTCATCTTTCATCTTTCCGCATTGTTTCATCTTTCATCTTTCCGCATTGTTTCATCTTTCATCTTTCCGAATTCTTTCATCTTTCATCTTTCCGCATTCTTTCATCTTTCATCTTTCCGCATTGTTTCATCTTTCATCTTTCCGCAATGTTTCATCTTTCATCTTTCCGCATTCTTTCATCTTTCATCTTTCCGCATTGTTTCATCTTTCATCTTTCCGCATTGTTTCATCTTTCATCTTTCCGCATTCTTTCATCTTTCATCTTTCCGCATTGTTTCATCTTTCCGCATTGTTTCATCTTTCATCTTTCCGCATTGTTTCATCTTTCATCTTCCGCATTCTTTCATCTTTCATCTTTCCGCATTGTTTCATCTTTCATCTTTCCGCATTTTTTCATCTTTCATCTTTCCGCATTGTTTCATCTTTCATCTTTCCGCATTGTTTCAACTTTCATCTTTCCGCATTCTTTCATCTTTCATCTTTCCGCATTGTTTCATCTTTCATCTTTCCGCATTGTTTCATCTTTCATCTTCCGCATTCTTTCATCTTTCATCTTTCCGCATTGTTTCATCTTTCATCTTTCCGCATTGTTTCATCTTTCATCTTTCCGCATTGTTTCATCTTTCATCTATCCGCATTGTTTCATCTTTCATCTTTCCGCATTGTTTCATCTTTCATCTTTCCGCATTCTTTCATCTTTCATCTTTCCGCATTTTTTCATCTTTCATCTTTCCGCATTGTTTCATCTTTCATCTTTCCGCATTCTTTCATCTTTCATCTTTCCGCATTGTTTCATCTTTCATCTTTCCGCATTGTTTCATCTTTCATCTTTCCGCATTGTTTCATCTTTCATCTTTCCGCATGTTTCATCTTTCATCTTTCCGCATTGTTTCATCTTTCATCTTTCCGCATTGTTTCATCTTTCATCTTTCCGCATTGTTTCATCTTTCATCTTTCCGCATTGTTTCATCTTTCATCTTTCCGCATTGTTTCATCTTTCATCTTTCCGCATTGTTTCATCTTTCATCTTTACGCATTGTTTCATCATTCATCTTTCCGCATTGTTTCATCTTTCCGCATTGTTTCATCTTTCATCTTCCGCATTCTTTCATCTTTCATCTTTCCGCATTGTTTCATCTTTCATCTTTCCGCATTGTTTCATCTTTCATCTTTCCGCATTGTTTCATCTTTCATCTTCCGCATTCTTTCATCTTTCATCTTTCCGCATTGTTTCATCTTTCATCTTTCCGCATTGTTTCATCTTTCATCTTTCCGCATTGTTTCATCTTTCATCTTTCCGCATTGTTTCATCTTTCATCTTTCCGCATTGTTTCACCTTTCATCTTTCCGCATTCTTTCATCTTTCCGCATTGTTTCATCTTTCATCTTTCCGCATTGTTTCATCTTTCATCTTTCCGCATTGTTTCATCTTTCATCTTTCCGCATTGTTTCATCTTTCCGCATTGTTTCATCTTTCATCTTTCCGCATTGTTTCATCTTTCATCTTTCCGCATTCTTTCATCTTTCATCTTTCTGCATTGTTTCATCTTTCATCTTTACGCATTGTTTCATCATTCATCTTTCCGCATTGTTTCATCTTCCGCATTGTTTCATCTTTCATCTTCCGCATTCTTTCATCTTTCATCTTTCCGCATTGTTTCATCTTTCATCTTTCCGCATTGTTTCATCTTTCATCTTTCCGCATTGTTTCATCTTTCATCTTTCCGCATTGTTTCATCTTTCATCTTTCCGCATTGTTTCATCTTTCATCTTCCGCATTCTTTCATCTTTCATCTTTCCGCATTGTTTCATCTTTCATCTTTCCGCATTGTTTCATCTTTCATCTTTCCGCATTGTTTCATCTTTCATCTTTCCGCATTGTTTCATCTTTCATCTTTCCGCATTGTTTCATCTTTCATCTTTCCGCATTCTTTCATCTTTCATCTTTCCGCATTGTTTCATCTTTCATCTTTCCGCATTGTTTCATCTTTCATCTTTCCGCATTGTTTCATCTTTCATCTTTCCGCATTGTTTCATCTTTCATCTTTCCGCATTGTTTCATCTTTCATCTTCCGCATTCTTTCATCTTTCATCTTTCCGCATTGTTTCATCTTTCATCTTTCCGCATTGTTTCATCTTTCATCTTTCCGCATTGTTTCATCTTTCATCTTTCCGCATTGTTTCATCTTTCATCTTTCCGCATTGTTTCACCTTTCATCTTTCCGCATTCTTTCATCTTTCCGCATTGTTTCATCTTTCATCTTTCCGCATTGTTTCATCTTTCATCTTTCCGCATTCTTTCATCTTTCATCTTTCCGCATTGTTTCATCTTTCATCTTTCAGCATTGTTTCATCTTTCATCTTTCCGCATTGTTTCATCTTTCATCTTTCCGCATTGTTTCATCTTTCATCTTTCCGCATTGTTTCATCTTTCATCTTTCCGCATTGTTTCATCTTTCATCTTTCCGCATTCTTTCATCTTTCATCTTTCCGCATTGTTTCATCTTTCATCTTTCCGCATTTTTTCATCTTTCATCTTTCCGCATTGTTTCATCTTTCATCTTTCCGCATTGTTTCATTTTTCCGCATTGTTTCATCTTTCATCTTTCCGCATTGTTTCATCTTTCATCTTTCCGCATTCTTTCATCTTTCATCTTTCCGCATTGTTTCATCTTTCATCTTTACGCATTGTTTCATCATTCATCTTTCCGCATTGTTTCATCTTTCCGCATTGTTTCATCTTTCATCTTCCGCATTCTTTCATCTTTCATCTTTCCGCATTGTTTCATCTTTCATCTTTCCGCATTGTTTCATCTTTCATCTTTCCGCATTGTTTCATCTTTCATCTTTCCGCATTGTTTCATCTTTCATCTTTCCGCATTGTTTCATCTTTCATCTTCCGCATTCTTTCATCTTTCATCTTTCCGCATTGTTTCATCTTTCATCTTTCCGCATTGTTTCATCTTTCATCTTTCCGCATTGTTTCATCTTTCATCTTTCCGCATTGTTTCATCTTTCATCTTTCCGCATTGTTTCATCTTTCCGCATTGTTTCATCTTTTCGCATTGTTTCATCTTTCATCTTTCCGCATTGTTTCATCTTTCATCTTTCCGCATTGTTTCATCTTTCATCTTTCCGCATTGTTTCATCTTTCATCTTTCCGCATTGTTTCATCTTTCATCTTTCCGCATTCTTTCATCTTTCATCTTTCCGCATTGTTACATCTTTCATCTTTCCGCAATGTTTCATCTTTCATCTTTCCGCATTGTTTCATCTTTCATCTTTCCGCATTCTTTCATCTTTCATCTTTCCGCATTGTTTCATCTTTCATCTTTCCGCATTTTTTCATCTTTCATCTTTCCGCATTGTTTCATCTTTCATCTTTCCGCATTGTTTCATCTTTCCGCATTGTTTCATCTTTCATCTTTCCGCATTGTTTCATCTTTCATCTTTCCGCATTCTTTCATCTTTCATCTTTCCGCATTGTTTCATCTTTCATCTTTACGCATTGTTTCATCATTCATCTTTCCGCATTGTTTCATCTTTCATCTTTCCGCATTCTTTCATCTTTCATCTTTCCGCATTGTTTCATCTTTCATCTTTCCGCATTGTTTCATCTTTCATCTTTCCGCATTGTTTCATCTTTCATCTTTCCGCATTGTTTCATCTTTCATCTTTCCGCATTGTTTCATCTTTCATCTTTCCGCATTGTTTCATCTTTCATCTTTCCGCATTGTTTCATCTTTCATCTTTCCGCATTGTTTCATCTTTCATCTTTCCGCATTGTTTCATCTTTCATCTTTCCGCATTGTTTCATCTTTCATCTTTCCGCATTGTTTCATCTTTCATCTTTCCGCATTCTTTCATCTTTCCGCATTGTTTCCTCTTTCATCTTTCCGCATTGTTTCATCTTTCATCTTACTGCATTCTTTCATCTTTCATCTTTCCGCATTGTTTCATCTTTCATCTTTCAGCATTGTTTCATCTTTCATCTTTCCGCATTGTTTCATCTTTCATCTTTCCGCATTGTTTCATCTTTCATCTTTCCGCATTGTTTCATCTTTCATCTTTCCGCATTGTTTCATCTTTCCGCATTGTTTCATCTTTCATCTTTCCGCATTGTTTCCTCTTTCATCTTTCCGCATTGTTTCATCTTTCATCTTTCCGCATTGTTTCATCTTTCATCTTCCGCATTCTTTCATCTTTCATCTTTCCGCATTGTTTCATCTTTCATCTTTCCGCATTGTTTCATCTTTCATCTTTCCGCATTGTTTCATCTTTCATCTTTCCGCATTGTTTCATCTTTCATCTTTCCGCATTGTTTCATCTTTCATCTTTCCGCATTCTTTCATCTTTCCGCATTGTTTCCTCTTTCATCTTTCCGCATTGTTTCATCTTTCATCTTTCCGCATTGTTTCATCTTTCATCTTCCGCATTCTTTCATCTTTCATCTTTCCGCATTGTTTCATCTTTCATCTTTCCGCATTGTTTCATCTTTCATCTTTCCGCATTGTTTCATCTTTCATCTTTCCGCATTGTTTCATCTTTCATCTTTCCGCATTGTTTCATCTTTCATCTTTCCGCATTCTTTCATCTTTCCGCATTGTTTCCTCTTTCATCTTTCCGCATTGTTTCATCTTTCATCTTACTGCATTCTTTCATCTTTCATCTTTCCGCATTGTTTCATCTTTCATCTTTCAGCATTGTTTCATCTTTCATCTTTCCGCATTGTTTCATCTTTCATCTTTCCGCATTGTTTCATCTTTCATCTTTCCGCATTGTTTCATCTTTCATCTTTCCGCATTGTTTCATCTTTCCGCATTGTTTCATCTTTTCGCATTGTTTCATCTTTCATCTTTCCGCATTGTTTCATCTTTCATCTTTCCGCATTGTTTCATCTTTCATCTTTCCGCATTGTTTCATCTTTCATCTTTCCGCATTGTTTCATCTTTCATCTTTCCGCATTCTTTCATCTTTCATCTTTCCGCATTGTTACATCTTTCATCTTTCCGCAATGTTTCATCTTTCATCTTTCCGCATTGTTTCATCTTTCATCTTTCCGCATTCTTTCATCTTTCATCTTTCCGCATTGTTTCATCTTTCATCTTTCCGCATTTTTTCATCTTTCATCTTTCCGCATTGTTTCATCTTTCATCTTTCCGCATTGTTTCATCTTTCCGCATTGTTTCATCTTTCATCTTTCCGCATTGTTTCATCTTTCATCTTTCCGCATTCTTTCATCTTTCATCTTTCCGCATTGTTTCATCTTTCATCTTTACGCATTGTTTCATCATTCATCTTTCCGCATTGTTTCATCTTTCCGCATTGTTTCATCTTTCATCTTCCGCATTCTTTCATCTTTCATCTTTCCGCATTGTTTCATCTTTCATCTTTCCGCATTGTTTCATCTTTCATCTTTCCGCATTGTTTCATCTTTCATCTTTCCGCATTGTTTCATCTTTCATCTTTCCGCATTGTTTCATCTTTCATCTTCCGCATTCTTTCATCTTTCATCTTTCCGCATTGTTTCATCTTTCATCTTTCCGCATTGTTTCATCTTTCATCTTTCCGCATTGTTTCATCTTTCATCTTTCCGCATTGTTTCATCTTTCATCTTTCCGCATTGTTTCATCTTTCATCTTTCCGCATTCTTTCATCTTTCATCTTTCCGCATTGTTTCATCTTTCATCTTTCCGCATTGTTTCATCTTTCATCTTTCCGGATTCTTTCATCTTTCATCTTTCCGCATTGTTTCATCTTTCATCTTTCAGCATTGTTTCATCTTTCATCTTTCCGCATTGTTTCAACTTTCATCTTTCCGCATTGTTGCATCTTTCATCTTTCCGCATTGTTTCATCTTTCATCTTTCCGCATTGTTTCATCTTTCCGCATTGTTTCATCTTTCATCTTCCGCATTCTTTCATCTTTCATCTTTCCGCATTGTTTCATCTTTCATCTTTCCGCATTTTTTCATCTTTCATCTTTCCGCATTGTTTCATCTTTCCGCATTGTTTCATCTTTCCGCATTGTTTCATCTTTCCGCATTGTTTCATCTTTCCGCATTGTTTCATCTTTCATCTTTCCGCATTGTTTCATCTTTCATCTTTCCGCATTCTTTCATCTTTCATCTTTCCGCATTCTTTCATCTTTCATCTTTCCGCATTGTTTCATCATTCATCTTTCCGCAATGTTTCATCTTTCATCTTTCCGCATTGTTTCATCTTTCATCTTTCCGCATTCTTTCATCTTTCATCTTTCCGCATTCTTTCATCTTTCATCTTTCCGCATTGTTTCATCTTTCATCTTTCCGCATTGTTTCATCTTTCATCTTTCCGCATTTTTTCATCTTTCATCTTTCCGCATTCTTTCATCTTTCATCTTTCCGCATTCTTTCATCTTTCATCTTTCCGCATTGTTTCATCTTTCATCTTTCCGCATTCTTTCATCTTTCATCTTTCCGCATTCTTTCATCTTTCATCTTTCCGCATTGTTTCATCTTTCATCTTTCCGCAATGTTTCATCTTTCATCTTTCCGCATTCTTTCATCTTTCATCTTTCCGCATTGTTTCATCTTTCATCTTTCCGCATTGTTTCATCTTTCATCTTTCCGCATTCTTTCATCTTTCATCTTTCCGCATTGTTTCATCTTTCCGCATTGTTTCATCTTTCCGCATTGTTTCACCTTTCCGCATTGTTTCATCTTTCATCTTTCCGCATTGTTTCATCTTTCATCTTTCCGCATTCTTTCATCTTTCATCTTTCCGCATTGTTTCATCTTTCATCTTTCCGCAATGTTTCATCTTTCATCTTTCCGCATTGTTTCATCTTTCATCTTTCCGCATTCTTTCATCTTTCATCTTTCCGCATTGTTTCATCTTTCATCTTTCCACATTGTTTCATCTTTCCGCATTGTTTCATCTTTCATCTTCCGCATTCTTTCATCTTTCATCTTTCCGCATTGTTTCATCTTTCATCTTTCCGCATTGTTTCATCTTTCATCTTTCCGCATTGTTTCATCTTTCATCTTTCCGCATTGTTTCATCTTTCATCTTTCCGAATTCTTTCATCTTTCATCTTTCCGCATTCTTTCATCTTTCATCTTTCCGCATTGTTTCATCTTTCATCTTTCCGCAATGTTTCATCTTTCATCTTTCCGCATTCTTTCATCTTTCATCTTTCCGCATTGTTTCATCTTTCATCTTTCCGCATTGTTTCATCTTTCATCTTTCCGCATTCTTTCATCTTTCATCTTTCCGCATTGTTTCATCTTTCCGCATTGTTTCATCTTTCATCTTTCCGCATTGTTTCATCTTTCATCTTCCGCATTCTTTCATCTTTCATCTTTCCGCATTGTTTCATCTTTCATCTTTCCGCATTTTTTCATCTTTCATCTTTCCGCATTGTTTCATCTTTCATCTTTCCGCATTGTTTCATCTTTCATCTTTCCGCATTCTTTCATCTTTCATCTTTCCGCATTGTTTCATCTTTCATCTTTCCGCATTGTTTCATCTTTCATCTTCCGCATTCTTTCATCTTTCATCTTTCCGCATTGTTTCATCTTTCATCTTTCCGCATTGTTTCATCTTTCATCTTTCCGCATTGTTTCATCTTTCATCTATCCGCATTGTTTCATCTTTCATCTTTCCGCATTGTTTCATCTTTCATCTTTCCGCATTCTTTCATCTTTCATCTTTCCGCATTTTTTCATCTTTCATCTTTCCGCATTGTTTCATCTTTCATCTTTCCGCATTCTTTCATCTTTCATCTTTCCGCATTGTTTCATCTTTCATCTTTCCGCATTGTTTCATCTTTCATCTTTCCGCATTGTTTCATCTTTCATCTTTCCGCATGTTTCATCTTTCATCTTTCCGCATTGTTTCATCTTTCATCTTTCCGCATTGTTTCATCTTTCATCTTTCCGCATTGTTTCATCTTTCATCTTCCGCATTCTTTCATCTTTCATCTTTCCGCATTGTTTCATCTTTCATCTTACCGCAGTTTTTCATCTTTCATCTTTCCGCATTGTTTCATCTTTCATCTTTCCGCATTCTTTCATCTTTCATCTTTCCGCATTGTTTCATCTTTCATCTTTCCGCATTGTTTCATCTTTCATCTTTCCGCATTGTTTCATCTTTCATCTTTCCGCATTGTTTCATCTTTCATCTTTCCGCATTGTTTCATCTTTCATCTTTCCGCATTGTTTCATCTTTCATCTTTCCGCATTGTTTCATCTTTCATCTTTCCGCATTGTTTCATCTTTCCGCATTGTTTCATCTTTCCGCATTGTTTCATCTTTCATCTTTCCGCATTGTTTCATCTTTCATCTTTCCGCATTCTTTCATCTTTCATCTTTCGGCATTCTTTCATCTTTCATATTTCCGCATTTTTTCATCTTTCATCTTTCCGCATTGTTTCATCTTTCATCTTTCCGCATTGTTTCATCTTTCCGCATTGTTTCATCTTTCCGCATTGTTTCATCTTTCCGCATTGTTTCATCTTTCATCTTTCCGCATTGTTTCATCTTTCATCTTTCCGCATTTTTTCATCTTTCATCTTCCCGCATTGTTTCATCTTTCATCTTTCCGCATTGTTTCATCTTTCCGCATTGTTTCATCTTTCATCTTCCGCATTCTTTCATCTTTCATCTTTCCGCATTGTTTCATCTTTCATCTTTCCGCATTTTTTCATCTTTCATCTTTCCGCATTGTTTCATCTTTCATCTTTCCGCATTGTTTCATCTTTCCGCATGGTTTCATCTTTCATCTTTCCGCATTGTTTCATCTTTCATCTTTCCGCATTTTTTCATCTTTCATCTTTCCGCATTGTTTCATCTTTCATCTTTCCGCATTGTTTCATCTTTCATCTTTCCGCATTGTTTCATCTTTCATCTTTCCGCATTGTTTCATCTTTCATCTTCCGCATTCTTTGATCTTTCATCTTTCCGCATTGTTTCATCTTTCATCTTTCCGCATTGTTTCATCTTTCCGCATTGTTTCATCTTTCCGCATTGTTTCATCTTTCCGCATTGTTTCATCTTTCCGCAATGTTTCATCTTTCCGCATTGTTTCATCTTTCCGCATTGTTTCATGTTTCATCTTTCCGCATTGTTTCATCTTTCATCTTTCCGCATTGTTTCATCTTTCCGCATTGTTTCATCTTTCCGCATTGTTTCATCTTTCATCTTTCCGCATTGTTTCATCTTTCATCTTTCCGCATTGTTTCATCTTTCATCTTTCCGCATTGTTTCATCTTTCATCTTTCCGCATTGTTTCATCTTTCATATTTCCGCATTGTTTCATCTTTCATCTTTCCGCATTGTTTCATCTTTCATCTTTCCGCATTGTTTCATCTTTCCGCATTGTTTCATCTTTCCGCATTGTTTCATCTTTCATCTTTCCGCATTGTTTCATCTTTCATCTTTCCGCATTCTTTCATCTTTCATCTTTCCACATTGTTTCATCTTTCATCTTTCCGCATTCTTTCATCTTTCATCTTTCCGCATTCTTTCATCTTTCATCTTTCCGCATTGTTTCATCTTTCATCTTTCCGCAATGTTTCATCTTTCATCTTTCCGCATTCTTTCATCTTTCATCTTTCCGCATTGTTTCATCTTTCATCTTTCCGCATTGTTTCATCTTTCATCTTTCCGCATTCTTTCATCTTTCATCTTTCCGCATTGTTTCATCTTTCCGCATTGTTTCATCTTTCCGCATTGTTTCATCTTTCCGCATTGTTTCATCTTTCCGCATTGTTTCATCTTTCATCTTTCCGCATTGTTTCATCTTTCATCTTTCCGCATTGTTTCATCTTTCATCTTTCCGCATTGTTTCATCTTTCATCTTTCCGCATTCTTTCATCTTTCATCTTTCTGCATTGTTTCATCTTTCATCTTTCCGCAATGTTTCATCTTTCATCTTTCCGCATTGTTTCATCTTTCATCTTTCCGCATTGTTTCATCTTTCATCTTTCCGCATTGTTTCATCTTTCATCTTTCCGCATTGTTTCATCTTTCCGCATTGTTTCATCTTTCATCTTCCGCATTCTTTCATCTTTCATCTTTCCGCATTGTTTCATCTTTCATCTTTCCGCATTTTTTCATCTTTCATCTTTCCGCATTTTTTCATCTTTCATCTTTCCGCATTGTTTCATCTTTCCGCATTGTTTCATCTTTCCGCATTGTTTCATCTTTCCGCATTGTTTCATCTTTCATCTTTCCGCATTGTTTCATCTTTCATCTTTCCGCATTCTTTCATCTTTCATCTTTCCGCATTCTTTCATCTTTCATCTTTCCGCATTGTTTCATCTTTCATCTTTCCGCAATGTTTCATCTTTCATCTTTCCGCATTGTTTCATCTTTCATCTTTCCGCATTCTTTCATCTTTCATCTTTCCGCATTCTTTCATCTTTCATCTTTCCGCATTGTTTCATCTTTCATCTTTCCGCATTGTTTCATCTTTCATCTTTCCGCATTTTTTCATCTTTCATCTTTCCGCATTCTTTCATCTTTCATCTTTCCGCATTCTTTCATCTTTCATCTTTCCGCATTGTTTCATCTTTCATCTTTCCGCATTCTTTCATCTTTCATCTTTCCGCATTCTTTCATCTTTCATCTTTCCGCATTGTTTCATCTTTCATCTTTCCGCAATGTTTCATCTTTCATCTTTCCGCATTCTTTCATCTTTCATCTTTCCGCATTGTTTCATCTTTCATCTTTCCGCATTGTTTCATCTTTCATCTTTCCGCATTCTTTCATCTTTCATCTTTCCGCATTGTTTCATCTTTCCGCATTGTTTCATCTTTCCGCATTGTTTCACCTTTCCGCATTGTTTCATCTTTCATCTTTCCGCATTGTTTCATCTTTCATCTTTCCGCATTCTTTCATCTTTCATCTTTCCGCATTGTTTCATCTTTCATCTTTCCGCAATGTTTCATCTTTCATCTTTCCGCATTGTTTCATCTTTCATCTTTCCGCATTCTTTCATCTTTCATCTTTCCGCATTGTTTCATCTTTCATCTTTCCACATTGTTTCATCTTTCCGCATTGTTTCATCTTTCATCTTCCGCATTCTTTCATCTTTCATCTTTCCGCATTGTTTCATCTTTCATCTTCCGCATTCTTTCATCTTTCATCTTTCCGCATTGTTTCATCTTTCATCTTTCCGCATTGTTTCATCTTTCATCTTTCCGCATTGTTTCATCTTTCATCTTTCCGCATTGTTTCATCTTTCATCTTTCCGAATTCTTTCATCTTTCATCTTTCCGCATTCTTTCATCTTTCATCTTTCCGCATTGTTTCATCTTTCATCTTTCCGCAATGTTTCATCTTTCATCTTTCCGCATTCTTTCATCTTTCATCTTTCCGCATTGTTTCATCTTTCATCTTTCCGCATTGTTTCATCTTTCATCTTTCCGCATTGTTTCATCTTTCATCTTTCCGCATTGTTTCATCTTTCATCTTTCCGCATTTTTTCATCTTTCATCTTTCCGCATTCTTTCATCTTTCATCTTTCCGCATTGTTTCATCTTTCATCTTTCCGCGTTGTTTCATCTTTCATCTTTCCGCATTCTTTCATCTTTCATCTTTCCGCATTTTTTCATCTTTCATCTTTCCGCATTGTTTCATCTTTCATCTTTCCGCATTGTTTCATCTTTCATCTTTCCGCATTGTTTCATCTTTCATCTTTCCGCATTGTTTCATCTTTCCGCATTGTTTCATCTTTCCTCATTGTTTCATCTTTCCGCATTGTTTCATCTTTCCGCATTGTTTCATCTTTCATCTTTCCGCATTGTTTCATCTTTCATCTTTCCGCATTCTTTCATCTTTCATCTTTCCGCATTCTTTCATCTTTCATATTTCCGCATTTTTTCATCTTTCATCTTTCCGCATTGTTTCATCTTTCATCTTTCCGCATTGTTTCATCTTTCCGCATTGTTTCATCTTTCATCTTTCCGCATTGTTTCATCTATCATCTTTCCGCATTTTTTCATCTTTCATCTTTCCGCATTGTTTCATCTTTCATCTTTCCGCATTCTTTCATCTTTCATCTTTCCGCATTGTTTCATCTTTCATCTTTCCGCATTGTTTCATCTTTCCGCATTGTTTCATCTTTCATCTTCCGCATTCTTTCATCTTTCATCTTTCCGCATTGTTTCATCTTTCATCTTTCCGCATTTTTTCATCTTTCATCTTTCCGCATTGTTTCATCTTTCATCTTTCCGCATTGTTTCATCTTTCCGCATTGTTTCATCTTTCATCTTTCCGCATTGTTTCATCTTTCATCTTTCCGCATTTTTTCATCTTTCATCTTTCCGCTTTGTTTCATCTTTCATGTTTCCGCATTCTTTCATCTTTCATCTTTCCGCATTGTTTCATCTTTCATCTTTCCGCATTGTTTCATCTTTCATCTTTCCGCATTGTTTCATCTTTCATCTTTCCGCATTCTTTCATCTTTCATCTTTCCGCATTGTTTCATCTTTCATCTTTCCACATTGTTTCATCTTTCATCTTTCCGCATTGTTTCATCTTTCATCTTCCGCATTCTTTCATCTTTCATCTTTCCGCATTGTTTCATCTTTCATCTTTCCGCATTTTTTCATCTTTCATCTTTCCGCATTGTTTCATCTTTCATCTTTCCGCATTTTTTCATCTTTCATCTTTCCGCATTGTTTCATCTTTCATCTTTCCGCATTGTTTCATCTTTCCGCATTGTTTCATCTTTCATCTTTCCGCATTGTTTCATCTTTCATCTTTCCGCATTTTTTCATCTTTCATCTTTCCGCTTTGTTTCATCTTTCATGTTTCCGCATTCTTTCATCTTTCATCTTTCCGCATTGTTTGATCTTTCATCTTTCCGCATTGTTTCATCTTTCATCTTTCCGCATTGTTTCATCTTTCATCTTTCCGCATTCTTTCATCTTTCATCTTTCCGCATTGTTTCATCTTTCATCTTTCCACATTGTTTCATCTTTCATCTTTCCGCATTGTTTCATCTTTCATCTTCCGCATTCTTTCATCTTTCATCTTTCCGCATTGTTTCATCTTTCATCTTTCCGCATTTTTTCATCTTTCATCTTTCCGCATTGTTTCATCTTTCATCTTTCCGCATTTTTTCATCTTTCATCTTTCCGCATTGTTTCATCTTTCATCTTTCCGCATTGTTTCATCTTTCCGCATTGTTTCATCTTTCCGCATTGTTTCATCTTTCTGCATTGTTTCATCTTTCATCTTTCCGCATTGTTTCATCTTTCATCTTTCCGCATTGTTTCATCTTTCATCTTTCCGCATTGTTTCATCTTTCATCTTTCCGCATTCTATCATCTTTCATCTTTCCGCATTGTTTCATCTTTCCGCATTGTTTCATCTTTCCGCATTGTTTCATCTTTCCGCATTGTTTCATCTTTCCGCATTGTTTCATCTTTCCGCATTGTTTCATCTTTCCGCATTGTTTCATCTTTCCGCATTGTTTCATCTTTCCGCATTGTTTCATCTTTCCGCATTGTTTCATCGTTCATCTTTCCGCATTGTTTCATCTTTCCGCATTGTTTTTTCTTTCATCTTTCCGCATTGTTTCATCTTTCATCTTTCCGCATTGTTTCATCTTTCATCTTTCCGCATTGTTTCATCTTTCATCTTTCCGCATTCTTTCATCTTTCATCTTTCCGCATTGTTTCATCTTTCATCTTTCCGCAATGTTTCATCTTTCATCTTTCCGCTTTGTTTATCTTTCATTTTTCCGCATTCTTTCATCTTTCATCTTTCCGCATTGTTTCATCTTTCATCTTTCCGCATTGTTTCATCTTTCATCTTTCCGCATTGTTTCATCTTTCATTTTTCCGCATTGTTTCATCTTTCATCTTCCGCATTCTTTCACCTTTCATCTTTCCGCATTGTTTCATCTTTCATCTTTCCGCATTTTTTCATCTTTCATCTTTCCGCATTGTTTCATCTTCCCGCATTGTTTCATCTTTCCGCATTGTTTCATCTTTCATCTTTCCGCATTGTTTCATCTTTCATCTTTCCGCATTCTTTCATCTTTCATCTTTCCGCATTGTTTCATCTTTCATCTTTCCGCATTGTTTCATCTTTTATCTTTCCGCATTCTTTCATCTTTCATCTTTCCGCATTGTTTCATCTTTCATCTTTCCGCATTGTTTCATCTTTCGGCATTGTTTCATCTTTCCGCATTGTTTCATCTTTCCGCATTGTTTCATCTTTTCGCATTGTTTCATCTTTCCGCATTGTTTCATCTTTCCGCATTGTTTCACCTTTCCGCATTGTTTCATCTTTCCGCATTGTTTCATCTTTCCGCATTGTTTCATCTTTCATCTTTCCGCATTCTTTCATCTTTCATCTTTCCGCATTGTTTCATCTTTCATCTTTCCGCATTGTTTCATCTTTCCGCATTGTTTCATCTTTCCGCATTGTTTCATCTTTCCGCATTGTTTCATCTTTCCGCATTGTTTCATCTTTCCGCATTGTTTCATCTTTCCGCATTGTTTCATCTTTCCGCATTGTTTCATCTTTCCGCATTGTTTCATCTTTCCGCATTGTTTCATCTTTCCGCATTGTTTCATCTTTCCGCATTGTTTCATCTTTCCGCATTGTTTCATCTTTCCGCATTGTTTCATCTTTCCGCATTGTTTCATCTTTCCGCATTGTTTCATCTTTCCGCATTGTTTCATCTTTCATCTTTCCGCATTTTTTCATCTTTCCGCATTGTTTCATCTTTCCGCATTGTTTCATCTTTCCGCATTGTTTCATCTTTCCGCATTGTTTCATCTTTCCGCATTGTTTCATCTTTCCGCATTGTTTCATCTTTCCGCATTGTTTCATCTTTCCGCATTGTTTCATCTTTCCGCATTGTTTCATCTTTCCGCATTGTTTTATCTTTCCGCATTGTTTCATCTTTCCGCATTGTTTCATCTTTCATCTTTCCGCATTGTTTCATCTTTCATCTTTCCGCTTTGTTTCATCTTTCATCTTCCGCATTCTTTCATCTTTCATCTTTCCGCATTGTTTCATCTTTCATCTTTCCGCATTTTTTCATCTTTCATCTTTCCGCATTGTTTCATCTTTCATCTTTCCGCATTTTTTCATCTTTCATCTTTCCGCATTGTTTCATCTTTCCGCATTGTTTCATCTTTCCACATTGTTTCATCTTTCATCTTTCCGCATTGTTTCATCTTTCCGCATTGTTTCATCTTTCCGCATTGTTTCATCTTTCCGCATTGTTTCATCTTTCATCTTTCCGCATTGTTTCATCTTTCATCTTTCCGCATTGTTTCATCTTTCCGCATTGTTTCATCTTTCCGCATTGTTTCATCTTTCATCTTTCCGCATTGTTTCATCTTTCATCTTTCCGCATTGTTTCATCTTTCATCTTTCCGCATTGTTACATCTTTCATCTTTCCGCAATGTTTCATCTTTCATCTTTCCGCATTGTTTCATCTTTCATCTTTCCGCATTCTTTCATCTTTCATCTTTCCGCATTGTTTCATCTTTCATCTTTCCGCATTTTTTCATCTTTCATCTTTCCGCATTGTTTCATCTTTCATCTTTCCGCATTGTTTCATCTTTCCGCATTGTTTCATATTTCATCTTTCCGCATTGTTTCATCTTTCATCTTTCCGCATTCTTTCATCTTTCATCTTTCCGCATTGTTTCATCTTTCATCTTTACGCATTGTTTCATCATTCATCTTTCCGCATTGTTTCATCTTTCCGCATTGTTTCATCTTTCATCTTCCGCATTCTTTCATCTTTCATCTTTCCGCATTGTTTCATCTTTCATCTTTCCGCATTGTTTCATCTTTCATCTTTCCGCATTGTTTCATCTTTCATCTTTCCGCATTGTTTCATCTTTCATCTTTCCGCATTGTTTCATCTTTCATCTTCCGCATTCTTTCATCTTTCATCTTTCCGCATTGTTTCATCTTTCATCTTTCCGCATTGTTTCATCTTTCATCTTTCCGCATTGTTTCATCTTTCATCTTTCCGCATTGTTTCATCTTTCATCTTTCCGCATTGTTTCTCCTTTCATCTTTCCGCATTCTTTCATCTTTCCGCATTGTTTCATCTTTCATCTTTCCGCATTGTTTCATCTTTCATCTTTCCGCATTCTTTCATCTTTCATCTTTCCGCATTGTTTCGTCTTTCATCTTTCAGCATTGTTTCATCTTTCATCTTTCCGCATTGTTTCATCTTTCATCTTTCCGCATTGTTTCATCTTTCATCTTTCCGCATTGTTTCATCTTTCATCTTTCCGCATTGTTTCATCTTTCATCTTTCCGCATTCTTTCATCTTTCATCTTTCCGCATTGTTTCATCTTTCATCTTTCCGCATTTTTTCATCTTTCATCTTTCCGCATTGTTTCATCTTTCATCTTTCCGCATTGTTTCATCTTTCCGCATTGTTTCATCTTTCATCTTTCCGCATTGTTTCATCTTTCATCTTTCCGCATTCTTTCATCTTTCATCTTTCCGCATTGTTTCATCTTTCATCTTTACGCATTGTTTCATCATTCATCTTTCCGCATTGTTTCATCTTTCCGCATTGTTTCATCTTTCATCTTCCGCATTCTTTCATCTTTCATCTTTCCGCATTGTTTCATCTTTCATCTTTCCGCATTGTTTCATCTTTCATCTTTCCGCATTGTTTCATCTTTCATCTTTCCGCATTGTTTCATCTTTCATCTTTCCGCATTGTTTCATCTTTCATCTTCCGCATTCTTTCATCTTTCATCTTTCCGCATTGTTTCATCTTTCATCTTTCCGCATTGTTTCATCTTTCATCTTTCCGCATTGTTTCATCTTTCATCTTTCCGCATTGTTTCATCTTTCATCTTTCCGCATTCTTTCATCTTTCCGCATTGTTTCATCTTTCATCTTTCCGCATTGTTTCATCTTTCATCTTACTGCATTCTTTCATCTTTCATCTTTCCGCATTGTTTCATCTTTCATCTTTCAGCATTGTTTCATCTTTCATCTTTCCGCATTGTTTCATCTTTCATCTTTCCGCATTGTTTCATCTTTCATCTTTCCGCATTGTTTCATCTTTCATCTTTCCGCATTGTTTCATCTTTCCGCATTGTTTCATCTTTTCGCATTGTTTCATCTTTCATCTTTCCGCATTGTTTCATCTTTCATCTTTCCGCATTGTTTCATCTTTCATCTTTCCGCATTGTTTCATCTTTCATCTTTCCGCATTGTTTCATCTTTCATCTTTCCGCATTCTTTCATCTTTCATCTTTCCGCATTGTTACATCTTTCATCTTTCCGCAATGTTTCATCTTTCATCTTTCCGCATTGTTTCATCTTTCATCTTTCCGCATTCTTTCATCTTTCATCTTTCCGCATTGTTTCATCTTTCATCTTTCCGCATTCTTTCATCTTTCATCTTTCCGCATTGTTTCATCTTTCATCTTTACGCATTGTTTCATCATTCATCTTTCCGCATTGTTTCATCTTTCCGCATTGTTTCATCTTTCCGCATTGTTTCATCTTTCATCTTTCCGCATTCTTTCATCTTTCATCTTTCCGCATTGTTTCATCTTTCATCTTTACGCATTGTTTCATCATTCATCTTTCCGCATTGTTTCATCTTTCATCTTCCGCATTCTTTCATCTTTCATCTTTCCGCATTGTTTCATCTTTCATCTTTCCGCATTGTTTCATCTTTCATCTTTCCGCATTGTTTCATCTTTCATCTTTCCGCATTGTTTCATCTTTCATCTTTCCGCATTGTTTCATCTTTCATCTTCCGCATTCTTTCATCTTTCATCTTTCCGCATTGTTTCATCTTTCATCTTTCCGCATTGTTTCATCTTTCATCTTTCCGCATTGTTTCATCTTTCATCTTTCCGCATTGTTTCATCTTTCATCTTTCCGCATTGTTTCATCTTTCATCTTTCCGCATTCTTTCATCTTTCATCTTTCCGCATTGTTTCATCTTTCATCTTTCCGCATTGTTTCATCTTTCATCTTTCCGGATTCTTTCATCTTTCATCTTTCCGCATTGTTTCATCTTTCATCTTTCAGCATTGTTTCATCTTTCATCTTTCCGCATTGTTTCAACTTTCATCTTTCCGCATTGTTTCATCTTTCATCTTTCCGCATTGTTTCATCTTTCATCTTTCCGCATTGTTTCATCTTTCCGCATTGTTTCATCTTTCATCTTCCGCATTCTTTCATCTTTCATCTTTCCGCATTGTTTCATCTTTCATCTTTCCGCATTTTTTCATCTTTCATCTTTCCGCATTGTTTCATCTTTCCGCATTGTTTCATCTTTCCGCATTGTTTCATCTTTCCGCATTGTTTCATCTTTCATCTTTCCGCATTGTTTCATCTTTCATCTTTCCGCATTCTTTCATCTTTCATCTTTCCGCATTCTTTCATCTTTCATCTTTCCGCATTGTTTCATCTTTCATCTTTCCGCAATGTTTCATCTTTCATCTTTCCGCATTGTTTCATCTTTCATCTTTCCGCATTCTTTCATCTTTCATCTTTCCGCATTCTTTCATCTTTCATCTTTCCGCATTGTTTCATCTTTCATCTTTCCGCATTGTTTCATCTTTCATCTTTCCGCATTTTTTCATCTTTCATCTTTCCGCATTGTTTCATCTTTCATCTTTCCGCATTCTTTCATCTTTCATCTTTCCGCATTCTTTCATCTTTCATCTTTCCGCATTGTTTCATCTTTCATCTTTCCGCATTGTTTCATCTTTCATCTTTCCGCATTCTTTCATCTTTCATCTTTCCGCATTGTTTCATCTTTCCGCATTGTTTCATCTTTCCGCATTGTTTCATCTTTCATCTTTCCGCATTGTTTCATCTTTCATCTTCCGCATTCTTTCATCTTTCATCTTTCCGCATTGTTTCATCTTTCATCTTTCCGCATTTTTTCATCTTTCATCTTTCCGCATTGTTTCATCTTTCATCTTTCCGCATTGTTTCATCTTTCATCTTTCCGCATTCTTTCATCTTTCATCTTTCCGCATTGTTTCATCTTTCATCTTTCCGCATTGTTTCATCTTTCATCTTCCGCAATGTTTCATCTTTCATCTTTCCGCATTCTTTCATCTTTCATCTTTCCGCATTGTTTCATCTTTCATCTTTCCGCATTGTTTCATCTTTCATCTTTCCGCATTCTTTCATCTTTCATCTTTCCGCATTGTTTCATCTTTCCGCATTGTTTCATCTTTCATCTTTCCGCATTGTTTCATCTTTCATCTTCCGCATTGTTTCATCTTTCATCTATCCGCATTGTTTCATCTTTCATCTTTCCGCATTGTTTCATCTTTCATCTTTCCGCATTCTTTCATCTTTCATCTTTCCGCATTTTTTCATCTTTCATCTTTCCGCATTGTTTCATCTTTCATCTTTCCGCATTCTTTCATCTTTCATCTTTCCGCATTGTTTCATCTTTCATCTTTCCGCATTGTTTCATCTTTCATCTTTCCGCATTGTTTCATCTTTCATCTTTCCGCATGTTTCATCTTTCATCTTTCCGCATTGTTTCATCTTTCATCTTTCCGCATTGTTTCATCTTTCATCTTTCCGCATTGTTTCATCTTTCATCTTCCGCATTCTTTCATCTTTCATCTTTCCGCATTGTTTCATCTTTCATCTTACCGCAGTTTTTCATCTTTCATCTTTCCGCATTGTTTCATCTTTCATCTTTCCGCATTCTTTCATCTTTCATCTTTCCGCATTGTTTCATCTTTCATCTTTCCGCATTGTTTCATCTTTCATCTTTCCGCATTGTTTCATCTTTCATCTTTCCGCATTGTTTCATCTTTCATCTTTCCGCATTGTTTCATCTTTCATCTTTCCGCATTGTTTCATCTTTCATCTTTCCGCATTGTTTCATCTTTCATCTTTCCGCATTGTTTCATCTTTCATCTTTCCGCATTGTTTCATCTTTCATCTTTCCGCATTGTTTCATCTTTCATCTTTCCGCATTGTTTCATCTTTCCGCATTGTTTCATCTTTCCGCATTGTTTCATCTTTCCGCATTGTTTCATCTTTCATCTTTCCGCATTGTTTCATCTTTCATCTTTCCGCATTTTTTCATCTTTCATCTTCCCGCATTGTTTCATCTTTCATCTTTCCGCATTGTTTCATCTTTCCGCATTGTTTCATCTTTCATCTTCCGCATTCTTTCATCTTTCATCTTTCCGCATTGTTTCATCTTTCATCATTCCGCATTTTTTCATCTTTCATCTTTCCGCATTGTTTCATCTTTCATCTTTCCGCATTGTTTCATCTTTCCGCATGGTTTCATCTTTCATCTTTCCGCATTGTTTCATCTTTCATCTTTCCGCATTTTTTCATCTTTCATCTTTCCGCATTGTTTCATCTTTCATCTTTCCGCATTGTTTCATCTTTCATCTTTCCGCATTGTGTCATCTTTCATCTTTCCGCATTGTTTCATCTTTCATCTTCCGCATTCTTTGATCTTTCATCTTTCCGCATTGTTTCATCTTTCATCTTTCCGCATTGTTTCATCTTTCCGCATTGTTTCATCTTTCCGCATTGTTTCATCTTTCCGCATTGTTTCATCTTTCCGCATTGTTTCATCTTTCCGCATTGTTTCATCTTTCCGCATTGTTTCATCTTTCCGCATTGTTTCATCTTTCCGCATTGTTTCATCTTTCCGCATTGTTTCATCTTTCCGCATTGTTTCATGTTTCATCTTTCCGCATTGTTTCATGTTTCATCTTTCCGCATTGTTTCATCTTTCATCTTTCCGCATTGTTTCATCTTTCCGCATTGTTTCATCTTTCCGCATTGTTTCATCTTTCCGCATTGTTTCATCTTTCCGCATTGTTTCATCTTTCATCTTTCCGCATTGTTTCATCTTTCATCTTTCCGCATTGTTTCATCTTTCATCTTTCCGCATTGTTTCATCTTTCATCTTTCCGCATTCTTTCATCTTTCATCTTTCCGCATTGTTTCATCTTTCATCTTTCCGCATTGTTTCATCTTTCCGCATTGTTTCATCTTTCCGCATTGTTTCATCTTTCCGCATTGTTTCATCTTTCATCTTTCCGCATTGTTTCATCTTTCATCTTCCCGCATTGTTTCATCTTTCATCTTCCGCATTCTTTCATCTTTCATCTTTCCGCATTCTTTCATCTTTCATCTTACCGCAGTTTTTCATCTTTCATCTTTCCGCATTGTTTCATCTTTCCGCATTGTTTCATCTTTCATCTTTCCGCATTGTTTCATCTTTCATCTTTCCGCATTCTTTCATCTTTCATCTTTCCGCATTGTTTCATCTTTCATCTTTCCGCATTTTTTCATCTTTTATCTTTCCGCATTCTTTCATCTTTCATCTTTCCGCATTGTTTCATCTTTCATCTTTCCGCATTTTTTCATCTTTCATCTTTCCGCATTCTTTCATCTTTCATCTTTCCGCATTGTTTCATCTTTCATCTTTCCGCATTGTTTCATCTTTCATCTTTCCGCATTGTTTCATCTTTCATCTTTCCGCATTGTTTCATCTTTCATCTTTCCGCATTGTTTCATCTTTCATCTTTCCGCATTGTTTCATCTTTCATCTTTCCGCATTGTTTCATCTTTCATCTTTCCGCATTGTTTCATCTTTCATCTTTCCGCATTGTTTCATCTTTCCGCATTGTTTCATCTTTCCGCATTGTTTCATCTTTCATCTTTCCGCATTGTTTCATCTTTCATCTTTCCGCATTCTTTCATCTTTCATCTTTCCGCATTGTTTCATCTTTCATCTTTCCGCATTCTTTCATCTTTCATCTTTCCGCATTCTTTCATCTTTCATCTTTCCGCATTGTTTCATCTTTCATCTTTCCGCAATGTTTCATCTTTCATCTTTCCGCATTCTTTCATCTTTCATCTTTCCGCATTGTTTCATCTTTCATCTTTCCGCATTGTTTCATCTTTCATCTTTCCGCATTCTTTCATCTTTCATCTTTCCGCATTGTTTCATCTTTCCGCATTGTTTCATCTTTCCGCATTGTTTCATCTTTCCGCATTGTTTCATCTTTCATCTTTCCGCATTGTTTCATCTTTCATCTTTCCGCATTGTTTCATCTTTCATCTTTCCGCATTGTTTCATCTTTCATCTTTCCGCATTCTTTCATCTTTCATCTTTCTGCATTGTTTCATCTTTCATCTTTCCGCAATGTTTCATCTTTCATCTTTCCGCATTGTTTCATCTTTCATCTTTCCGCATTCTTTCATCTTTCATCTTTCCGCATTGTTTCATCTTTCATCTTTCCGCATTGTTTCATCTTTCCGCATTGTTTCATCTTTCCGCATTGTTTCATCTTTCATCTTCCGCATTCTTTCATCTTTCATCTTTCCGCATTGTTTCATCTTTCATCTATCCGCATTGTTTCATCTTTCATCTTTCCGCATTGTTTCATCTTTCATCTTTCCGCATTGTTTCATCTTTCATCTTTCCGCATTCTTTCATCTTTCATCTTTCCGCATTGTTTCATCTTTCATCTTTCCGCATTGTTTCATCTTTCATCTTTCCGAATTCTTTCATCTTTCATCTTTCCGCATTCTTTCATCTTTCATCTTTCCGCATTGTTTCATCTTTCATCTTTCCGCAATGTTTCATCTTTCATCTTTCCGCATTCTTTCATCTTTCATCTTTCCGCATTGTTTCATCTTTCATCTTTCCGCATTGTTTCATCTTTCATCTTTCCGCATTCTTTCATCTTTCATCTTTCCGCATTGTTTCATCTTTCCGCATTGTTTCATCTTTCCGCATTGTTTCATCTTTCATCTTTCCGCATTGTTTCATCTTTCATCTTTCCGCATTGTTTCATCTTTCATCTTTCCGCATTGTTTCATCTTCCATCTTTCCGCATTCTTTCATCTTTCATCTTTCCGCATTGTTTCATCTTTGATCTTTCCGCAAGTTTCATCTTTCATCTTTCCGCATTGTTTCATCTTTCATCTTTCCGCATTGTTTCATCTTTCATCTTTCCGCATTGTTTCATCTTTCATCTTTCCGCATTCTTTCATCTTTCATCTTTCCGCATTGTTTCATCTTTCATCTTTCCGCATTGTTTCATCTTTCATCTTTCCGCATTGTTTCATCTTTCAACTTTCCGCATTCTTTCATCTTTCATCTTTCCGCATTGTTTCATCTTTCATCTTTCCGCATTGTTTCATCTTTCATCTTTCCGCATTCTTTCATCTTTCATCTTTCCGCATTGTTTCATCTTTCATCTTTCCGCATTGTTTCATCTTTCATCTTCCGCATTCTTTCATCTTTCATCTTTCCGCATTGTTTCATCTTTCATCTTTCCGCATTGTTTCATCTTTCATCTTTCCGCATTGTTTCATCTTTCACCTTTCCGCATTGTTTCATCTTTCATCTTTCCGCATTGTTTCATCTTTCATCTTTCCGCATTCTTTCATCTTTCATCTTTCCGCATTTTTTCATCTTTCATCTTTCCGCATTGTTTCATCTTTCATCTTTCCGCATTCTTTCATCTTTCATCTTTCCGCATTGTTTCATCTTTCATCTTTCCGCATTGTTTCATCTTTCATCTTTCCGCATTGTTTCATCTTTCATCTTTCCGCATGTTTCATCTTTCATCTTTCCGCATTGTTTCATCTTTCATCTTTCCGCATTGTTTCATCTTTCATCTTTCCGCATTTTTTCATCTTTCATCTTTCCGCATTCTTTCATCTTTCATCTTTCCGCATTGTTTCATCTTTCATCTTTCCGCATTTTTTCATCTTTCATCTTTCCGCATTCTTTCATCTTTCATCTTTCCGCATTGTTTCATCTTTCATCTTTCCGCATTGTTTCATCTTTCATCTTTCCGCATTCTTTCATCTTTCATCTTTCCGCATTGTTTCATCTTTCATCTTTCCGCATTGTTTCATCTTTCATCTTTCCGCATTGTTTCAACTTTCATCTTTCCGCATTGTTTCATCTTTCATCTTTCCGCATTGTTTCAACTTTCATCTTTCCGCATTGTTTCATCTTTCATCTTTCCGCATTGTTTCATCTTTCCGCATTGTTTCATCTTTCCGCATTGTTTCATCTTTCCGCATTGTTTCATCTTTCCGCATTGTTTCATCTTTCCGCATTGTTTCATCTTTCATCTTTCCGCATTGTTTCATCTTTCATCTTTCCGCATTCTTTCATCTTTCATCTTTCCGCATTCTTTCATCTTTCATATTTCCGCATTTTTTCATCTTACATCTTTCCGCATTGTTTCATCTTTCATCTTTCCGCATTGTTTCATCTTTCCGCATTGTTTCATCTTTCATCTTTCCGCATTGTTTCATCTTTCATCTTTCCGCATTTTTTCATCTTTCATCTTTCCGCATTGTTTCATCTTTCATCTTTCCGCATTCTTTCATCTTTCATCTTTCCGCATTGTTTCATCTTTCATCTTTCCGCATTGTTTCATCTTTCCGCATTGTTTCATCTTTCCGCATTGTTTCATCTTTCCGCATTGTTTCATCTTTCCGCATTGTTTCATCTTTCCGCATTGTTTCATCTTTCCGCATTGTTTCATCTTTCCGCATTGTTTCATCTTTCATCTTCCGCATTCTTTCATCTTTCATCTTTCCGCATTGTTTCATCTTTCATCTTTCCGCATTTTTTCATCTTTCATCTTTCCGCATTGTTTCATCTTTCATCTTTCCGCATTGTTTCATCTTTCCGCATTGTTTCATCTTTCATCTTTCCGCATTTTTTCATCTTTCATCTTTCCGCATTGTTTCATCTTTCATCTTTCCGCATTCTTTCATCTTTCATCTTTCCGCATTGTTTCATCTTTCATCTTTCCGCATTGTTTCATCTTTCATCTTTCCGCATTGTTTCATCTTTCATCTTTCCGCATTCTTTCATCTTTCATCTTTCCGCATTGTTTCATCTTTCATCTTTCCGCATTGTTTCATCTTTCATCTTTCCGCATTGTTTCATCTTTCATCTTCCGCATTCTTTCATCTTTCATCTTTCCGCATTGTTTCATCTTTCATGTTTCCGCATTTTTTCATCTTTCATCTTTCCGCATTGTTTCATCTTTCATCTTTCCGCATTTTTTCATCTTTCATCTTTCCGCATTCTTTCATCTTTCATCTTTCCGCATTGTTTCATCTTTCATCTTTCCGCATTGTTTCATCTTTCCGCATTGTTTCATCTTTCGGCATTGTTTCATCTTTCATCTTTCCGCATTGTTTCATCTTTCATCTTTCCGCATTGTTTCATCGTTCATCTTTCCGCATTGTTTCATCTTTCATCTTTCCGCATTCTTTCATCTTTCATCTTTCCGCATTGTTTCATCTTTCATCTTTCCGCATTTTTTCATCTTTTATCTTTCCGCATTCTTTCATCTTTCATCTTTCCGCATTGTTTCATCTTTCATCTTTCCGCATTTTTTCATCTTTCATCTTTCCGCATTCTTTCATCTTTCATCTTTCCGCATTGTTTCATCTTTCATCTTTCCGCATTGTTTCATCTTTCATCTTTCCGCATTCTTTCATCTTTCATCTTTCCGCATTGTTTCATCTTTCATCTTTCCGCATTGTTTCATCTTTCATCTTTCCGCATTGTTTCATCTTTCATCTTTCCGCATTGTTTCATCTTTCATCTTTCCGCATTGTTTCATCTTTCCGCATTGTTTCATCTTTCCGCATTGTTTCATCTTTCCGCATTGTTTCATCTTTCATCTTTCCGCATTGTTTCATCTTTCATCTTTCCGCATTCTTTCATCTTTCATTTTTCCGCATTCTTTCATCTTTCATCTTTCCGCATTGTTGCATCTTTCATCTTTCCGCAATGTTTCATCTTTCATCTTTCCGCATTGTTTCATCTTTCATCTTTCCGCATTCTTTCATCTTTCATCTTTCCGCATTCTTTCATCTTTCATCTTTCCGCATTGTTTCATCTTTCATCTTTCCGCATTGTTTCATCTTTCATCTTTCCGCATTTTTTCATCTTTCATCTTTCCGCATTCTTTCATCTTTCATCTTTCCGCATTCTTTCATCTTTCATCTTTCCGCATTGTTTCATCTTTCATCTTTCCGCATTCTTTCATCTTTCATCTTTCCGCATTCTTTCATCTTTCATCTTTCCGCATTGTTTCATCTTTCATCTTTCCGCAATGTTTCATCTTTCATCTTTCCGCATTCTTTCATCTTTCATCTTTCCGCATTGTTTCATCTTTCATCTTTCCGCATTGTTTCATCTTTCATCTTTCCGCATTCTTTCATCTTTCATCTTTCCGCATTGTTTCATCTTTCCGCATTGTTTCATCTTTCCGCATTGTTTCATCTTTCCGCATTGTTTCATCTTTCCGCATTGTTTCATCTTTCATCTTTCCGCATTGTTTCATCTTTCATCTTTCCGCATTGTTTCATCTTTCATCTTTCCGCATTGTTTCATCTTTCATCTTTCCGCATTCTTTCATCTTTCATCTTTCCGCATTGTTTCATCTTTCATCTTTCCGCAATGTTTCATCTTTCATCTTTCCGCATTGTTTCATCTTTCATCTTTCCGCATTCTTTCATCTTTCATCTTTCCGCATTGTTTCATCTTTCATCTTTCCGCATTGTTTCATCTTTCCGCATTGTTTCATCTTTCATCTTCCGCATTCTTTCATCTTTCATCTTTCCGCATTGTTTCATCTTTCATCTTTCCGCATTGTTTCATCTTTCATCTTTCCGCATTGTTTCATCTTTCATCTTTCCGAATTCTTTCATCTTTCATCTTTCCGCATTCTTTCATCTTTCATCTTTCCGCATTGTTTCATCTTTCATCTTTCCGCAATGTTTCATCTTTCATCTTTCCGCATTCTTTCATCTTTCATCTTTCCGCATTGTTTCATCTTTCATCTTTCCGCATTGTTTCATCTTTCATCTTTCCGCATTCTTTCATCTTTCATCTTTCCGCATTGTTTCATCCTTCCGCATTGTTTCATCTTTCCGCATTGTTTCATCTTTCCGCATTGTTTCATCTTTCATCTTTCCGCATTGTTTCATCTTTGATCTTTCCGCAAGTTTCATCTTTCATCTTTCCGCATTGTTTCATCTTTCATCTTTCCGCATTGTTTCATCTTTCATCTTTCCGCATTGTTTCATCTTTCATCTTTCCGCATTCTTTCATCTTTCATCTTTCCGCATTGTTTCATCTTTCATCTTTCCGCATTGTTTCATCTTTCATCTTTCCGCATTGTTTCATCTTTTAACTTTCCGCATTCTATCATCTTTCATCTTTCCGCATTGTTTCATCTTTCATCTTTCCGCATTGTTTCATCTTTCATCTTTCCGCATTCTTTCATCTTTCATCTTTCCGCATTGTTTCATCTTTCCGCATTGTTTCATCTTTCCGCATTGTTTCATCTTTCATCTTTCCGCATTGTTTCATCTTTCATCTTTCCGCATTCTTTCATCTTTCATCTTTCGGCATTCTTTCATCTTTCATATTTCCGCATTTTTTCATCTTTCATCTTTCCGCATTGTTTCATCTTTCATCTTTCCGCATTGTTTCATCTTTCCGCATTGTTTCATCTTTCCGCATTGTTTCATCTTTCCGCATTGTTTCATCT
The DNA here is from genome assembly GCA_949152435.1 of Gastracanthus pulcherrimus. Taxonomy (NCBI): domain Eukaryota; kingdom Metazoa; phylum Arthropoda; class Insecta; order Hymenoptera; family Pteromalidae; genus Gastracanthus; species Gastracanthus pulcherrimus. Next base: position 84,658 of record CASCKD010000078.1, read on the forward strand.
TTCCGCATTGTTTCATCTTTCCGCATTGTTTCATCTTTCATCTTTCCGCATTGTTTCATCTTTCATCTTTCCGCATTTTTTCATCTTTCATCTTCCCGCATTGTTTCATCTTTCATCTTTCCGCATTGTTTCATCTTTCCGCATTGTTTCATCTTTCATCTTCCGCATTCTTTCATCTTTCATCTTTCCGCATTGTTTCATCTTTCATTTTTTCCGCATTTTTTCATCTTTCATCTTTCCGCATTGTTTCATCTTTCATCTTTCCGCATTGTTTCATCTTTCCGCATGGTTTCATCTTTCATCTTTCCGCATTGTTTCATCTTTCATCTTTCCGCATTTTTTCATCTTTCATCTTTCCGCATTGTTTCATCTTTCATCTTTCCGCATTGTTTCATCTTTCATCTTTCCGCATTGTTTCATCTTTCATCTTTCCGCATTGTTTCATCTTTCCGCATTGTTTCATCTTTCCGCATTGTTTCATCTTTCCGCATTGTTTCATCTTTCCGCATTGTTTCATCTTTCCGCATTGTTTCATCTTTCCGCATTGTTTCATGTTTCATCTTCCGCATTCTTTCATCTTTCATCTTTCCGCATTGTTTCATCTTTCCGCATTGTTTCATCTTTCATCTTTCCGCATTGTTTCATCTTTCATCTTTCCGCATTGTTTCATCTTTCATCTTTCCGCATTGTTTCATCTTTCATCTTTCCGCATTCTTTCATCTTTCATCTTTCCGCATTTTTTCATCTTTCATCTTTCCGCATTGTTTCATCTTTCATCTTTCCGCATTCTTTCATCTTTCATCTTTCCGCATTGTTTCATCTTTCATCTTTCCGCATTGTTTCATCTTTCATCTTTCCGCATTGTTTCATCTTTCATCTTTCCGCATGTTTCATCTTTCATCTTTCCGCATTGTTTCATCTTTCATCTTTCCGCATTGTTTCATCTTTCATCTTTCCGCATTTTTTCATCTTTCATCTTTCCGCATTCTTTCATCTTTCATCTTTCCGCATTGTTTCATCTTTCATCTTTCCGCATTGTTTCATCTTTCATCTTTCCGCATTGTGTCAACTTTCATCTTTCCGCATTGTTTCATCTTTCATCTTTCCGCATTGTTTCATCTTTCCGCATTGTTTCATCTTTCCGCATTGTTTCATCTTTCCGCATTGTTTCATCTTTCATCTTTCCGCATTGTTTCATCTTTCATCTTTCCGCATTCTTTCATCTTTCATCTTTCCGCATTCTTTCATCTTTCATATTTCCGCATTTTTTCATCTTACATCTTTCCGCATTGTTTCATCTTTCATCTTTTCGCATTGTTTCATCTTTCCGCATTGTTTCATCTTTCATCTTTCCGCATTGTTTCATCTTTCATCTTTCCGCATTTTTTCATCTTTCATCTTTCCGCATTGTTTCATCTTTCATCTTTCCGCATTCTTTCATCTTTCATCTTTCCGCATTGTTTCATCTTTCATCTTTCCGCATTGTTTCATCTTTCCGCATTGTTTCATCTTTCCGCATTGTTTCATCTTTCCGCATTGTTTCATCTTTCCGCATTGTTTCATCTTTCCGCATTGTTTCATCTTTCCGCATTGTTTCATCTTTCATCTTCCGCATTCTTTCATCTTTCATCTTTCCGCATTGTTTCATCTTTCATCTTTCCGCATTTTTTCATATTTCATCTTTCCGCATTGTTTCATCTTTCATCTTTCCGCATTGTTTCATCTTTCCGCATTGTTTCATCTTTCATCTTTCCGCATTGTTTCATCTTTCATCTTTCCGCATTTTTTCATCTTTCATCTTTCCGCATTGTTTCATCTTTCATCTTTCCGCATTCTTTCATCTTTCATCTTTCCGCATTGTTTCATCTTTCATCTTTCCGCATTGTTTCATCTTTCATCTTTCCGCATTGATTCATCTTTCATCTTTCCGCATTCTTTCATCTTTCATCTTTCCGCATTGTTTCATCTTTCATCTTTCCGCATTGTTTCATCTTTCATCTTTCCGCATTGTTTCATCTTTCATCTTTCCGCATTGTTTCATCTTTCCGCATTGTTTCATCTTTCATCTTCAGCATTCTTTCATCTTTCATCTTTCCGCATTGTTTCATCTTTCATCTTTCCGCATTGTTTCATCTTTCCGCATTGTTTCATTTTTCCGCATTGTTTCATCTTTCCGCATTGTTTCATCTTTCCGCATTGTTTCATCTTACCGCATTGTTTCATCTTTCCGCATTGTTTCATCTTTCCGCATTGTTTCATCTTTCCGCATTGTTTCATCTTTCCGCATTGTTTCATCTTTCCGCATTGTTTCGTCTTTCATCTTTCCGCATTGTTTCATCTTTCATCTTTCCGCATTGTTTCATCTTTCATCTTTCCGCATTCTTTTATCTTTCATCTTTCCGCATTGTTTCATCTTTCATCTTTCCGCATTGTTTCATCTTTCCGCATTGTTTCATCTTTCAGCTTCCGCATTCTTTCATCTATCATCTTTCCGCATTGTTTCATCTTTCATCTTTCGGCATTTTTTCATCTTTCATCTTTCCGCATTGTTTCACCTTTCCGCATTGTTTCATCTTTCCGCATTGTTTCATCTTTCCGCATTGTTTCATCTTTCCGCATTGTTTCGTCTTTCATCTTTCCGCATTCTTTCATCTTTCATCTTTCCGCATTGTTTCATCTTTCATATTTCCGCATTGTTTCATCTTTCATCTTTCCGCATTGTTTCATCTTTCATCTTTCCGCATTCTTTCATCTTTCATCTTTCCGCATTGTTTCATCTTTCATCTTTCCGCATTCTTTCATCTTTCATCTTTCCGCATTGTTTCATCTTTCATCTTTCCGCAATGTTTCATCTTTCATCTTTCCGCATTGTTTCATCTTTCATCTTTCCGCATTCTTTCATCTTTCATCTTTCCGCCTTGTTTCATCTTTCATCTTTCCGCATAGTTTCATCTTTCCGCATTGTTTCATCTTTCATCTTCCGCATTCTTTCATCTTTCATCTTTCCGCATTGTTTCATCTTTCATCTTTCCGCATTTTTTCATCTTTCATCTTTCCGCATTGTTTCATCTTTCATCTTTCCGCATTGTTTCATCTTTCCGCATTGTTTCATCTTTCCGCATTGTTTCATCTTTCCGCATTGTTTCATCTTTCCGCATTGTTTCATCTTTCCGCATTGTTTCATCTTTCCGCATTGTTTCATCTTTCCGCATTGTTTCATCTTTCCGCATTGTTTCATCTTTCCGCATTGTTTCATCTTTCCGCATTGTTTCATCTTTCCGCATTGTTTCATCTTTCCGCATTGTTTCATCTTTCATCTTTCCGCATTGTTTCATCTTTCATCTTTCCGCATTGTTTCATCTTTCATCTTTCCGCATTGTTTCATCTTTCATCTTTCCGCATTGTTTCATCTTTCATCTTTCCGCATTGTTTCATCTTTCATCTTTCCGCATTGTTTCATCTTTCATCTTTCCGCATTGTTTCATCTTTCATCTTTCCGCATTGTTTCATCTTTCATCTTTCCGCATTGTTTCATCTTTCATCTTTCCGCATTGTTTCATCTTTCATCTTTCCGCATTGTTTCATCTTTCCGCATTGTTTCATCTTTCATCTTCCGCATTCTTTCATCTTTCATCTTTCCGCATTGTTTCATCTTTCATCTTTCCGCATTGTTTCATCTTTCATCTTTCCGCATTCTTTCATCTTTCATCTTTCCGCATTGTTTCATCTTTCATCTTTCCGCATTCTTTTATCTTTCATCTTTCCGCATTGTTTCATCTTTCATCTTTCCGCATTGTTTCATCTTTCATCTTCCGCATTCTTTCATCTATCATGTTTCCGCATTGTTTCATCTTTCATCTTTCCGCATTTTTTCATCTTTCATCTTTCCGCATTGTTTCACCTTTCCGCATTGTTTCATCTTTCCGCATTGTTTCATCTTTCCGCATTGTTTCATCTTTCCGCATTGTTTCGTCTTTCATCTTTCCGCATTCTTTCATCTTTCATCTTTCCGCATTGTTTCATCTTTCATCTTTCCGCATTGTTTCATCTTTCATCTTTCCGCATTGTTTCATCTTTCATCTTTCCGCATTCTTTCATCTTTCATCTTTCCGCATTGTTTCATCTTTCATCTTTCCGCATTCTTTCATCTTTCATCTTTCCGCATTGTTTCATCTTTCATCTTTCCGCAATGTTTCATCTTTCATCTTTCCGCATTGTTTCATCTTTCATCTTTCCGCATTCTTTCATCTTTCATCTTTCCGCATTGTTTCATCTTTCATCTTTCCGCATAGTTTCATCTTTCCGCATTGTTTCATCTTTCATCTTCCGCATTCTTTCATCTTTCATCTTTCCGCATTGTTTCATCTTTCATCTTTCCGCATTTTTTCATCTTTCGTCTTTCCGCATTGTTTCATCTTTCATCTTTCCGCATTGTTTCATCTTTCATCTTTCCGCATTGTTTCATCTTTCCGCATTGTTTCATCTTTCAGCTTCCGCATTCTTTCATCTATCATCTTTCCGCATTGTTTCATCTTTCATCTTTCGGCATTTTTTCATCTTTCATCTTTCCGCATTGTTTCACCTTTCCGCATTGTTTCATCTTTCCGCATTGTTTCATCTTTCCGCATTGTTTCATCTTTCCGCATTGTTTCGTCTTTCATCTTTCCGCATTCTTTCATCTTTCATCTTTCCGCATTGTTTCATCTTTCATCTTTCCGCATTGTTTCATCTTTCATCTTTCCGCATTGTTTCATCTTTCATCTTTCCGCATTCTTTCATCTTTCATCTTTCCGCATTGTTTAATCTTTCATCTTTCCGCATTCTTTCATCTTTCATCTTTCCGCATTGTTTCATCTTTCATCTTTCCGCAATGTTTCATCTTTCATCTTTCCGCATTGTTTCATCTTTCATCTTTCCGCATTCTTTCATCTTTCATCTTTCCGCATTGTTTCATCTTTCATCTTTCCGCATAGTTTCATCTTTCCGCATTGTTTCATCTTTCATCTTCCGCATTCTTTCATCTTTCATCTTTCCGCATTGTTTCATCTTTCATCTTTCCGCATTTTTTCATCTTTCATCTTTCCGCATTGTTTCATCTTTCATCTTTCCGCATTGTTTCATCTTTCCGCATTGTTTCATCTTTCCGCATTGTTTCATCTTTCCGCATTGTTTCATCTTTCCGCATTGTTTCATCTTTCCGCATTGTTTCATCTTTCATCTTTCCGCATTGTTTCATCTTTCATCTTTCCGCATTGTTTCATCTTTCATCTTTCCGCATTGTTTCATCTTTCATCTTTCCGCATTGTTTCATCTTTCATCTTTCCGCATTGTTTCATCTTTCATCTTTCCGCATTCTTTCATCTTTCATCTTTCCGCATTGTTTCATCTTTCATCTTTCCGCATTGTTTCATCTTTCATCTTTCCGCATTGTTTCATCTTTCATCTTTCCGCATTGTTTCATCTTTCATCTTTCCGCATTGTTTCATCTTTCATCTTTCCGCATTGTTTCATCTTTCATCTTTCCGCATTGTTTCATCTTTCATCTTTCCGCATTGTTTCATCTTTCATCTTTCCGCATTGTTTCATCTTTCCGCATTGTTTCATCTTTCATCTTCCGCATTCTTTCATCTTTCATCTTTCCGCATTGTTTCATCTTTCATCTTTCCGCATTTTTTCATCTTTCATCTTTCCGCATTGTTTCATCTTTCCGCATTGTTTCATCTTTCCGCATTGTTTCATCTTTCCGCATTGTTTCATCTTTCATCTTTCCGCATTGTTTCATCTTTCATCTTTCCGCATTGATTCATCTTTCATCTTTCCGCATTCTTTCATCTTTCATCTTTCCGCATTGTTTCATCTTTCATCTTTCCGCATTCTTTCATCTTTCATCTTTCCGCATTGTTTCATCTTTCATCTTTCCGCATTCTTTTATCTTTCATCTTTCCGCATTGTTTCATCTTTCATCTTTCCGCATTGTTTCATCTTTCATCTTCCGCATTCTTTCATCTATCATGTTTCCGCATTGTTTCATCTTTCATCTTTCCGCATTTTTTCATCTTTCATCTTTCCGCATTGTTTCACCTTTCCGCATTGTTTCATCTTTCCGCATTGTTTCATCTTTCCGCATTGTTTCATCTTTCCGCATTGTTTCGTCTTTCATCTTTCCGCATTGTTTCATCTTTCATCTTTCCGCATTGTTTCATCTTTCATCTTCCGCATTCTTTCATCTATCATGTTTCCGCATTGTTTCATCTTTCATCTTTCCGCATTTTTTCATCTTTCATCTTTCCGCATTGTTTCACCTTTCCGCATTGTTTCATCTTTCCGCATTGTTTCATCTTTCCGCATTGTTTCATCTTTCCGCATTGTTTCGTCTTTCATCTTTCCGCATTCTTTCATCTTTCATCTTTCCGCATTGTTTCATCTTTCATCTTTCCGCATTGTTTCATCTTTCATCTTTCCGCATTGTTTCATCTTTCATCTTTCCGCATTCTTTCATCTTTCATCTTTCCGCATTGTTTCATCTTTCATCTTTCCGCATTCTTTCATCTTTCATCTTTCCGCATTGTTTCATCTTTCATCTTTCCGCAATGTTTCATCTTTCATCTTTCCGCATTGTTTCATCTTTCATCTTTCCGCATTCTTTCATCTTTCATCTTTCCGCATTGTTTCATCTTTCATCTTTCCGCATAGTTTCATCTTTCCGCATTGTTTCATCTTTCATCTTCCGCATTCTTTCATCTTTCATCTTTCCGCATTGTTTCATCTTTCATCTTTCCGCATTTTTTCATCTTTCGTCTTTCCGCATTGTTTCATCTTTCATCTTTCCGCATTGTTTCATCTTTCATCTTTCCGCATTGTTTCATCTTTCCGCATTGTTTCATCTTTCAGCTTCCGCATTCTTTCATCTATCATCTTTCCGCATTGTTTCATCTTTCATCTTTCGGCATTTTTTCATCTTTCATCTTTCCGCATTGTTTCACCTTTCCGCATTGTTTCATCTTTCCGCATTGTTTCATCTTTCCGCATTGTTTCATCTTTCCGCATTGTTTCGTCTTTCATCTTTCCGCATTCTTTCATCTTTCATCTTTCCGCATTGTTTCATCTTTCATCTTTCCGCATTGTTTCATCTTTCATCTTTCCGCATTGTTTCATCTTTCATCTTTCCGCATTCTTTCATCTTTCATCTTTCCGCATTGTTTAATCTTTCATCTTTCCGCATTCTTTCATCTTTCATCTTTCCGCATTGTTTCATCTTTCATCTTTCCGCAATGTTTCATCTTTCATCTTTCCGCATTGTTTCATCTTTCATCTTTCCGCATTCTTTCATCTTTCATCTTTCCGCATTGTTTCATCTTTCATCTTTCCGCATAGTTTCATCTTTCCGCATTGTTTCATCTTTCATCTTCCGCATTCTTTCATCTTTCATCTTTCCGCATTGTTTCATCTTTCATCTTTCCGCATTTTTTCATCTTTCATCTTTCCGCATTGTTTCATCTTTCATCTTTCCGCATTGTTTCATCTTTCCGCATTGTTTCATCTTTCCGCATTGTTTCATCTTTCCGCATTGTTTCATCTTTCCGCATTGTTTCATCTTTCCGCATTGTTTCATCTTTCATCTTTCCGCATTGTTTCATCTTTCATCTTTCCGCATTGTTTCATCTTTCATCTTTCCGCATTGTTTCATCTTTCATCTTTCCGCATTGTTTCATCTTTCATCTTTCCGCATTGTTTCATCTTTCATCTTTCCGCATTCTTTCATCTTTCATCTTTCCGCATTGTTTCATCTTTCATCTTTCCGCATTGTTTCATCTTTCATCTTTCCGCATTGTTTCATCTTTCATCTTTCCGCATTGTTTCATCTTTCATCTTTCCGCATTGTTTCATCTTTCATCTTTCCGCATTGTTTCATCTTTCATCTTTCCGCATTGTTTCATCTTTCATCTTTCCGCATTGTTTCATCTTTCATCTTTCCGCATTGTTTCATCTTTCCGCATTGTTTCATCTTTCATCTTCCGCATTCTTTCATCTTTCATCTTTCCGCATTGTTTCATCTTTCATCTTTCCGCATTTTTTCATCTTTCATCTTTCCGCATTGTTTCATCTTTCCGCATTGTTTCATCTTTCCGCATTGTTTCATCTTTCCGCATTGTTTCATCTTTCCGCATTGTTTCATCTTTCATCTTTCCGCATTGTTTCATCTTTCATCTTTCCGCATTGATTCATCTTTCATCTTTCCGCATTCTTTCATCTTTCATCTTTCCGCATTGTTTCATCTTTCATCTTTCCGCATTGTTTCATCTTTCATCTTTCCGCATTGTTTCATCTTTCATCTTTCCGCATTGTTTCATCTTTCCGCATTGTTTCATCTTTCATCTTCCGCATTCTTTCATCTTTCATCTTTCCGCATTGTTTCATCTTTCATCTTTCCGCATTTTTTCATCTTTCATCTTTCCGCATTGTTTCATCTTTCATCTTTCCGCATTGTTTCATCTTTCCGCATTGTTTCATCTTTCCGCATTGTTTCATCTTTCCGCATTGTTTCATCTTACCGCATTGTTTCATCTTTCCGCATTGTTTCATCTTTCCGCATTGTTTCATCTTTCATCTTTCCGCATTTTTTCATCTTTCATCTTTCCGCATTGTTTCATCTTTCCACATTGTTTCATCTTTCCGCATTGTTTCATCTTTCATCTTTCCGCATTGTTTCATCTTTCATCTTTCCGCATTCTTTCATCTTTCATCTTTCCGCATTGTTTCATCTTTCATCTTTCCGCATTGTTTCATCTTTCATCTTTCCGCATTTTTTCATCTTTCGTCTTTCCGCATTGTTTCATCTTTCATCTTTCCGCATTGTTTCATCTTTCATCTTTCCGCATTGTTTCATCTTTCCGCATTGTTTCATCTTTCAGCTTCCGCATTCTTTCATCTATCATCTTTCCGCATTGTTTCATCTTTCATCTTTCGGCATTTTTTCATCTTTCATCTTTCCGCATTGTTTCACCTTTCCGCATTGTTTCATCTTTCCGCATTGTTTCATCTTTCCGCATTGTTTCATCTTTCCGCATTGTTTCGTCTTTCATCTTTCCGCATTCTTTCATCTTTCATCTTTCCGCATTGTTTCATCTTTCATCTTTCCGCATTGTTTCATCTTTCATCTTTCCGCATTGTTTCATCTTTCATCTTTCCGCATTCTTTCATCTTTCATCTTTCCGCATTGTTTAATCTTTCATCTTTCCGCATTCTTTCATCTTTCATCTTTCCGCATTGTTTCATCTTTCATCTTTCCGCAATGTTTCATCTTTCATCTTTCCGCATTGTTTCATCTTTCATCTTTCCGCATTCTTTCATCTTTCATCTTTCCGCATTGTTTCATCTTTCATCTTTCCGCATAGTTTCATCTTTCCGCATTGTTTCATCTTTCATCTTCCGCATTCTTTCATCTTTCATCTTTCCGCATTGTTTCATCTTTCATCTTTCCGCATTTTTTCATCTTTCATCTTTCCGCATTGTTTCATCTTTCATCTTTCCGCATTGTTTCATCTTTCCGCATTGTTTCATCTTTCCGCATTGTTTCATCTTTCAGCTTCCGCATTCTTTCATCTATCATCTTTCCGCATTGTTTCATCTTTCATCTTTCGGCATTTTTTCATCTTTCATCTTTCCGCATTGTTTCACCTTTCCGCATTGTTTCATCTTTCCGCATTGTTTCATCTTTCCGCATTGTTTCATCTTTCCGCATTGTTTCGTCTTTCATCTTTCCGCATTGTTTCATCTTTCATCTTTCCGCATTGTTTCATCTTTCATCTTTCCGCATTGTTTCATCTTTCATCTTTCCGCATTGTTTCATCTTTCATCTTTCCGCATTGTTTCATCTTTCATCTTTCCGCATTCTTTCATCTTTCATCTTTCCGCATTGTTTCATCTTTCATCTTTCCGCATTGTTTCATCTTTCATCTTTCCGCATTGTTTCATCTTTCATCTTTCCGCATTGTTTCATCTTTCATCTTTCCGCATTGTTTCATCTTTCATCTTTCCGCATTGTTTCATCTTTCATCTTTCCGCATTGTTTCATCTTTCATCTTTCCGCATTGTTTCATCTTTCATCTTTCCGCATTGTTTCATCTTTCCGCATTGTTTCATCTTTCATCTTCCGCATTCTTTCATCTTTCATCTTTCCGCATTGTTTCATCTTTCATCTTTCCGCATTTTTTCATCTTTCATCTTTCCGCATTGTTTCATCTTTCCGCATTGTTTCATCTTTCCGCATTGTTTCATCTTTCCGCATTGTTTCATCTTTCCGCATTGTTTCATCTTTCATCTTTCCGCATTGTTTCATCTTTCATCTTTCCGCATTGATTCATCTTTCATCTTTCCGCATTCTTTCATCTTTCATCTTTCCGCATTGTTTCATCTTTCATCTTTCCGCATTGTTTCATCTTTCATCTTTCCGCATTGTTTCATCTTTCATCTTTCCGCATTGTTTCATCTTTCCGCATTGTTTCATCTTTCATCTTCCGCATTCTTTCATCTTTCATCTTTCCGCATTGTTTCATCTTTCATCTTTCCGCATTTTTTCATCTTTCATCTTTCCGCATTGTTTCATCTTTCATCTTTCCGCATTGTTTCATCTTTCCGCATTGTTTCATCTTTCCGCATTGTTTCATCTTTCCGCATTGTTTCATCTTACCGCATTGTTTCATCTTTCCGCATTGTTTCATCTTTCCGCATTGTTTCATCTTTCATCTTTCCGCATTTTTTCATCTTTCATCTTTCCGCATTGTTTCATCTTTCCACATTGTTTCATCTTTCCGCATTGTTTCATCTTTCATCTTTCCGCATTGTTTCATCTTTCATCTTTCCGCATTCTTTCATCTTTCATCTTTCCGCATTGTTTCATCTTTCATCTTTCCGCATTGTTTCATCTTTCATCTTTCCGCATTCTTTCATCTTTCATCTTTCCGCATTGTTTCATCTTTCATCTTTCCGCATTCTTTTATCTTTCATCTTTCCGCATTGTTTCATCTTTCATCTTTCCGCATTGTTTCATCTTTCATCTTCCGCATTCTTTCATCTATCATGTTTCCGCATTGTTTCATCTTTCATCTTTCCGCATTTTTTCATCTTTCATTTTTCCGCATTGTTTCACCTTTCCGCATTGTTTCATCTTTCCGCATTGTTTCATCTTTCCGCATTGTTTCATCTTTCCGCATTGTTTCGTCTTTCATCTTTCCGCATTCTTTCATCTTTCATCTTTCCGCATTGTTTCATCTTTCATCTTTCCGCATTGTTTCATCTTTCCACATTGTTTCATCTTTCCGCATTGTTTCATCTTTCATCTTTCCGCATTGTTTCATCTTTCATCTTTCCGCATTCTTTCATCTTTCATCTTTCCGCATTGTTTCATCTTTCATCTTTCCGCATTGTTTCATCTTTCATCTTTCCGCATTGTTTCATCTTTCATCTTTCCGCATTCTTTCATCTTTCATCTTTCCGCATTGTTTCATCTTTCATCTTTCCGCATTGTTTCATCTTTCATCTTTCCGCATTGTTTCATCTTTCATCTTCCGCATTCTTTCATCTTTCATCTTTCCGCATTGTTTCATCTTTCATCTTTCCGCATTGTTTCATCTTTCATCTTTCCGCATTGTTTCATCTTTCATGTTTCCGCATTGTTTCATCTTTCATCTTTCCGCATTGTTTCATCTTTCATCTTTCCGCATTGTTTCATCTTTCATCTTTCCGCATTGTTTCATCTTTCCGCATTATTTCATCTTTCATCTTCCGCATTCTTTCATCTTTCATCTTTCCGCATTGTTTCATCTTTCATCTTTCCGCATTTTTTCATCTTTCATCTTTCCGCATTGTTTCATCTTTCCGCATTGTTTCATCTTTCCGCATTGTTTCATCTTTCATCTTTCCGCATTGTTTCATCTTTCATCTTTCCGCATTCTTTCATCTTTCATCTTTCCGCATTGTTTCATCTTTCATCTTTCCGCATTGTTTCATCTTTCATCTTTCCGCATTCTTTCATCTTTCATCTTTCCGCATTGTTTCATCTTTCATCTTTCCGCATTCTTTTATCTTTCATCTTTCCGCATTGTTTCATCTTTCATCTTTCCGCATTGTTTCATCTTTCCGCATTGTTTCATCTTTCAGCTTCCGCATTCTTTCATCTATCATCTTTCCGCATTGTTTCATCTTTCATCTTTCGGCATTTTTTCATCTTTCATCTTTCCGCGTTGTTTCACCTTTCCGCATTGTTTCATCTTTCCGCATTGTTTCATCTTTCCGCATTGTTTCATCTTTCCGCATTGTTTCGTCTTTCATCTTTCCGCATTCTTTCATCTTTCATCTTTCCGCATTGTTTCATCTTTCATCTTTCCGCATTGTTTCATCTTTCATCTTTCCGCATTGTTTCATCTTTCATCTTTCCGCATTCTTTAATCTTTCATCTTTCCGCATTGTTTCATCTTTCATCTTTCCGCATTCTTTCATCTTTCATCTTTCCGCATTGTTTCATCTTTCATCTTTCCGCAATGTTTCATCTTTCAACTTTCCGCATTGTTTCATCTTTCATCTTTCCGCATTCTTTCATCTTTCATCTTTCCGCCTTGTTTCATCTTTCATCTTTCCGCATAGTTTCATCTTTCCGCATTGTTTCATCTTTCATCTTCCGCATTCTTTCATCTTTCATCTTTCCGCATTGTTTCATCTTTCATCTTTCCGCATTTTTTCATCTTTCATCTTTCCGCATTGTTTCATCTTTCATCTTTCCGCATTGTTTCATCTTTCCGCATTGTTTCATCTTTCCGCATTGTTTCATCTTTCCGCATTGTTTCATCTTTCCGCATTGTTTCATCTTTCCGCATTGTTTCATCTTTCCGCATTGTTTCATCTTTCCGCATTGTTTCATCTTTCCGCATTGTTTCGTCTTTCATCTTTCCGCATTCTTTCATCTTTCATCTTTCCGCATTGTTTCATCTTTCATCTTTCCGCATTGTTTCATCTTTCATCTTTCCGCATTGTTTCATCTTTCATCTTTCCGCATTCTTTCATCTTTCATCTTTCCGCATTGTTTCATCTTTCATCTTTCCGCATTGTTTCATCTTTCATCTTTCCGCATTGTTTCATCTTTCATCTTCCGCATTCTTTCATCTTTCATCTTTCCGCATTGTTTCATCTATCATCTTTCCGCATTGTTTCATCTTTCATCTTTCCGCATTGTTTCATCTTTCATGTTTCCGCATTGTTTCATCTTTCATCTTTCCGCATTGTTTCATCTTTCATCTTTCCGCATTGTTTCATCTTTCATCTTTCCGCATTGTTTCATCTTTCCGCATTATTTCATCTTTCATCTTCCGCATTCTTTCATCTTTCATCTTTCCGCATTGTTTCATCTTTCATCTTTCCGCATTTTTTCATCTTTCATCTTTCCGCATTGTTTCATCTTTCCGCATTGTTTCATCTTTCCGCATTGTTTCATCTTTCATCTTTCCGCATTGTTTCATCTTTCATCTTTCCGCATTCTTTCATCTTTCATCTTTCCGCATTGTTTCATCTTTCATCTTTCCGCATTGTTTCATCTTTCATCTTTCCGCATTCTTTCATCTTTCATCTTTCCGCATTGTTTCATCTTTCATCTTTCCGCATTCTTTTATCTTTCATCTTTCCGCATTGTTTCATCTTTCATCTTTCCGCATTGTTTCATCTTTCCGCATTGTTTCATCTTTCAGCTTCCGCATTCTTTCATCTATCATCTTTCCGCATTGTTTCATCTTTCATCTTTCGGCATTTTTTCATCTTTCATCTTTCCGCATTGTTTCACCTTTCCGCATTGTTTCATCTTTCCGCATTGTTTCATCTTTCCGCATTGTTTCATCTTTCCGCATTGTTTCGTCTTTCATCTTTCCGCATTCTTTCATCTTTCATCTTTCCGCATTGTTTCATCTTTCATCTTTCCGCATTGTTTCATCTTTCATCTTTCCGCATTGTTTCATCTTTCATCTTTCCGCATTCTTTCATCTTTCATCTTTCCGCATTGTTTAATCTTTCATCTTTCCGCATTCTTTCATCTTTCATCTTTCCGCATTGTTTCATCTTTCATCTTTCCGCAATGTTCCATCTTTCATCTTTCCGCATTGTTTCATCTTTCATCTTTCCGCATTCTTTCATCTTTCATCTTTCCGCATTGTTTCATCTTTCATCTTTCCGCATAGTTTCATCTTTCCGCATTGTTTCATCTTTCATCTTCCGCATTCTTTCATCTTTCATCTTTCCGCATTGTTTCATCTTTCATCTTTCCGCATTTTTTCATCTTTCATCTTTCCGCATTGTTTCATCTTTCATCTTTCCGCATTGTTTCATCTTTCCGCATTGTTTCATCTTTCCGCATTGTTTCATCTTTCCGCATTGTTTCATCTTTCCGCATTGTTTCATCTTTCCGCATTGTTTCATCTTTCATCTTTCCGCATTGTTTCATCTTTCATCTTTCCGCATTGTTTCATCTTTCATCTTTCCGCATTGTTTCATCTTTCATCTTTCCGCATTGTTTCATCTTTCATCTTTCCGCATTGTTTCATCTTTCATCTTTCCGCATTCTTTCATCTTTCATCTTTCCGCATTGTTTCATCTTTCATCTTTCCGCATTGTTTCATCTTTCATCTTTCCGCATTGTTTCATCTTTCATCTTTCCGCATTGTTTCATCTTTCATCTTTCCGCATTGTTTCATCTTTCATCTTTCCGCATTGTTTCATCTTTCATCTTTCCGCATTGTTTCATCTTTCATCTTTCCGCATTGTTTCATCTTTCATCTTTCCGCATTGTTTCATCTTTCATCTTTCCGCATTGTTTCATCTTTCATCTTTCCGCATTGTTTCATCTTTCCGCATTGTTTCATCTTTCATCTTCCGCATTCTTTCATCTTTCATCTTTCCGCATTGTTTCATCTTTCATCTTTCCGCATTTTTTCATCTTTCATCTTTCCGCATTGTTTCATCTTTCCGCATTGTTTCATCTTTCCGCATTGTTTCATCTTTCCGCATTGTTTCATCTTTCATCTTTCCGCATTGTTTCATCTTTCATCTTTCCGCATTGTTTCATCTTTCATCTTTCCGCATTGTTTCATCTTTCATCTTTCCGCATTGTTTCATCTTTCATCTTTCCGCATTGTTTCATCTTTCATCTTTCCGCATTCTTTCATCTTTCATCTTTCCGCATTGTTTCATCTTTCATCTTTCCGCATTGTTTCATCTTTCATCTTTCCGCATTGTTTCATCTTTCATCTTTCCGCATTGATTCATCTTTCATCTTTCCGCATTCTTTCATCTTTCATCTTTCCGCATTGTTTCATCTTTCATCTTTCCGCATTGTTTCATCTTTCATCTTTCCGCATTGTTTCATCTTTCATCTTTCCGCATTGTTTCATCTTTCCGCATTGTTTCATCTTTCATCTTCCGCATTCTTTCATCTTTCATCTTTCCGCATTGTTTCATCTTTCATCTTTCCGCATTTTTTCATCTTTCATCTTTCCGCATTGTTTCATCTTTCATCTTTCCGCATTGTTTCATCTTTCCGCATTGTTTCATCTTTCCGCATTGTTTCATCTTTCCGCATTGTTTCATCTTTCCGCATTGTTTCATCTTACCGCATTGTTTCATCTTTCCGCATTGTTTCATCTTTCCGCATTGTTTCATCTTTCATCTTTCCGCATTTTTTCATCTTTCATCTTTCCGCATTGTTTCATCTTTCCGCATTGTTTCATCTTTCCGCATTGTTTCATCTTTCATCTTTCCGCATTGTTTCATCTTTCATCTTTCCGCATTCTTTCATCTTTCATCTTTCCGCATTGTTTCATCTTTCATCTTTCCGCATTGTTTCATCTTTCATCTTTCCGCATTCTTTCATCTTTCATCTTTCCGCATTGTTTCATCTTTCATCTTTCCGCATTCTTTTATCTTTCATCTTTCCGCATTGTTTCATCTTTCATCTTTCCGCATTGTTTCATCTTTCATCTTCCGCATTCTTTCATCTATCATGTTTCCGCATTGTTTCATCTTTCATCTTTCCGCATTTTTTCATCTTTCATCTTTCCGCATTGTTTCACCTTTCCGCATTGTTTCATCTTTCCGCATTGTTTCATCTTTCCGCATTGTTTCATCTTTCCGCATTGTTTCATCTTTCATCTTTCCGCATTGTTTCATCTTTCATCTTTCCGCATTGTTTCATCTTTCATCTTTCCGCATTGTTTCATCTTTCATCTTTCCGCATTGTTTCATCTTTCATCTTTCCGCATTGTTTCATCTTTCATCTTTCCGCATTGTTTCATCTTTCATCTTTCCGCATTCTTTCATCTTTCATCTTTCCGCATTGTTTCATCTTTCATCTTTCCGCATTGTTTCATATTTCATCTTTCCGCATTGTTTCATCTTTCATCTTTCCGCATTGTTTCATCTTTCATCTTTCCGCATTGTTTCATCTTTCATCTTTCCGCATTGTTTCATCTTTCATCTTTCCGCATTGTTTCATCTTTCATCTTCCGCATTCTTTCATCTTTCAATCTTTCCGCATTGTTTCATCTTTCATCTTTCCGCATTTTTTCATCTTTCATCTTTCCGCATTGTTTCATCTTTCATCTTTCCGCATTGTTTCATCTTTCCGCATTGTTTCATCTTTCCGCATTGTTTCATCTTTCCGCATTGTTTCATCTTTCATCTTTCCGCATTGTTTCATCTTTCATCTTTCCGCATTGTTTCATCTTTCATCTTTCCGCATTGTTTCATCTTTCATCTTTCCGCATTGTTTCATCTTTCATCTTTCCGCATTGTTTCATCTTTCATCTTTCCGCATTCTTTCATCTTTCATCTTTCCGCATTGTTTCATCTTTCATCTTTCCGCATTGTTTCATCTTTCATCTTTCCGCATTGTTTCATCTTTCATCTTTCCGCATTGTTTCATCTTTCATCTTTCCGCATTGTTTCATCTTTCATCTTTCCGCATTGTTTCATCTTTCATCTTTCCGCATTGTTTCATCTTTCATCTTTCCGCATTGTTTCATCTTTCATCTTTCCGCATTGTTTCATCTTTCATCTTTCCGCATTGTTTCATCTTTCCGCATTGTTTCATCTTTCATCTTCCGCATTCTTTCATCTTTCATCTTTCCGCATTGTTTCATCTTTCATCTTTCCGCATTTTTTCATCTTTCATCTTTCCGCATTGTTTCATCTTTCCGCATTGTTTCATCTTTCCGCATTGTTTCATCTTTCATCTTTCCGCATTCTTTCATCTTTCATCTTTCCGCATTGTTTCATCTTTCATCTTTCCGCATTGTTTCATCTTTCATCTTTCCGCATTGATTCATCTTTCATCTTTCCGCATTCTTTCATCTTTCATCTTTCCGCATTGTTTCATCTTTCATCTTTCCGCATTGTTTCATCTTTCATCTTTCCGCATTGTTTCATCTTTCATCTTTCCGCATTGTTTCATCTTTCCGCATTGTTTCATCTTTCATCTTCCGCATTCTTTCATCTTTCATCTTTCCGCATTGTTTCATCTTTCATCTTTCCGCATTTTTTCATCTTTCATCTTTCCGCATTGTTTCATCTTTCATCTTTCCGCATTGTTTCATCTTTCCGCATTGTTTCATCTTTCCGCATTGTTTCATCTTTCCGCATTGTTTCATCTTTCCGCATTGTTTCATCTTACCGCATTGTTTCATCTTTCCGCATTGTTTCATCTTTCCGCATTGTTTCATCTTTCATCTTTCCGCATTTTTTCATCTTTCATCTTTCCGCATTGTTTCATCTTTCCGCATTGTTTCATCTTTCCGCATTGTTTCATCTTTCCGCATTGTTTCATCTTTCCGCATTGTTTCATCTTTCATCTTTCCGCATTGTTTCATCTTTCATCTTTCCGCATTCTTTCATCTTTCATCTTTCCGCATTGTTTCATCTTTCATCTTTCCGCATTGTTTCATCTTTCATCTTTCCGCATTCTTTCATCTTTCATCTTTCCGCATTGTTTCATCTTTCATCTTTCCGCATTCTTTTATCTTTCATCTTTCCGCATTGTTTCATCTTTCATCTTTCCGCATTGTTTCATCTTTCATCTTCCGCATTCTTTCATCTATCATGTTTCCGCATTGTTTCATCTTTCATCTTTCCGCATTTTTTCATCTTTCATCTTTCCGCATTGTTTCACCTTTCCGCATTGTTTCATCTTTCCGCATTGTTTCATCTTTCCGCATTGTTTCATCTTTCCGCATTGTTTCGTCTTTCATCTTTCCGCATTCTTTCATCTTTCATCTTTCCGCATTGTTTCATCTTTCATCTTTCCGCATTGTTTCATCTTTCATCTTTCCGCATTGTTTCATCTTTCATCTTTCCGCATTCTTTCATCTTTCATCTTTCCGCATTGTTTCATCTTTCATCTTTCCGCATTCTTTCATCTTTCATCTTTCCGCATTGTTTCATCTTTCATCTTTCCGCAATGTTTCATCTTTCATCTTTCCGCATTGTTTCATCTTTCATCTTTCCGCATTCTTTCATCTTTCATCTTTCCGCATTGTTTCATCTTTCATCTTTCCGCATAGTTTCATCTTTCCGCATTGTTTCATCTTTCATCTTCCGCATTCTTTCATCTTTCATCTTTCCGCATTGTTTCATCTTTCATCTTTCCGCATTTTTTCATCTTTCATCTTTCCGCATTGTTTCATCTTTCATCTTTCCGCATTGTTTCATCTTTCCGCATTGTTTCATCTTTCCGCATTGTTTCATCTTTCCGCATTGTTTCATCTTTCCGCATTGTTTCGTCTTTCATCTTTCCGCATTCTTTCATCTTTCATCTTTCGGCATTGTTTCATCTTTCATCTTTCCGCATTGTTTCATCTTTCATCTTTCCGCATTGTTTCATCTTTCATCTTTCCGCATTCTTTCATCTTTCATCTTTCCGCATTGTTTCATCTTTCATCTTTCCGCATTCTTTCATCTTTCATCTTTCCGCATTGTTTCATCTTTCATCTTCCGCATTCTTTCATCTTTCATCTTTCCGCATTGTTTCATCTTTCATCTTTCCGCATTTTTTCATCTTTCATCTTTCCGCATTGTTTCATCTTTCCGCATTGTTTCATCTTTCCGCATTGTTTCATCTTTCATCTTTCCGCATTCTTTCATCTTTCATCTTTCCGCATTGTTTCATCTTTCATCTTTCCGCATTCTTTCATCTTTCATCTTTCCGCATTGTTTCATCTTTCATCTTTCCGCATTGTTTCATCTTTCATCTTTCCGCATTGATTCATCTTTCATCTTTCCGCATTCTTTCATCTTTCATCTTTCCGCATTGTTTCATCTTTCATCTTTCCGCATTGTTTCATCTTTCATCTTTCCGCATTGTTTCATCTTTCCGCATTGTTTCATCTTTCCGCATTGTTTCATCTTTCATCTTCCGCATTCTTTCATCTTTCATCTTTCCGCATTGTTTCATCTTTCATCTTTCCGCATTTTTTCATCTTTCATCTTTCCGCATTGTTTCATCTTTCATCTTTCCGCATTGTTTCATCTTTCCGCATTGTTTCATCTTTCCGCATTATTTCATCTTTCCGCATTGTTTCATCTTTCCGCATTGTTTCATCTTACCGCATTGTTTCATCTTTCCGCATTGTTTCATCTTTCCGCATTGTTTCATCTTTCCGCATTGTTTCATCTTTCCGCATTGTTTCATCTTTCCGCATTGTTTCATCTTTCCGCATTGTTTCATCTTTCCGCATTGTTTCGTCTTTCATCTTTCCGCATTCTTTCATCTTTCATCTTTCCGCATTGTTTCATCTTTCATCTTTCCGCATTGTTTCATCTTTCATCTTTCCGCATTGTTTCATCTTTCATCTTTCCGCATTCTTTCATCTTTCATCTTTCCGCATTGTTTCATCTTTCATCTTTCCGCATTGTTTCATCTTTCATCTTTCCGCATTGTTTCATCTTTCATCTTCCGCATTCTTTCATCTTTCATCTTTCCGCATTGTTTCATCTTTCATCTTTCCGCATTGTTTCATCTTTCATCTTTCCGCATTGTTTCATCTTTCATGTTTCCGCATTGTTTCATCTTTCATCTTTCCGCATTGTTTCATCTTTCATCTATCCGCATTGTTTCAACTTTCATCTTTCCGCATTGTTTCATCTTTCCGCATTATTTCATCTTTCATCTTCCGCATTCTTTCATCTTTCATCTTTCCGCATTGTTTCATCTTTCATCTTTCCGCATTTTTTCATCTTTCATCTTTCCGCATTGTTTCATCTTTCCGCATTGTTTCATCTTTCCGCATTGTTTCATCTTTCATCTTTCCGCATTGTTTCATCTTTCATCTTTCCGCATTCTTTCATCTTTCATCTTTCCGCATTGTTTCATCTTTCATCTTTCCGCATTGTTTCATCTTTCATCTTTCCGCATTCTTTCATCTTTCATCTTTCCGCATTGTTTCATCTTTCATCTTTCCGCATTCTTTTATCTTTCATCTTTCCGCATTGTTTCATCTTTCATCTTTCCGCATTGTTTCATCTTTCCGCATTGTTTCATCTTTCATCTTCCGCATTCTTTCATCTATCATCTTTCCGCATTGTTTCATCTTTCATCTTTCCGCATTTTTTCATCTTTCATCTTTCCGCATTGTTTCACCTTTCCGCATTGTTTCATCTTTCCGCATTGTTTCATCTTTCCGCATTGTTTCATCTTTCATCTTTCCGCATTCTTTCATCTTTCATCTATCCGCATTGTTTCATCTTTCATCTTTCCGCATTGTTTCATCTTTCATCTTTCCGCATTGTTTCATCTTTCATCTTTCCGCATTCTTTCATCTTTCATCTTTCCGCATTGTTTCATCTTTCATCTTTCCGCATTTTTTCATCTTTCATCTTTCCGCATTGTTTCATCTTTCATCTTTCCGCATTGTTTCATCTTTCATCTTTCCGCATTGTTTCATCTTTCATCTTTCCGCATTGTTTCATCTTTCATCTTCCGCATTCTTTCATCTTTCATCTTTCCGCATTGTTTCATCTTTCATCTTTCCGCATTTTTTCATCTTTCATCTTTCCGCATTGTTTCATCTTTCATCTTTCCGCATTTTTTCATCTTTCATCTTTCCGCATTGTTTCATCTTTCATCTTTCCGCATTGTTTCATCTTTCCGCATTGTTTCATCTTTCCGCATTGTTTCATCTTTCCGCATTGTTTCATCTTTCCGCATTGTTTCATCTTTCCGCATTGTTTCATCTTTCATCTTTCCGCTTTGTTTCATCTTTCATCTTCCGCATTCTTTCATCTTTCATCTTTCCGCATTGTTTCATCTTTCATCTTTCCGCATTTTTTCATCTTTCATCTTTCCGCATTGTTTCATCTTTCATCTTTCCGCATTCTTTCATCTTTCCGCATTGTTTCATCTTTCATCTTTCCGCATTGTTTCATCTTTCATCTTTCCGCATTGTTTCATCTTTCATCTTCCGCATTCTTTCATCTTTCATCTTTCCGCATTGTTTCATCTTTCATCTTTCCGCATTTTTTCATCTTTCATCTTTCCGCATTGTTTCATCTTTCATCTTTCCGCATTTTTTCATCTTTCATCTTTCGGCATTGTTTCATCTTTCATCTTTCCGCATTGTTTCATCTTTCCGCATTGTTTCATCTTTCCGCATTGTTTCATCTTTCCGCATTGTTTCATCTTTCCGCATTGTTTCATCTTTCCGCATTGTTTCATCTTTCCGCATTGTTTCATCTTTCCGCATTGTTTCATCTTTCCGCATTGTTTCATCTTTCCGCATTGTTTCATCTTTCCGCATTGTTTCATCTTTCCGCATTGTTTCATCTTTCCGCATTGTTTCATCTTTCCGCATTGTTTCATCTTTCATCTTTCCGCATTGTTTCATCTTTCATCTTTCCGCATTGCTTCATCTTTCATCTTTCCGCATTCTTTCATCTTTCCGCATTGTTTCATCTTTCATCTTCCGCATTCTTTCATCTTTAATCTTTCCGCATTGTTTCATCTTTCCGCATTGTTTCATCTTTCATCTTTCCGCATTTTTTCATCTTTCATCTTTCCGCATTGTTTCATCTTTCATCTTTCCGCATTCTTTCATCTTTCATCTTTCCGCATTGTTTCATCTTTCATCTTTCCGCATTTTTTCATCTTTCATCTTTCCGCATTGTTTCATCTTTCATCTTTCCGCATTGTTTCATCTTTCCGCATTGTTTCATCTTTCCGCATTGTTTCATCTTTCCGCATTGTTTCATCTTACCGCATTGTTTCATCTTTCATCTTTCCGCATATTTTCATCTTTCATCTTTCCGCATTGTTTCATCTTTCATCTTTCCGCATTCTTTCATCTTTCATCTTTCCGCATTGTTTCATCTTTCATCTTTCCGCATTGTTTCATCTTTCATCTTTCCGCATTGTTTCATCTTTCATCTTTCCGCATTCTTTCATCTTTCATCTTTCCGCATTGTTTCATCTTTCCGCATTGTTTCATCTTTCCGCATTGTTTCATCTTTCCGCATTGTTTCATCTTTCCGCATTGTTTCATCTTTCCGCATTGTTTCATCTTTCCGCATTGTTTCATCTTTCCGCATTGTTTCATCTTTCCGCATTGTTTCATCTTTCCGCATTGTTTCATCTTTCCGCATTGTTTCATCTTTCCGCATTGTTTCATCTTTCCGCATTGTTTCATCTTTCATCTTTCCGAATTGTTTCATCTTTCATCTTTCCGCATTCTTTCATCTTTCATCTTTCCGCATTGTTTCATCTATCATCTTTCCGCATTGTTTCATCCTTTCATCTTTCCGCATTCTTTCATCTTTCATCTTTCCGCATTGTTTCATCTTTCATCTTTCCGCATTGTTTCATCTTTCATCTTTCCGCATTTTTTCATCTTTCATCTTTCCGCATTCTGTCATCTTTCATCTTTCCGCATTGTTTCATCTTTCATCTTTCCGCATTGTTTCATCTTTCATCTTTCCGCATTCTTTCATCTTTCATCTTTCCGCATTCTTTCATCTTTCATCTTTCCGCATTGTTTCATCTTTCATCTTTCCGCATTGTTTCATCTTTCATCTTTCCGCATTCTTTCATCTTTCATCTTTCCGCATTGTTTCATCTTTCATCTTTCCGCATTGTTTCATCTTTCATCTTTCCGCATTGTTTCATCTTTCATCTTTCCGCATTCTTTCATCTTTCATCTTTCCGCATTCCTTCATCTTTCATCTTTCCGCATTGTTTCATCTTTCATCTTTCCGCAATGTTTCATCTTTCATCTTTCCGCAATGTTTCATCTTTCATCTTTCCGCATTGTTTCATCTTTCATCTTTCCGCATTCTTTCATCTTTCATCTTTCCGCATTGCTTCATCTTTCATCTTTCCGCATTGTTTCATCTTTCCGCATTGTTTCATCTTTCATCTTCCGCATTCTTTCATCTTTAATCTTTCCGCATTGTTTCATCTTTCATCTTTCCGCATTTTTTCATCTTTCATCTTTCCGCATTGTTTCATCTTTCATCTTTCCGCATTGTTTTATCTTTCCGCATTGTTTCATCTTTCCGCATTGTTTCATCTTTCATCTTTCCGCATTTTTTCATCTTTCATCTTTCCGCATTGTTTCATCTTTCATCTTTCCGCATTGTTTCATCATTCCGCATTGTTTCATCTTCCATCTTCCGCATTCTTTCATCTTTCATCTTTCCGCATTGTTTCATCTTTCATCTTTCCGCATTTTTTCATCTTTCATCTTTCCGCATTGTTTCATCTTTCCGCATTGTTTCATCTTTCATCTTTCCGCATTGTTTAATCTTTCATCTTTCCGCATTCTTTCATCTTTCATCTTTCCGCATTGTTTCATCTTTCATCTTTCCGCATTCTTTCATCATTCATCTTTCCGCATTGTTTCATCTTTCATCTTTCCGCAATGTTTCATCTTTCATCTTTCCGCATTGTTTCATCTTTCATCTTTCCGCATTCTTTCATCTTTCATCTTTCCGCATTGTTTCATCTTTCATCTTTCCGCATAGTTTCATCTTTCCGCATTGTTTCATCTTTCATCTTCCGCATTCTTTCATCTTTCATCTTTCCGCATTGTTTCATCTTTCATCTTTCCGCATTCTTTCATCTTTCATCTTTCCGCATTGTTTCATCTTTCATCTTTCCGCATTTTTTCATCTTTCATCTTTCCGCATTGTTTCATCTTTCCGCATTGCTTCATCTTTCCGCATTGTTTCATCTTTCCGCATTGTTTCATCTTTCCGCATTGTTTCATCTTTCCGCATTGTTTCATCTTTCCGCATTGTTTCATCTTTCCGCATTGTTTCATCTTTCCGCATTGTTTCATCTTTCCGCATTGTTTCATCTTTCCGCATTGTTTCATCTTTCCGCATTGTTTCATCTTTCCGCATTGTTTCATCTTTCCGCATTGTTTCATCTTTCCGCATTGTTTCATCTTTCCGCATTGTTTCGTCTTTCCGCATTGTTTCATCTTTCCGCATTGTTTCATCTTTCCGCATTGTTTCATCTTTCCGCATTGTTTCATCTTTCCGCATTGTTTCATCTTTCATCTTTCCGCATTTTTTCATCTTTCATCTTTCCGCATTGTTTCATCTTTCCGCATTGTTTCATCTTTCCGCATTGTTTCATCTTTCCGCATTGTTTCATCTTTCCGCATTGTTTCATCTTTCCGCATTGTTTCATCTTCCATCTTTCCGCATTGTTTCATCTTTCATCTTTCCGCATTCTTTCATCTTTCATCTTTCCGCATTGTTTCATCTTTCATCTTTCCGCATTGTTTCATCTTTCATCTTTCCGCATTGTTTCATCTTTCCGCATTGTTTCATCTTTCATCTTTCCGCATTCTTTCATCTTTCATCTTTCCGCATTGTTTCATCTTTCATCTTACCGCATTGTTTCATCTTTCATCTTTCCGCATTCTTTCATCTTTCATCTTTCCGCATTGTTTCATCTTTCATCTTTCCGCATTCTTTCATCTTTCATCTTTCCGCATTGTTTCATCTTTCATCTTTCCGCATTGTTTCATCTTTCCGCATTGTTTCATCTTTCATCTTTCCGCATTGTTTCATCTTTCATCTTTCCGCAATGTTTCATCTTTCATCTTTCCGCATTGTTTCATCTTTCATCTTTCCGCATTCTTTCGTCTTTCATCTTTCCGCATTGTTTCATCTTTCATCTTTCCGCATTGTTTCATCTTTCATCTTTCCGCATTCTTTCATCTTTCATCTTTCCGCATTGTTTCATCTTTCCGCATTGTTTCATCTTTCATCTTTCCGCATTCTTTCATCTTTCATCTTTCCGCATTGTTTCATCTTTCATCTTACCGCATTGTTTCATCTTTCATCTTTCCGCATTCTTTCATCTTTCATCTTTCCGCATTGTTTCATCTTTCATCTTTCCGCATTCTTTCATCTTTCATCTTTCCGCATTGTTTCATCTTTCATCTTTCCGCATTGTTTCATCTTTCCGCATTGTTTCATCTTTCATCTTTCCGCATTGTTTCATCTTTCATCTTTCCGCAATGTTTCATCTTTCATCTTTCCGCATTGTTTCATCTTTCATCTTTCCGCATTCTTTCATCTTTCATCTTTCCGCATTGTTTCATCTTTCATCTTTCCGCATTGTTTCATCTTTCATCTTTCCGCATTCTTTCATCTTTCATCTTTCCGCATTGTTTCATCTTTCATCTTTCCGCATTGTTTCATCTTTCATCTTTCCGCATTTTTTCATCTTTCATCTTTCCGCATTGTTTCATCTTTCATCTTTCCGCATTGTTTCATCTTTCCGCATTGTTTCATCTTTCCGCATTGTTTCATCTTTCCGCATTGTTTCATCTTTCCGCATTGTTTCATCTTTCCGCATTGTTTCATCTTTCCGCATTGTTTCATCTTTCCGAATTGTTTCATCTTTCCGCATTGTTTCATCTTTCATCTTTCCGCATTGTTTCATCTTTCATCTTTCCGCATTGTTTCATCTTTCATCTTTCCGCATTGTTTCATCTTTCATCTTTCCGCACTGTTTCATCTTTCATCTTTCCGCATTCTTTCATCTTTCATCTTTCCGCATTGTTTCATCCTTCATCTTTCCGCATTCTTTCATCTTTCATCTTTCCGCATTGTTTCATCTTTCATCTTTCCGCATTGTTTCATCTTTCCGCATTGTTTCATCTTTCCGCATTGTTTCATCTTTCCGAATTGTTTCATCTTTCCGCATTGTTTCATCTTTCATCTTTCCGCATTGTTTCATCTTTCATCTTTCCGCATTGTTTCATCTTTCATCTTTCCGCATTGTTTCATCTTTCATCTTTCCGCATTGTTTCATCTTTCATCTTTCCGCATTGTTTCATCTTTCCGCATTGTTTCATCTTTCCGCATTGTTTCATCTTTCATCTTTCCGCATTGTTTCATCTTTCATCTTTCCGCATTGTTTCATCTTTCATCTTTCCGCATTGTTTCATCTTTCCGCATTGTTTCATCTTTCATCTTTCCGCATTTTTTCATCTTTCATCTTTCCGCATTGTTTCATCTTTCATCTTCCGCATTCTTTCATCTTTCATCTTTCCGCATTGTTTCATCTTTCATCTTTCCGCATTTTTTCATCTTTCATCTTTCCGCATTGTTTCATCTTTCATCTTTCCGCATTTTTTCATCTTTCATCTTTCGGCATTGTTTCATCTTTCATCTTTCCGCATTGTTTCATCTTTCCGCATTGTTTCATCTTTCCGCATTGTTTCATCTGTCCGCATTGTTTCATCTTTCCGCATTGTTTCATCTTTCCGCATTGTTTCATCTTTCCGCATTGTTTCATCTTTCCGCATTGTTTCATCTTTCCGCATTGTTTCATCTTTCCGCATTGTTTCATCTTTCCGCATTGTTTCATCTTTCCGCATTGTTTCATCTTTCCGCATTGTTTCATCTTTCCGCATTGTTTCATCTTTCCGCATTGTTTCATCTTTCCGCATTGTTTCATCTTTCCGCATTGTTTCATCTTTCCGCATTGTTTCATCTTTCCGCATTGTTTCATCTTTCCGCATTGTTTCATCTTTCCGCATTGTTTCATCTTTCCGCATTGTTTCATCTTTCCGCATTGTTTCATCTTTCATCTTTCCGCTTTGTTTCATCTTTCATCTTCCGCATTCTTTCATCTTTCATCTTTCCGCATTGTTTCATCTTTCATCTTTCCGCATTTTTTCATCTTTCATCTTTCCGAATTGTTTCATCTTTCATCTTTCCGCATTTTTTCATCTTTCATCTTTCCGCATTGTTTCATCTTTCATCTTTCCGCATTGTTTCATCTTTCCGCATTGTTTCATCTTTCCGCATTGTTTCATCTTTCCGCATTGTTTCATCTTTCCGCATTGTTTCATCTTTCCGCATTGTTTCATCTTTCCGCATTGTTTCATCTTTCATCTTTCCGCATTGTTTCATCTTTCCGCATTGTTTCATCTTTCCGCATTGTTTCATCTTTCCGCATTGTTTCATCTTTCCGCATTGTTTCATCTTTCCGCATTGTTTCATCTTTCCGCATTGTTTCATCTTTCCGCATTGTTTCATCTTTCCGCATTGTTTCATCTTTCCGCATTGTTTCATCTTTCCGCATTGTTTCATCTTTCCGCATTGTTTCATCTTTCCGCATTGTTTCATCTTTCCGCATTGTTTCATCTTTCCGCATTGTTTCATCTTTCCGCATTGTTTCATCTTTCCGCATTGTTTCATCTTTCCGCATTGTTTCATCTTTCCGCATTGTTTCATCTTTCCGCATTGTTTCATCTTTCCGCATTGTTTCATCTTTCCGCATTGTTTCATCTTTCCGCATTGTTTCATCTTTCCGCATTGTTTCATCTTTCCGCATTGTTTCATCTTTCCGCATTGTTTCATCTTTCCGCATTGTTTCATCTTTCCGCATTGTTTCATCTTTCCGCATTGTTTCATCTTTCCGCATTGTTTCATCTTTCCGCATTGTTTCATCTTTCCGCATTGTTTCATCTTTCCGCATTGTTTCATCTTTCCGCATTGCTTCATCTTTCATCTTTCCGCATTGTTTCATCTTTCATCTTTCCGCATTGTTTCATCTTTCATCTTTCCGCTTTGTTTCATCTTTCATCTTCCGCATTCTTTCATCTTTCATCTTTCCGCATTGTTTCATCTTTCATCTTTCCGCATTTTTTCATCTTTCATCTTTCCGCATTGTTTCATCTTTCATCTTTCCGCATTTTTTCATCTTTCATCTTTCCGCATTGTTTCATCTTTCCGCATTGTTTCATCTTTCCGCATTGTTTCATCTTTCCGAATTGTTTCATCTTTCCGCATTGTTTCATCTTTCATCTTTCCGCATTGTTTCATCTTTCATCTTTCCGCATTGTTTCATCTTTCATCTTTCCGCTTTGTTTCATTTTTCATCTTCCGCATTCTTTCATCTTTCATCTTTCCGCATTGTTTCATCTTTCATCTTTCCGCATTTTTTCATCTTTCATCTTTCCGCATTGTTTCATCTTTCATCTTTCCGCATTGTTTCATCTTTCATCTTTCCGCATTGTTTCATCTTTCATCTTCCGCATTCTTTCATCTTTCATCTTTCCGCATTGTTTCATCTTTCATCTTTCCGCATTCTTTCATCTTTCATCTTTCCGCATTGTTTCATCTTTCATCTTTCCGCATTCTTTCATCTTTCATCTTTCCGCATTGTTTCATCTTTCATCTCTCCGCATTGTTTCATCTTTCATCTTTCCGCATTCTTTCATCTTTCATCTTTCCGCATTGTTTCATCTTTCATCTTTCCGCATTGTTTCATCTTTCATCTTTCCGCATTGTTTCATCTTTCATCTTTCCGCATCGTTTCATCTTTCATCTTTCCGCATTGTTTCATCTTTCCGCATTGTTTCATCTTTCCGCATTGTTTCATCTTTCCGCATTGTTTCATCTTTCCGCATTGTTTCATCTTTCCGCATTGTTTCATCTTTCCGCATTGTTTCATCTTTCCGCATTGTTTCATCTTTCCGCATTGTTTCATCTTTCATCTTTCCGCATTGTTTCATCTTTCATCTTTCCGCATTGTTTCATCTTTCATCTTTCCGCATTGTTTCATCTTTCCGCATTGTTTCATCTTTCATCTTTCCGCATTTTTTCATCTTTCATCTTTCCGCATTGTTTCATCTTTCATCTTCCGCATTCTTTCATCTTTCATCTTTCCGCATTGTTTCATCTTTCATCTTTCCGCATTTTTTCATCTTTCATCTTTCCGCATTGTTTCATCTTTCATCTTTCCGCATTTTTTCATCTTTCATCTTTCGGCATTGTTTCATCTTTCATCTTTCCGCATTGTTTCATCTTTCCGCATTGTTTCATCTTTCCGCATTGTTTCATCTGTCCGCATTGTTTCATCTTTCCGCATTGTTTCATCTTTCCGCATTGTTTCATCTTTCCGCATTGTTTCATCTTTCCGCATTGTTTCATCTTTCCGCATTGTTTCATCTTTCCGCATTGTTTCATCTTTCCGCATTGTTTCATCTTTCCGCATTGTTTCATCTTTCCGCATTGTTTCATCTTTCCGCATTGTTTCATCTTTCCGCATTGTTTCATCTTTCCGCATTGTTTCATCTTTCCGCATTGTTTCATCTTTCCGCATTGTTTCATCTTTCATCTTTCCGCATTGTTTCATCTTTCCGCATTGTTTCATCTTTCCGCATTGTTTCATCTTTCATCTTTCCGCTTTGTTTCATCTTTCATCTTCCGCATTCTTTCATCTTTCATCTTTCCGCATTGTTTCATCTTTCATCTTTCCGCATTTTTTCATCTTTCATCTTTCCGAATTGTTTCATCTTTCATCTTTCCGCATTTTTTCATCTTTCATCTTTCCGCATTGTTTCATCTTTCATCTTTCCGCATTGTTTCATCTTTCCGCATTGTTTCATCTTTCCGCATTGTTTCATCTTTCCGCATTGTTTCATCTTTCCGCATTGTTTCATCTTTCCGCATTGTTTCATCTTTCCGCATTGTTTCATCTTTCATCTTTCCGCATTGTTTCATCTTTCCGCATTGTTTCATCTTTCCGCATTGTTTCATCTTTCCGCATTGTTTCATCTTTCCGCATTGTTTCATCTTTCCGCATTGTTTCATCTTTCCGCATTGTTTCATCTTTCCGCATTGTTTCATCTTTCCGCATTGTTTCATCTTTCCGCATTGTTTCATCTTTCCGCATTGTTTCATCTTTCCGCATTGTTTCATCTTTCCGCATTGTTTCATCTTTCCGCATTGTTTCATCTTTCCGCATTGTTTCATCTTTCCGCATTGTTTCATCTTTCCGCATTGTTTCATCTTTCCGCATTGTTTCATCTTTCCGCATTGTTTCATCTTTCCGCATTGTTTCATCTTTCCGCATTGTTTCATCTTTCCGCATTGTTTCATCTTTCCGCATTGTTTCATCTTTCCGCATTGTTTCATCTTTCCGCATTGTTTCATCTTTCCGCATTGTTTCATCTTTCCGCATTGTTTCATCTTTCCGCATTGTTTCATCTTTCCGCATTGTTTCATCTTTCCGCATTGTTTCATCTTTCCGCATTGTTTCATCTTTCCGCATTGTTTCATCTTTCATCTTTCCGCATTGTTTCATCTTTCATCTTTCCGCATTGTTTCATCTTTCATCTTTCCGCTTTGTTTCATCTTTCATCTTCCGCATTCTTTCATCTTTCATCTTTCCGCATTGTTTCATCTTTCATCTTTCCGCATTTTTTCATCTTTCATCTTTCCGCATTGTTTCATCTTTCATCTTTCCGCATTTTTTCATCTTTCATCTTTCCGCATTGTTTCATCTTTCCGCATTGTTTCATCTTTCCGCATTGTTTCATCTTTCCGAATTGTTTCATCTTTCCGCATTGTTTCATCTTTCATCTTTCCGCATTGTTTCATCTTTCATCTTTCCGCATTGTTTCATCTTTCATCTTTCCGCTTTGTTTCATTTTTCATCTTCCGCATTCTTTCATCTTTCATCTTTCCGCATTGTTTCATCTTTCATCTTTCCGCATTTTTTCATCTTTCATCTTTCCGCATTGTTTCATCTTTCATCTTTCCGCATTGTTTCATCTTTCATCTTTCCGCATTGTTTCATCTTTCATCTTCCGCATTCTTTCATCTTTCATCTTTCCGCATTGTTTCATCTTTCATCTTTCCGCATTCTTTCATCTTTCATCTTTCCGCATTGTTTCATCTTTCATCTTTCCGCATTCTTTCATCTTTCATCTTTCCGCATTGTTTCATCTTTCATCTCTCCGCATTGTTTCATCTTTCATCTTTCCGCATTCTTTCATCTTTCATCTTTCCGCATTGTTTCATCTTTCATCTTTCCGCATTGTTTCATCTTTCATCTTTCCGCATTGTTTCATCTTTCATCTTTCCGCATCGTTTCATCTTTCATCTTTCCGCATTGTTTCATCTTTCCGCATTGTTTCATCTTTCCGCATTGTTTCATCTTTCCGCATTGTTTCATCTTTCCGCATTGTTTCATCTTTCCGCATTGTTTCATCTTTCCGCATTGTTTCATCTTTCCGCATTGTTTCATCTTTCCGCATTGTTTCATCTTTCCGCATTGTTTCATCTTTCCGCATTGTTTCATCTTTCCGCATTGTTTCATCTTTCCGCATTGTTTCATCTTTCCGCATTGTTTCATCTTTCATCTTTCCGCATTGTTTCATCTTTCATCTTTCCGCATTGTTTCATCTTTCCGCATTGTTTCATCTTTCATCTTCCGCATTCTTTCATCTTTCATCTTTCCGCATTGTTTCATCTTTCATCTTTCCGTATTTTTTCATCTTTCATCTTTCCGCATTGTTTCATCTTTCATCTTTCCGCATTGTTTCATCTTTCCGCATTGTTTCATCTTTCCGCATTGTTTCATCTTTCCGCATTGTTTCATCTTTCATCTTTCCGCATTGTTTCATCTTTCATCTTTCCGCATTGTTTCATCTTTCATCTTTCCGCATTGTTTCATCTTTCATCTTTCCGCATTGTTTCATCTTTCATCTTTCCGCATTCTTTCATCTTTCATCTTTCCGCATTGTTTCATCTTTCATCTTTCCGCATTGTTTCATCTTTCCGCATTGTTTCATCTTTCCGCATTGTTTCATCTTTCATCTTTCCGCATTGTTTCATCTTTCATCTTTCCGCATTGTTTCATCTTTCATCTTTCCGCATTGTTTCATCTTTCATCTTTCCGCATTCTTTCATCTTTCATCTTTCCGCATTGTTTCATCTTTCATCTTTCTGCAATGTTTCATCGTTCATCTTTCCGCAATGTTTCATCTTTCATCTTTCCGCATTGTTTCATCTTTCATCTTTCCGCATTCTTTCATCTTTCATCTTTCCGCATTGCTTCATCTTTCATCTTTCCGCATTGTTTCATCTTTCCGCATTGTTTCATCTTTCCGCATTGTTTCATCTTTCCGCATTGTTTCATCTTTCATCTTCCGCATTCTTTCATCTTTAATCTTTCCGCATTGTTTCATCTTTCATCTTTCCGCATTTTTTCATCTTTCATCTTTCCGCATTGTTTCATCTTTCCGCATTGTTTCATCTTTCCGCATTGTTTCATCTTTCATCTTTCCGCATTTTTTCATCTTTCATCTTTCCGCATTGTTTCATCTTTCATCTTTCCGCATTCTTTCATCTTTCATCTTTCCGCATTGTTTCATCTTTCATCTTTCCGCATTTTTTCATCTTTCATCTTTCCGCATTGTTTCATCTTTCATCTTTCCGCATTGTTTCATCTTTCCGCATTGTTTCATCTTTCCGCATTGTTTCATCTTTCCGCATTGTTTCATCTTACCGCATTGTTTCATCTTTCATCTTTCCGCATTCTTTCATCTTTCATCTTTCCGCATTGTTTCATCTTTCATCTTTCCGCTATGTTTCATCTTTCATCTTTCCGCATTCTTTCATCTTTCATCTTTCCGCATTGTTTCATCTTTCATCTTTCCGCATTGTTTCATCTTTCATCTTCCGCATTCTTTCATCTTTCATCTTTCCGCATTGTTTCATCTTTCATCTTTCCGCATTGTTTCATCTTTCATCTTCCGCATTCTTTCATCTTTCATCTTTCCGCATTGTTTCATCTTTCATCTTTCCGCATTCTTTCATCTTTCATCTTTCCGCATTGTTTCATCTTTCATCTTTCCGCATTCTTTCATCTTTCATCTTTCCGCATTGTTTCATCTTTCATCTTTCCGCATTGTTTCATCTTTCATCTTTCCGCATTCTTTCATCTTTCATCTTTCCGCATTGTTTCATCTTTCATCTTTCCGCATTGTTTCATCTTTCATCTTTCCGCATTGTTTCATCTTTCATCTTTCCACATCGTTTCATCTTTCATCTTTCCGCATTGTTTCATCTTTCCGCATTGTTTCATCTTTCCGCATTGTTTCATCTTTCCGCATTGTTTCATCTTTCCGCATTGTTTCATCTTTCCGCATTGTTTCATCTTTCCGCATTGTTTCATCTTTCCGCATTGTTTCATCTTTCCGCATTGTTTCATCTTTCCGCATTGTTTCATCTTTCCGCATTGTTTCATCTTTCCGCATTGTTTCATCTTTCCGCATTGTTTCATCTTTCCGCATTGTTTCATCTTTCCGCATTGTTTCATCTTTCATCTTTCCGCATTCTGTCATCTTTCATCTTTCCGCATTGTTTCATCTTTCATCTTTCCGCATTGTTTCATCCTTTCATCTTTCCGCATTCTTTCATCTTTCATCTTTCCGCATTGTTTCATCTTTCATCTTTCCGCATTTTTTCATCTTTCATCTTTCCGCATTCTGTCATCTTTCATCTTTCCGCATTGTTTCATCTTTCATCTTTCCGCATTGTTTCATCTTTCATCTTTCCGCATTCTTTCATCTTTCATCTTTCCGCATTCTTTCATCTTTCATCTTTCCGCATTGTTTCATCTTTCATCTTTCCGCATTGTTTCATCTTTCATCTTTCCGCATTCTTTCATCTTTCATCTTTCCGCATTGTTTCATCTTTCATCTTTCCGCATTGTTTCATCTTTCATCTTTCCGCATTGTTTCATCTTTCATCTTTCCGCATTCTTTCATCTTTCATCTTTCCGCATTCTTTCATCTTTCATCTTTCCGCATTGTTTCATCTTTCATCTTTCCGCATTGTTTCATCTTTCATCTTTCCGCATTCTTTCATCTTTCATCTTTCCGCATTGTTTCATCTTTCATCTTTCCGCAATGTTTCATCTTTCATCTTTCCGCTTTGTTTATCTTTCATCTTTCCGCATTGTTTCATCTTTCCGCATTGTTTCATCTTTCCGCATTGTTTCATCTTTCCGCATTGTTTCATCTTTCCGCATTGTTTCATCTTTCATTTTCCGCATTCTTTCATCTTTAATCTTTCCGCATTGTTTCATCTTTCATCTTTCCGCATTTTTTCATCTTTCATCTTTCCGCATTGTTTCATCTTTCATCTTTCCGCATTGTTTTATCTTTCCGCATTGTTTCATCTTTCCGCATTGTTTCATCTTTCATCTTTCCGCATTTTTTCATCTTTCATCTTTCCGCATTGTTTCATCTTTCATCTTTCCGCATTGTTTCATCATTCCGCATTGTTTCATCTTCCATCTTCCGCATTCTTTCATCTTTCATCTTTCCGCATTGTTTCATCTTTCATCTTTCCGCATTTTTTCATCTTTCATCTTTCCGCATTGTTTCATCTTTCCGCATTGTTTCATCTTTCCGCATTGTTTCATCTTTCCGCATTGTTTCATCTTTCCGCATTGTTTCATCTTTCATCTTTCCGCATTGTTTAATCTTTCATCTTTCCGCATTCTTTCATCTTTCATCTTTCCGCATTGTTTCATCTTTCATCTTTCCGCATTCTTTCATCTTTCATCTTTCCGCATTGTTTCATCTTTCATCTTTCCGCAATGTTTCATCTTTCATCTTTCCGCATTGTTTCATCTTTCATCTTTCCGCATTCTTTCATCTTTCATCTTTCCGCATTGTTTCATCTTTCATCTTTCCGCATAGTTTCATCTTTCCGCATTGTTTCATCTTTCATCTTCCGCATTCTTTCATCTTTCATCTTTCCGCATTGTTTCATCTTTCATCTTTCCGCATTTTTTCATCTTTCATCTTTCCGCATTGTTTCATCTTTCCGCATTTTTTCATCTTTCATCTTTCCGCATTGTTTCATCTTTCATCTTTCCGCATTGTTTCATCTTTCCGCATTGTTTCATCTTTCCGCATTGTTTCATCTTTCCGCATTGTTTCATCTTTCCGCATTGTTTCATCTTTCCGCATTGTTTCATCTTTCCGCATTGTTTCATCTTTCCGCATTGTTTCATCTTTCCGCATTGTTTCATCTTTCCGCATTGTTTCATCTTTCCGCATTGTTTCATCTTTCCGCATTGTTTCATCTTTCCGCATTGTTTCATCTTTCCGCATTGTTTCATCTTTCCGCATTGTTTCATCTTTCCGCATTGTTTCATCTTTCCGCATTGTTTCATCTTTCCGCATTGTTTCATCTTTCCGCATTGTTTCATCTTTCATCTTTCCGCATTGTTTCATCTTTCATCTTTCCACATTGTTTCATCTTTCCGCATTGTTTCATCTTTCATCTTCCGCATTCTTTCATCTTTCATCTTTCCGCATTGTTTCATCTTTCATCTTTCCGCATTTTTTCATCTTTCATCTTTCCGCATTGTTTCATCTTTCATCTTTCCGCATTGTTTCATCTTTCCGCATTGTTTCATCTTTCCGCATTGTTTCATCTTTCCGCATTGTTTCATCTTTCATCTTTCCGCATTGTTTCATCTTTCATCTTTCCGCATTGTTTCATCTTTCATCTTTCCGCATTGTTTCATCTTTCATCTTTCCGCATTGTTTCATCTTTCATCTTTCCGCATTCTTTCATCTTTCATCTTTCCGCATTGTTTCATCTTTCATCTTACCGCATTGTTTCATCTTTCATCTTTCCGCATTCTTTCATCTTTCATCTTTCCGCATTGTTTCATCTTTCATCTTTCCGCATTCTTTCATCTTTCATCTTTCCGCATTGTTTCATCTTTCATCTTTCCGCATTGTTTCATCTTTCCGCATTGTTTCATCTTTCATCTTTCCGCATTGTTTCATCTTTCATCTTTCCGCAATGTTTCATCTTTCATCTTTCCGCATTGTTTCATCTTTCATCTTTCCGCATTCTTTCATCTTTCATCTTTCCGCATTGTTTCATCTTTCATCTTTCCGCATTGTTTCATCTTTCATCTTTCCGCATTCTTTCATCTTTCATCTTTCCGCATTGTTTCATCTTTCATCTTTCCGCATTGTTTCATCTTTCATCTTTCCGCATTTTTTCATCTTTCATCTTTCCGCATTGTTTCATCTTTCATCTTTCCGCATTGTTTCATCTTTCCGCATTGTTTCATCTTTCCGCATTGTTTCATCTTTCCGCATTGTTTCATCTTTCCGCATTGTTTCATCTTTCCGCATTGTTTCATCTTTCCGCATTGTTTCATCTTTCCGAATTGTTTCATCTTTCCGCATTGTTTCATCTTTCATCTTTCCGCATTGTTTCATCTTTCATCTTTCCGCATTGTTTCATCTTTCATCTTTCCGCATTGTTTCATCTTTCATCTTTCCGCACTGTTTCATCTTTCATCTTTCCGCATTCTTTCATCTTTCATCTTTCCGCATTGTTTCATCCTTCATCTTTCCGCATTCTTTCATCTTTCATCTTTCCGCATTGTTTCATCTTTCATCTTTCCGCATTGTTTCATCTTTCCGCATTGTTTCATCTTTCCGCATTGTTTCATCTTTCCGAATTGTTTCATCTTTCCGCATTGTTTCATCTTTCATCTTTCCGCATTGTTTCATCTTTCATCTTTCCGCATTGTTTCATCTTTCATCTTTCCGCATTGTTTCATCTTTCATCTTTCCGCATTGTTTCATCTTTCATCTTTCCGCATTGTTTCATCTTTCCGCATTGTTTCATCTTTCCGCATTGTTTCATCTTTCATCTTTCCGCATTGTTTCATCTTTCATCTTTCCGCATTGTTTCATCTTTCATCTTTCCGCATTGTTTCATCTTTCCGCATTGTTTCATCTTTCATCTTTCCGCATTTTTTCATCTTTCATCTTTCCGCATTGTTTCATCTTTCATCTTCCGCATTCTTTCATCTTTCATCTTTCCGCATTGTTTCATCTTTCATCTTTCCGCATTTTTTCATCTTTCATCTTTCCGCATTGTTTCATCTTTCATCTTTCCGCATTTTTTCATCTTTCATCTTTCGGCATTGTTTCATCTTTCATCTTTCCGCATTGTTTCATCTTTCCGCATTGTTTCATCTTTCCGCATTGTTTCATCTGTCCGCATTGTTTCATCTTTCCGCATTGTTTCATCTTTCCGCATTGTTTCATCTTTCCGCATTGTTTCATCTGTCCGCATTGTTTCATCTTTCCGCATTGTTTCATCTTTCCGCATTGTTTCATCTTTCCGCATTGTTTCATCTTTCCGCATTGTTTCATCTTTCCGCATTGTTTCATCTTTCCGCATTGTTTCATCTTTCCGCATTGTTTCATCTTTCCGCATTGTTTCATCTTTCCGCATTGTTTCATCTTTCCGCATTGTTTCATCTTTCCGCATTGTTTCATCTTTCCGCATTGTTTCATCTTTCCGCATTGTTTCATCTTTCCGCATTGTTTCATCTTTCCGCATTGTTTCATCTTTCATCTTTCCGCTTTGTTTCATCTTTCATCTTCCGCATTCTTTCATCTTTCATCTTTCCGCATTGTTTCATCTTTCATCTTTCCGCATTTTTTCATCTTTCATCTTTCCGAATTGTTTCATCTTTCATCTTTCCGCATTTTTTCATCTTTCATCTTTCCGCATTGTTTCATCTTTCATCTTTCCGCATTGTTTCATCTTTCCGCATTGTTTCATCTTTCCGCATTGTTTCATCTTTCCGCATTGTTTCATCTTTCCGCATTGTTTCATCTTTCCGCATTGTTTCATCTTTCCGCATTGTTTCATCTTTCATCTTTCCGCATTGTTTCATCTTTCCGCATTGTTTCATCTTTCCGCATTGTTTCATCTTTCCGCATTGTTTCATCTTTCCGCATTGTTTCATCTTTCCGCATTGTTTCATCTTTCCGCATTGTTTCATCTTTCCGCATTGTTTCATCTTTCCGCATTGTTTCATCTTTCCGCATTGTTTCATCTTTCCGCATTGTTTCATCTTTCCGCATTGTTTCATCTTTCCGCATTGTTTCATCTTTCCGCATTGTTTCATCTTTCCGCATTGTTTCATCTTTCCGCATTGTTTCATCTTTCCGCATTGTTTCATCTTTCCGCATTGTTTCATCTTTCCGCATTGTTTCATCTTTCCGCATTGTTTCATCTTTCCGCATTGTTTCATCTTTCCGCATTGTTTCATCTTTCCGCATTGTTTCATCTTTCCGCATTGTTTCATCTTTCCGCATTGTTTCATCTTTCCGCATTGTTTCATCTTTCCGCATTGTTTCATCTTTCCGCATTGTTTCATCTTTCCGCATTGTTTCATCTTTCCGCATTGTTTCATCTTTCCGCATTGTTTCATCTTTCCGCATTGTTTCATCTTTCCGCATTGTTTCATCTTTCCGCATTGTTTCATCTTTCCGCATTGCTTCATCTTTCATCTTTCCGCATTGTTTCATCTTTCATCTTTCCGCATTGTTTCATCTTTCATCTTTCCGCTTTGTTTCATCTTTCATCTTCCGCATTCTTTCATCTTTCATCTTTCCGCATTGTTTCATCTTTCATCTTTCCGCATTTTTTCATCTTTCATCTTTCCGCATTGTTTCATCTTTCATCTTTCCGCATTTTTTCATCTTTCATCTTTCCGCATTGTTTCATCTTTCCGCATTGTTTCATCTTTCCGCATTGTTTCATCTTTCCGAATTGTTTCATCTTTCCGCATTGTTTCATCTTTCATCTTTCCGCATTGTTTCATCTTTCATCTTTCCGCATTGTTTCATCTTTCATCTTTCCGCTTTGTTTCATTTTTCATCTTCCGCATTCTTTCATCTTTCATCTTTCCGCATTGTTTCATCTTTCATCTTTCCGCATTTTTTCATCTTTCATCTTTCCGCATTGTTTCATCTTTCATCTTTCCGCATTGTTTCATCTTTCATCTTTCCGCATTGTTTCATCTTTCATCTTCCGCATTCTTTCATCTTTCATCTTTCCGCATTGTTTCATCTTTCATCTTTCCGCATTCTTTCATCTTTCATCTTTCCGCATTGTTTCATCTTTCATCTTTCCGCATTCTTTCATCTTTCATCTTTCCGCATTGTTTCATCTTTCATCTCTCCGCATTGTTTCATCTTTCATCTTTCCGCATTCTTTCATCTTTCATCTTTCCGCATTGTTTCATCTTTCATCTTTCCGCATTGTTTCATCTTTCATCTTTCCGCATTGTTTCATCTTTCATCTTTCCGCATCGTTTCATCTTTCATCTTTCCGCATTGTTTCATCTTTCCGCATTGTTTCATCTTTCCGCATTGTTTCATCTTTCCGCATTGTTTCATCTTTCCGCATTGTTTCATCTTTCCGCATTGTTTCATCTTTCCGCATTGTTTCATCTTTCCGCATTGTTTCATCTTTCCGCATTGTTTCATCTTTCCGCATTGTTTCATCTTTCATCTTTCCGCATTGTTTCATCTTTCATCTTTCCGCATTGTTTCATCTTTCATCTTTCCGCATTGTTTCATCTTTCCGCATTGTTTCATCTTTCATCTTTCCGCATTTTTTCATCTTTCATCTTTCCGCATTGTTTCATCTTTCATCTTCCGCATTCTTTCATCTTTCATCTTTCCGCATTGTTTCATCTTTCATCTTTCCGCATTTTTTCATCTTTCATCTTTCCGCATTGTTTCATCTTTCATCTTTCCGCATTTTTTCATCTTTCATCTTTCGGCATTGTTTCATCTTTCATCTTTCCGCATTGTTTCATCTTTCCGCATTGTTTCATCTTTCCGCATTGTTTCATCTGTCCGCATTGTTTCATCTTTCCGCATTGTTTCATCTTTCCGCATTGTTTCATCTTTCCGCATTGTTTCATCTTTCCGCATTGTTTCATCTTTCCGCATTGTTTCATCTTTCCGCATTGTTTCATCTTTCCGCATTGTTTCATCTTTCCGCATTGTTTCATCTTTCCGCATTGTTTCATCTTTCCGCATTGTTTCATCTTTCCGCATTGTTTCATCTTTCCGCATTGTTTCATCTTTCATCTTTCCGCATTGTTTCATCTTTCCGCATTGTTTCATCTTTCCGCATTGTTTCATCTTTCATCTTTCCGCTTTGTTTCATCTTTCATCTTCCGCATTCTTTCATCTTTCATCTTTCCGCATTGTTTCATCTTTCATCTTTCCGCATTTTTTCATCTTTCATCTTTCCGAATTGTTTCATCTTTCATCTTTCCGCATTTTTTCATCTTTCATCTTTCCGCATTGTTTCATCTTTCATCTTTCCGCATTGTTTCATCTTTCCGCATTGTTTCATCTTTCCGCATTGTTTCATCTTTCCGCATTGTTTCATCTTTCCGCATTGTTTCATCTTTCCGCATTGTTTCATCTTTCATCTTTCCGCATTGTTTCATCTTTCCGCATTGTTTCATCTTTCCGCATTGTTTCATCTTTCCGCATTGTTTCATCTTTCCGCATTGTTTCATCTTTCCGCATTGTTTCATCTTTCCGCATTGTTTCATCTTTCCGCATTGTTTCATCTTTCCGCATTGTTTCATCTTTCCGCATTGTTTCATCTTTCCGCATTGTTTCATCTTTCCGCATTGTTTCATCTTTCCGCATTGTTTCATCTTTCCGCATTGTTTCATCTTTCCGCATTGTTTCATCTTTCCGCATTGTTTCATCTTTCCGCATTGTTTCATCTTTCCGCATTGTTTCATCTTTCCGCATTGTTTCATCTTTCCGCATTGTTTCATCTTTCCGCATTGTTTCATCTTTCCGCATTGTTTCATCTTTCCGCATTGTTTCATCTTTCCGCATTGTTTCATCTTTCCGCATTGTTTCATCTTTCCGCATTGTTTCATCTTTCCGCATTGTTTCATCTTTCCGCATTGTTTCATCTTTCCGCATTGTTTCATCTTTCCGCATTGTTTCATCTTTCCGCATTGTTTCATCTTTCCGCATTGTTTCATCTTTCCGCATTGTTTCATCTTTCCGCATTGTTTCATCTTTCATCTTTCCGCATTGTTTCATCTTTCATCTTTCCGCATTGTTTCATCTTTCATCTTTCCGCTTTGTTTCATCTTTCATCTTCCGCATTCTTTCATCTTTCATCTTTCCGCATTGTTTCATCTTTCATCTTTCCGCATTTTTTCATCTTTCATCTTTCCGCATTGTTTCATCTTTCATCTTTCCGCATTTTTTCATCTTTCATCTTTCCGCATTGTTTCATCTTTCCGCATTGTTTCATCTTTCCGCATTGTTTCATCTTTCCGAATTGTTTCATCTTTCCGCATTGTTTCATCTTTCATCTTTCCGCATTGTTTCATCTTTCATCTTTCCGCATTGTTTCATCTTTCATCTTTCCGCTTTGTTTCATTTTTCATCTTCCGCATTCTTTCATCTTTCATCTTTCCGCATTGTTTCATCTTTCATCTTTCCGCATTTTTTCATCTTTCATCTTTCCGCATTGTTTCATCTTTCATCTTTCCGCATTGTTTCATCTTTCATCTTTCCGCATTGTTTCATCTTTCATCTTCCGCATTCTTTCATCTTTCATCTTTCCGCATTGTTTCATCTTTCATCTTTCCGCATTCTTTCATCTTTCATCTTTCCGCATTGTTTCATCTTTCATCTTTCCGCATTCTTTCATCTTTCATCTTTCCGCATTGTTTCATCTTTCATCTCTCCGCATTGTTTCATCTTTCATCTTTCCGCATTCTTTCATCTTTCATCTTTCCGCATTGTTTCATCTTTCATCTTTCCGCATTGTTTCATCTTTCATCTTTCCGCATTGTTTCATCTTTCATCTTTCCGCATCGTTTCATCTTTCATCTTTCCGCATTGTTTCATCTTTCCGCATTGTTTCATCTTTCCGCATTGTTTCATCTTTCCGCATTGTTTCATCTTTCCGCATTGTTTCATCTTTCCGCATTGTTTCATCTTTCCGCATTGTTTCATCTTTCCGCATTGTTTCATCTTTCCGCATTGTTTCATCTTTCCGCATTGTTTCATCTTTCCGCATTGTTTCATCTTTCCGCATTGTTTCATCTTTCCGCATTGTTTCATCTTTCCGCATTGTTTCATCTTTCCGCATTGTTTCATCTTTCATCTTTCCGCATTGTTTCATCTTTCATCTTTCCGCATTGTTTCATCTTTCCGCATTGTTTCATCTTTCATCTTCCGCATTCTTTCATCTTTCATCTTTCCGCATTGTTTCATCTTTCATCTTTCCGTATTTTTTCATCTTTCATCTTTCCGCATTGTTTCATCTTTCATCTTTCCGCATTGTTTCATCTTTCCGCATTGTTTCATCTTTCCGCATTGTTTCATCTTTCCGCATTGTTTCATCTTTCATCTTTCCGCATTGTTTCATCTTTCATCTTTCCGCATTGTTTCATCTTTCATCTTTCCGCATTGTTTCATCTTTCATCTTTCCGCATTGTTTCATCTTTCATCTTTCCGCATTCTTTCATCTTTCATCTTTCCGCATTGTTTCATCTTTCATCTTTCCGCATTGTTTCATCTTTCCGCATTGTTTCATCTTTCCGCATTGTTTCATCTTTCATCTTTCCGCATTGTTTCATCTTTCATCTTTCCGCATTGTTTCATCTTTCATCTTTCCGCATTGTTTCATCTTTCATCTTTCCGCATTCTTTCATCTTTCATCTTTCCGCATTGTTTCATCTTTCATCTTTCTGCAATGTTTCATCGTTCATCTTTCCGCAATGTTTCATCTTTCATCTTTCCGCATTGTTTCATCTTTCATCTTTCCGCATTCTTTCATCTTTCATCTTTCCGCATTGCTTCATCTTTCATCTTTCCGCATTGTTTCATCTTTCCGCATTGTTTCATCTTTCCGCATTGTTTCATCTTTCCGCATTGTTTCATCTTTCATCTTCCGCATTCTTTCATCTTTAATCTTTCCGCATTGTTTCATCTTTCATCTTTCCGCATTTTTTCATCTTTCATCTTTCCGCATTGTTTCATCTTTCCGCATTGTTTCATCTTTCCGCATTGTTTCATCTTTCATCTTTCCGCATTTTTTCATCTTTCATCTTTCCGCATTGTTTCATCTTTCATCTTTCCGCATTCTTTCATCTTTCATCTTTCCGCATTGTTTCATCTTTCATCTTTCCGCATTTTTTCATCTTTCATCTTTCCGCATTGTTTCATCTTTCATCTTTCCGCATTGTTTCATCTTTCCGCATTGTTTCATCTTTCCGCATTGTTTCATCTTTCCGCATTGTTTCATCTTACCGCATTGTTTCATCTTTCATCTTTCCGCATTCTTTCATCTTTCATCTTTCCGCATTGTTTCATCTTTCATCTTTCCGCTATGTTTCATCTTTCATCTTTCCGCATTCTTTCATCTTTCATCTTTCCGCATTGTTTCATCTTTCATCTTT
This sequence comes from Gastracanthus pulcherrimus, assembly GCA_949152435.1. Lineage (NCBI taxonomy): Eukaryota > Metazoa > Arthropoda > Insecta > Hymenoptera > Pteromalidae > Gastracanthus > Gastracanthus pulcherrimus. The sequence goes on from CASCKD010000078.1 coordinate 128,306, forward strand.
CCGCATTGTTTCATCTTTCATCTTCCGCATTCTTTCATCTTTCATCTTTCCGCATTGTTTCATCTTTCATCTTTCCGCATTGTTTCATCTTTCATCTTCCGCATTCTTTCATCTTTCATCTTTCCGCATTGTTTCATCTTTCATCTTTCCGCATTCTTTCATCTTTCATCTTTCCGCATTGTTTCATCTTTCATCTTTCCGCATTCTTTCATCTTTCATCTTTCCGCATTGTTTCATCTTTCATCTTTCCGCATTGTTTCATCTTTCATCTTTCCGCATTCTTTCATCTTTCATCTTTCCGCATTGTTTCATCTTTCATCTTTCCGCATTGTTTCATCTTTCATCTTTCCGCATTGTTTCATCTTTCATCTTTCCACATCGTTTCATCTTTCATCTTTCCGCATTGTTTCATCTTTCCGCATTGTTTCATCTTTCCGCATTGTTTCATCTTTCCGCATTGTTTCATCTTTCCGCATTGTTTCATCTTTCCGCATTGTTTCATCTTTCCGCATTGTTTCATCTTTCCGCATTGTTTCATCTTTCCGCATTGTTTCATCTTTCCGCATTGTTTCATCTTTCCGCATTGTTTCATCTTTCCGCATTGTTTCATCTTTCCGCATTGTTTCATCTTTCCGCATTGTTTCATCTTTCCGCATTGTTTCATCTTTCATCTTTCCGCATTCTGTCATCTTTCATCTTTCCGCATTGTTTCATCTTTCATCTTTCCGCATTGTTTCATCCTTTCATCTTTCCGCATTCTTTCATCTTTCATCTTTCCGCATTGTTTCATCTTTCATCTTTCCGCATTTTTTCATCTTTCATCTTTCCGCATTCTGTCATCTTTCATCTTTCCGCATTGTTTCATCTTTCATCTTTCCGCATTGTTTCATCTTTCATCTTTCCGCATTCTTTCATCTTTCATCTTTCCGCATTCTTTCATCTTTCATCTTTCCGCATTGTTTCATCTTTCATCTTTCCGCATTGTTTCATCTTTCATCTTTCCGCATTCTTTCATCTTTCATCTTTCCGCATTGTTTCATCTTTCATCTTTCCGCATTGTTTCATCTTTCATCTTTCCGCATTGTTTCATCTTTCATCTTTCCGCATTCTTTCATCTTTCATCTTTCCGCATTCTTTCATCTTTCATCTTTCCGCATTGTTTCATCTTTCATCTTTCCGCATTGTTTCATCTTTCATCTTTCCGCATTCTTTCATCTTTCATCTTTCCGCATTGTTTCATCTTTCATCTTTCCGCAATGTTTCATCTTTCATCTTTCCGCTTTGTTTATCTTTCATCTTTCCGCATTGTTTCATCTTTCCGCATTGTTTCATCTTTCCGCATTGTTTCATCTTTCCGCATTGTTTCATCTTTCCGCATTGTTTCATCTTTCATTTTCCGCTTTCTTTCATCTTTAATCTTTCCGCATTGTTTCATCTTTCATCTTTCCGCATTTTTTCATCTTTCATCTTTCCGCATTGTTTCATCTTTCATCTTTCCGCATTGTTTTATCTTTCCGCATTGTTTCATCTTTCCGCATTGTTTCATCTTTCATCTTTCCGCATTTTTTCATCTTTCATCTTTCCGCATTGTTTCATCTTTCATCTTTCCGCATTGTTTCATCATTCCGCATTGTTTCATCTTCCATCTTCCGCATTCTTTCATCTTTCATCTTTCCGCATTGTTTCATCTTTCATCTTTCCGCATTTTTTCATCTTTCATCTTTCCGCATTGTTTCATCTTTCCGCATTGTTTCATCTTTCCGCATTGTTTCATCTTTCCGCATTGTTTCATCTTTCCGCATTGTTTCATCTTTCATCTTTCCGCATTGTTTAATCTTTCATCTTTCCGCATTCTTTCATCTTTCATCTTTCCGCATTGTTTCATCTTTCATCTTTCCGCATTCTTTCATCTTTCATCTTTCCGCATTGTTTCATCTTTCATCTTTCCGCAATGTTTCATCTTTCATCTTTCCGCATTGTTTCATCTTTCATCTTTCCGCATTCTTTCATCTTTCATCTTTCCGCATTGTTTCATCTTTCATCTTTCCGCATAGTTTCATCTTTCCGCATTGTTTCATCTTTCATCTTCCGCATTCTTTCATCTTTCATCTTTCCGCATTGTTTCATCTTTCATCTTTCCGCATTTTTTCATCTTTCATCTTTCCGCATTGTTTCATCTTTCCGCATTTTTTCATCTTTCATCTTTCCGCATTGTTTCATCTTTCATCTTTCCGCATTGTTTCATCTTTCCGCATTGTTTCATCTTTCCGCATTGTTTCATCTTTCCGCATTGTTTCATCTTTCCGCATTGTTTCATCTTTCCGCATTGTTTCATCTTTCCGCATTGTTTCATCTTTCCGCATTGTTTCATCTTTCCGCATTGTTTCATCTTTCCGCATTGTTTCATCTTTCCGCATTGTTTCATCTTTCCGCATTGTTTCATCTTTCCGCATTGTTTCATCTTTCCGCATTGTTTCATCTTTCCGCATTGTTTCATCTTTCCGCATTGTTTCATCTTTCCGCATTGTTTCATCTTTCATCTTTCCGCATTGTTTCATCTTTCATCTTTCCACATTGTTTCATCTTTCCGCATTGTTTCATCTTTCATCTTCCGCATTCTTTCATCTTTCATCTTTCCGCATTGTTTCATCTTTCATCTTTCCGCATTTTTTCATCTTTCATCTTTCCGCATTGTTTCATCTTTCATCTTTCCGCATTGTTTCATCTTTCCGCATTGTTTCATCTTTCCGCATTGTTTCATCTTTCCGCATTGTTTCATCTTTCATCTTTCCGCATTGTTTCATCTTTCATCTTTCCGCATTGTTTCATCTTTCATCTTTCCGCATTGTTTCATCTTTCATCTTTCCGCATTGTTTCATCTTTCATCTTTCCGCATTCTTTCATCTTTCATCTTTCCGCATTGTTTCATCTTTCATCTTTCCGCATTGTTTCATCTTTCCGCATTGTTTCATCTTTCCGCATTGTTTCATCTTTCCGCATTGTTTCATCTTTCCGCATTGTTTCATCTTTCATCTTTCCGCATTGTTTCATCTTTCATCTTTCCGCATTGTTTCATCTTTCATCTTTCCGCATTGTTTCATCTTTCATCTTTCCGCATTCTTTCATCTTTCATCTTTCCGCATTGTTTCATCTTTCATCTTTCCGCAATGTTTCATCGTTCATCTTTCCGCAATGTTTCATCTTTCATCTTTCCGCATTGTTTCATCTTTCATCTTTCCGCATTCTTTCATCTTTCATCTTTCCGCATTGCTTCATCTTTCATCTTTCCGCATTGTTTCATCTTTCCGCATTGTTTCATCTTTCCGCATTGTTTCATCTTTCCGCATTGTTTCATCTTTCCGCATTGTTTCATCTTTCATCTTCCGCATTCTTTCATCTTTAATCTTTCCGCATTGTTTCATCTTTCATCTTTCCGCATTTTTTCATCTTTCATCTTTCCGCATTGTTTCATCTTTCCGCATTGTTTCATCTTTCCGCATTGTTTCATCTTTCATCTTTCCGCATTTTTTCATCTTTCATCTTTCCGCATTGTTTCATCTTTCATCTTTCCGCATTCTTTCATCTTTCATCTTTCCGCATTGTTTCATCTTTCATCTTTCCGCATTTTTTCATCTTTCATCTTTCCGCATTGTTTCATCTTTCATCTTTCCGCATTGTTTCATCTTTCCGCATTGTTTCATCTTTCCGCATTGTTTCATCTTTCCGCATTGTTTCATCTTACCGCATTGTTTCATCTTTCATCTTTCCGCATTCTTTCATCTTTCATCTTTCCGCATTGTTTCATCTTTCATCTTTCCGCTATGTTTCATCTTTCATCTTTCCGCATTCTTTCATCTTTCATCTTTCCGCATTGTTTCATCTTTCATCTTTCCGCATTGTTTCATCTTTCATCTTCCGCATTCTTTCATCTTTCATCTTTCCGCATTGTTTCATCTTTCATCTTTCCGCATTGTTTCATCTTTCATCTTCCGCATTCTTTCATCTTTCATCTTTCCGCATTGTTTCATCTTTCATCTTTCCGCATTCTTTCATCTTTCATCTTTCCGCATTGTTTCATCTTTCATCTTTCCGCATTCTTTCATCTTTCATCTTTCCGCATTGTTTCATCTTTCATCTTTCCGCATTGTTTCATCTTTCATCTTTCCGCATTCTTTCATCTTTCATCTTTCCGCATTGTTTCATCTTTCATCTTTCCGCATTGTTTCATCTTTCATCTTTCCGCATTGTTTCATCTTTCATCTTTCCGCATCGTTTCATCTTTCATCTTTCCGCATTGTTTCATCTTTCCGCATTGTTTCATCTTTCCGCATTGTTTCATCTTTCCGCATTGTTTCATCTTTCCGCATTGTTTCATCTTTCCGCATTGTTTCATCTTTCCGCATTGTTTCATCTTTCCGCATTGTTTCATCTTTCCGCATTGTTTCATCTTTCCGCATTGTTTCATCTTTCCGCATTGTTTCATCTTTCCGCATTGTTTCATCTTTCCGCATTGTTTCATCTTTCCGCATTGTTTCATCTTTCCGCATTGTTTCATCTTTCCGCATTGTTTCATCTTTCCGCATTGTTTCATCTTTCCGCATTGTTTCATCTTTCCGCATTGTTTCATCTTTCCGCATTGTTTCATCTTTCCGCATTGTTTCATCTTTCCGCATTGTTTCATCTTTCCGCATTGTTTCATCTTTCCGCATTGTTTCATCTTTCCGCATTGTTTCATCTTTCCGCATTGTTTCATCTTTCCGCATTGTTTCATCTTTCCGCATTGTTTCATCTTTCATCTTTCCGCATTGTTTCATCTTTCATCTTTCCGCATTGTTTCATCTTTCATCTTTCCACATTGTTTCATCTTTCCGCATTGTTTCATCTTTCATCTTCCGCATTCTTTCATCTTTCATCTTTCCGCATTGTTTCATCTTTCATCTTTCCGCATTTTTTCATCTTTCATCTTTCCGCATTGTTTCATCTTTCATCTTTCCGCATTGTTTCATCTTTCCGCATTGTTTCATCTTTCCGCATTGTTTCATCTTTCCGCATTGTTTCATCTTTCATCTTTCCGCATTGTTTCATCTTTCATCTTTCCGCATTGTTTCATCTTTCATCTTTCCGCATTGTTTCATCTTTCATCTTTCCGCATTGTTTCATCTTTCATCTTTCCGCATTCTTTCATCTTTCATCTTTCCGCATTGTTTCATCTTTCATCTTTCCGCATTGTTTCATCTTTCCGCATTGTTTCATCTTTCCGCATTGTTTCATCTTTCCGCATTGTTTCATCTTTCCGCATTGTTTCATCTTTCATCTTTCCGCATTGTTTCATCTTTCATCTTTCCGCATTGTTTCATCTTTCATCTTTCCGCATTGTTTCATCTTTCATCTTTCCGCATTCTTTCATCTTTCATCTTTCCGCATTGTTTCATCTTTCATCTTTCCGCAATGTTTCATCGTTCATCTTTCCGCAATGTTTCATCTTTCATCTTTCCGCATTGTTTCATCTTTCATCTTTCCGCATTCTTTCATCTTTCATCTTTCCGCATTGCTTCATCTTTCATCTTTCCGCATTGTTTCATCTTTCCGCATTGTTTCATCTTTCCGCATTGTTTCATCTTTCCGCATTGTTTCATCTTTCCGCATTGTTTCATCTTTCCGCATTGTTTCATCTTTCATCTTCCGCATTCTTTCATCTTTAATCTTTCCGCATTGTTTCATCTTTCATCTTTCCGCATTTTTTCATCTTTCATCTTTCCGCATTGTTTCATCTTTCCGCATTGTTTCATCTTTCCGCATTGTTTCATCTTTCATCTTTCCGCATTTTTTCATCTTTCATCTTTCCGCATTGTTTCATCTTTCATCTTTCCGCATTCTTTCATCTTTCATCTTTCCGCATTGTTTCATCTTTCATCTTTCCGCATTTTTTCATCTTTCATCTTTCCGCATTGTTTCATCTTTCATCTTTCCGCATTGTTTCATCTTTCCGCATTGTTTCATCTTTCCGCATTGTTTCATCTTTCCGCATTGTTTCATCTTACCGCATTGTTTCATCTTTCATCTTTCCGCATTCTTTCATCTTTCATCTTTCCGCATTGTTTCATCTTTCATCTTTCCGCTATGTTTCATCTTTCATCTTTCCGCATTCTTTCATCTTTCATCTTTCCGCATTGTTTCATCTTTCATCTTTCCGCATTGTTTCATCTTTCATCTTCCGCATTCTTTCATCTTTCATCTTTCCGCATTGTTTCATCTTTCATCTTTCCGCATTGTTTCATCTTTCATCTTCCGCATTCTTTCATCTTTCATCTTTCCGCATTGTTTCATCTTTCATCTTTCCGCATTCTTTCATCTTTCATCTTTCCGCATTGTTTCATCTTTCATCTTTCCGCATTCTTTCATCTTTCATCTTTCCGCATTGTTTCATCTTTCATCTTTCCGCATTGTTTCATCTTTCATCTTTCCGCATTCTTTCATCTTTCATCTTTCCGCATTGTTTCATCTTTCATCTTTCCGCATTGTTTCATCTTTCATCTTTCCGCATTGTTTCATCTTTCATCTTTCCGCATCGTTTCATCTTTCATCTTTCCGCATTGTTTCATCTTTCCGCATTGTTTCATCTTTCCGCATTGTTTCATCTTTCCGCATTGTTTCATCTTTCCGCATTGTTTCATCTTTCCGCATTGTTTCATCTTTCCGCATTGTTTCATCTTTCCGCATTGTTTCATCTTTCCGCATTGTTTCATCTTTCCGCATTGTTTCATCTTTCCGCATTGTTTCATCTTTCCGCATTGTTTCATCTTTCCGCATTGTTTCATCTTTCCGCATTGTTTCATCTTTCCGCATTGTTTCATCTTTCCGCATTGTTTCATCTTTCCGCATTGTTTCATCTTTCCGCATTGTTTCATCTTTCCGCATTGTTTCATCTTTCATCTTTCCGCATTGTTTCATCTTTCATCTTTCCGCATTCTTTCATCTTTCATCTTTCCGCATTCTTTCATCTTTCATCTTTCCGCATTGTTTCATCTTTCATCTTTCCGCATTGTTTCATCTTTCATCTTTCCGCATTCTTTCATCTTTCATCTTTCCGCATTGTTTCATCTTTCATCTTTCCGCATTGTTTCATCTTTCATCTTTCCGCATTGTTTCATCTTTCATCTTTCCGCATTCTTTCATCTTTCATCTTTCCGCATTCTTTCATCTTTCATCTTTCCGCATTGTTTCATCTTTCATCTTTCCGCATTGTTTCATCTTTCATCTTTCCGCATTCTTTCATCTTTCATCTTTCCGCATTGTTTCATCTTTCATCTTTCCGCAATGTTTCATCTTTCATCTTTCCGCTTTGTTTATCTTTCATCTTTCCGCATTGTTTCATCTTTCCGCATTGTTTCATCTTTCCGCATTGTTTCATCTTTCCGCATTGTTTCATCTTTCCGCATTGTTTCATCTTTCATTTTCCGCATTCTTTCATCTTTAATCTTTCCGCATTGTTTCATCTTTCATCTTTCCGCATTTTTTCATCTTTCATCTTTCCGCATTGTTTCATCTTTCATCTTTCCGCATTGTTTTATCTTTCCGCATTGTTTCATCTTTCCGCATTGTTTCATCTTTCATCTTTCCGCATTTTTTCATCTTTCATCTTTCCGCATTGTTTCATCTTTCATCTTTCCGCATTGTTTCATCATTCCGCATTGTTTCATCTTCCATCTTCCGCATTCTTTCATCTTTCATCTTTCCGCATTGTTTCATCTTTCATCTTTCCGCATTTTTTCATCTTTCATCTTTCCGCATTGTTTCATCTTTCCGCATTGTTTCATCTTTCCGCATTGTTTCATCTTTCCGCATTGTTTCATCTTTCATCTTTCCGCATTGTTTAATCTTTCATCTTTCCGCATTCTTTCATCTTTCATCTTTCCGCATTGTTTCATCTTTCATCTTTCCGCATTCTTTCATCTTTCATCTTTCCGCATTGTTTCATCTTTCATCTTTCCGCAATGTTTCATCTTTCATCTTTCCGCATTGTTTCATCTTTCATCTTTCCGCATTCTTTCATCTTTCATCTTTCCGCATTGTTTCATCTTTCATCTTTCCGCATAGTTTCATCTTTCCGCATTGTTTCATCTTTCATCTTCCGCATTCTTTCATCTTTCATCTTTCCGCATTGTTTCATCTTTCATCTTTCCGCATTTTTTCATCTTTCATCTTTCCGCATTGTTTCATCTTTCATCTTTCCGCATTGTTTCATCTTTCCGCATTGTTTCATCTTTCCGCATTGTTTCATCTTTCCGCATTGTTTCATCTTTCCGCATTGTTTCATCTTTCCGCATTGTTTCATCTTTCCGCATTGTTTCATCTTTCCGCATTGTTTCATCTTTCCGCATTGTTTCATCTTTCCGCATTGTTTCATCTTTCCGCATTGTTTCATCTTTCCGCATTGTTTCATCTTTCCGCATTGTTTCATCTTTCCGCATTGTTTCATCTTTCCGCATTGTTTCATCTTTCCGCATTGTTTCATCTTTCCGCATTGTTTCATCTTTCATCTTTCCGCATTGTTTCATCTTTCATCTTTCCGCATTGTTTCATCTTTCATCTTTCCGCATTGTTTCATCTTTCATCTTTCCGCATTGTTTCATCTTTCATCTTTCCGCATTGTTTCATCTTTTATCTTTCCTCATTGTTTCATCTTTCATCTTTCCGCATTGTTTCATCTTTCATCTTTCCGCATTCTTTCATCTTTCATCTTTCCGCATTGTTTCATATTTCATCTTTCCGCATTGTTTCATCTTTCATCTTTCCGCATTGTTTCATCTTTCATCTTTCCGCATTGTTTCATCTTTCCGCATTGTTTCATCTTTCATCTTCCGCATTCTTTCATCTTTCATCTTTCCGCATTGTTTCATCTTTCATCTTTCCGCATTTTTTCATCTTTCATCTTTCCGCATTGTTTCATCTTTCCGCATTGTTTCATCTTTCCGCATTGTTTCATCTTTCATCTTTCCGCATTGTTTCATCTTTCATCTTTCCGCATTGTTTCATCTTTCATCTTTCCGCATTGTTTCATCTTTCATCTTTCATCTTTCCGCATTGTTTCATCTTTCATCTTTCCGCACTTTTTCATCTTTCATCTTTCCGCATTGTTTCATCTTTCCGCATTGTTTCATCTTTCCGCATTGTTTCATCTTTCCGCATTGTTTCATCTTTCCGCATTGTTTCATCTTTCCGCATTGTTTCATCTTTCCGCATTGTTTCATCTTTCCGCATTGTTTCATCTTTCCGCATTGTTTCATCTTTCCGCATTGTTTCATCTTTCCGCATTGTTTCATCTTTCCGCATTGTTTCATCTTTCCGCATTGTTTCATCTTTCCGCATTGTTTCATCTTTCCGCATTGTTTCATCTTTCCGCATTGTTTCATCTTTCCGCATTGTTTCATCTTTCCGCATTGTTTCATCTTTCATCTTTCCGCATTCTTTCATCTTTCATCTTTCCGCATTGTTTCATCTTTCATCTTTCCGCATTGTTTCATCCTTTCATCTTTCCGCATTCTTTCATCTTTCATCTTTCCGCATTGTTTCATCTTTCATCTTTCCGCATTCTTTCATCTTTCATCTTTCCGCATTCTTTCATCTTTCATCTTTCCGCATTCTTTCATCTTTCATCTTTCCGCATTGTTTCATCTTTCATCTTTCCGCATTGTTTCATCTTTCATCTTTCCGCATTGTTTCATTTTTCCGCATTGTTTCATCTTTCATCTTCCGCATTCTTTCATCTTTCATCTTTCCGCATTGTTTCATCTTTCATCTTTCCGCATTGTTTCATCTTTCCGCATTGTTTCATCTTTCCGCATTGTTTCATCTTTCCGCATTGTTTCATCTTTCCGCATTGTTTCATCTTTCATCTTTCCGCATTGTTTCATCTTTCATCTTTCCGCATTCTTTCATCTTTCATCTTTCCGCATTGTTTCATCTTTCATCTTTCCGCATTGTTTCATCTTTCATCTTTCCGCATTGTTTCATCTTTCATCTTTCCCCATTGTTTCATCTTTCATCTTTCCGCATTGTTTCATCTTTCATCTTCCGCATTCTTTCATCTTTCATCTTTCCGCATTGTTTCATCTTTCATCTTTCATCTTTCATCTTTCCGCATTCTTTCATCTTTCATCTTTCCGCATTGTTTCATCTTTCATCTTTCCGCATTGTTTCATCTTTCATCTTTCCGCTTTCTTTCATCTTTCATCTTTCCGCATTGTTTCATCTTTCATCTTTCCGCACTTTTTCATCTTTCATCTTTCCGCATTGTTTCATCTTTCCGCATTGTTTCATCTTTCCGCATTGTTTCATCTTTCCGCATTGTTTCATCTTTCCGCATTGTTTCATCTTTCCGCATTGTTTCATCTTTCCGCATTGTTTCATCTTTCCGCATTGTTTCATCTTTCCGCATTGTTTCATCTTTCCGCATTGTTTCATCTTTCCGCATTGTTTCATCTTTCCGCATTGTTTCATCTTTCCGCATTGTTTCATCTTTCCGCATTGTTTCATCTTTCCGCATTGTTTCATCTTTCCGCATTGTTTCATCTTTCCGCATTGTTTCATCTTTCCGCATTGTTTCATCTTTCCGCATTGTTTCATCTTTCCGCATTGTTTCATCTTTCCGCATTGTTTCATCTTTCCGCATTGTTTCATCTTTCCGCATTGTTTCATCTTTCATCTTTCCGCATTCTTTCATCTTTCCGCATTGTTTCATCTTTCCGCATTGTTTCATCTTTCATCTTTCCGCATTGTTTCATCTTTCATCTTTCCTCATTGTTTCATCTTTCATCTTTCCGCATTGTTTCATCTTTCATCTTTCCGCATTGTTTCATCTTTCATCTTTCCGCATTGTTTCATCTTTCATCTTTCCGCATTGTTTCATGTTTCATCTTTCCGCATTGTTTCATCTTTCATCTTTCCGCATTTTTTCATCTTTCATCTTTCCGCATTGTTTCATCTTTCATCTTTCCGCATTCTTTCATCTTTCATCTTTCCGCATTGTTTCATCTTTCATCTTTCCGCATTGTTTCATCTTTCCGAATTGTTTCATCTTTCCGCATTGTTTCATCTTTCATCTTTCCGCATTGTTTCATCTTTCATCTTTCCGCATTCTTTCATCTTTCATCTTTCCACATTGTTTCATCTTTCATCTTTCCGCATTCTTTCATCTTTCCGCATTGTTTCATCTTTCATCTTCCGCATTGTTTCATCTTTCATCTTTCCGCATTGTTTCATCTTTCATCTTTCCGCATTGTTTCATCTTTCCGCATTGTTTCATCTTTCATCTTCCGCATTCTTTCATCTTTCATCTTTCCGCATTGTTTCATCTTTCATCTTTCCGCATTGTTTCATCTTTCATCTTTCCGCATTGTTTCATCTTTCATCTTTCCGCATTGTTTCATCTTTCCGCATTGTTTCATCTTTCATCTTCCGCATTCTTTCATCTTTCATCTTTCCGCATTGTTTCATCTTTCATCTTTCCGCATTTTTTCATCTTTCATCTTTCCGCATTGTTTCATCTTTCCGCATTGTTTCATCTTTCATCTTTCCGCATTGTTTCATCTTTCATCTTTCCGCATTCTTTCATCTTTCATCTTTCCGCATTGTTTCATCTTTCATCTTTCCGCATTCTTTCATCTTTCCGCATTGTTTCATCTTTCATCTTCCGCATTCTTTCATCTTTCATCTTTCCGCATTGTTTCATCTTTCATCTTTCCGCATTTTTTCATCTTTCATCTTTCCGCATTGTTTCATCTTTCATCTTTCCGCATTGTTTCATCTTTCCGCATTGTTTCATCTTTCCGCATTGTTTCATCTTTCCGCATTGTTTCATCTTTCCGCATTGTTTCATCTTTCCGCATTGTTTCATCTTTCCGCATTGTTTCATCTTTCCGCATTGTTTCATCTTTCCGCATTGTTTCATCTTTCCGCATTGTTTCATCTTTCCGCATTGTTTCATCTTTCCGCATTGTTTCATCTTTCCGCATTGTTTCATCTTTCCGCATTGTTTCATCTTTCATCTTTCCGCATTCTTTCATCTTTCATCTTTCCGCATTGTTTCATCTTTCATCTTTCCGCATTGTTTCATCTTTCATCTTTCCGCATTGTTTCATCTTTCATCTTTCCGCATTGTTTCATCTTTCCGCATTGTTTCATCTTTCATCTTCCGCATTCTTTCATCTTTCATCTTTCCGCATTGTTTCATCTTTCATCTTTCCGCATTTTTTCATCTTTCATCTTTCCGCATTGTTTCATCTTTCCGCATTGTTTCATCTTTCCGCATTGTTTCATCTTTCATCTTTCCGCATTGTTTCATCTTTCATCTTTCCGCATTGTTTCATCTTTCATCTTTCCGCATTGTTTCATCTTTCATCTTTCATCTTTCCGCATTGTTTCATCTTTCATCTTTCCGCACTTTTTCATCTTTCATCTTCCCGCATTGTTTCATCTTTCCGCATTGTTTCATCTTTCCGCATTGTTTCATCTTTCCGCATTGTTTCATCTTTCCGCATTGTTTCATCTTTCCGCATTGTTTCATCTTTCCGCATTGTTTCATCTTTCCGCATTGTTTCATCTTTCCGCATTGTTTCATCTTTCCGCATTGTTTCATCTTTCCGCATTGTTTCATCTTTCCGCATTGTTTCATCTTTCCGCATTGTTTCATCTTTCCGCATTGTTTCATCTTTCCGCATTGTTTCATCTTTCCGCATTGTTTCATCTTTCCGCATTGTTTCATCTTTCCGCATTGTTTCATCTTTCATCTTTCCGCATTGTTTCATCTTTCATCTTTCCGCATTGTTTCATCTTTCATCTTTCCGCATTGTTTCATCTTTCATCTTTCCGCATTGTTTCATCTTTCATCTTTCCGCATTGTTTCATCTTTTATCTTTCCTCATTGTTTCATCTTTCATCTTTCCGCATTGTTTCATCTTTCATCTTTCCGCATTCTTTCATCTTTCATCTTTCCGCATTGTTTCATCTTTCATCTTTCCGCATTGTTTCATCTTTCATCTTTCCGCATTGTTTCATCTTTCATCTTTCCGCATTGTTTCATCTTTCCGCATTGTTTCATCTTTCATCTTCCGCATTCTTTCATCTTTCATCTTTCCGCATTGTTTCATCTTTCATCTTTCCGCATTTTTTCATCTTTCATCTTTCCGCATTGTTTCATCTTTCCGCATTGTTTCATCTTTCCGCATTGTTTCATCTTTCCGCATTGTTTCATCTTTCATCTTTCCGCATTGTTTCATCTTTCATCTTTCCGCATTGTTTCATCTTTCATCTTTCCGCATTGTTTCATCTTTCATCTTTCATCTTTCCGCATTGTTTCATCTTTCATCTTTCCGCACTTTTTCATCTTTCATCTTTCCGCATTGTTTCATCTTTCCGCATTGTTTCATCTTTCCGCATTGTTTCATCTTTCCGCATTGTTTCATCTTTCCGCATTGTTTCATCTTTCCGCATTGTTTCATCTTTCCGCATTGTTTCATCTTTCCGCATTGTTTCATCTTTCCGCATTGTTTCATCTTTCCGCATTGTTTCATCTTTCCGCATTGTTTCATCTTTCCGCATTGTTTCATCTTTCCGCATTGTTTCATCTTTCCGCATTGCTTCATCTTTCCGCATTGTTTCATCTTTCCGCATTGTTTCATCTTTCCGCATTGTTTCATCTTTCCGCATTGTTTCATCTTTCCGCATTGTTTCATCTTTCCGCATTGTTTCATCTTTCCGCATTGTTTCATCTTTCCGCATTGTTTCATCTTTCCGCATTGTTTCATCTTTCATCTTTCCGCATTCTTTCATCTTTCCGCATTGTTTCATCTTTCCGCATTGTTTCATCTTTCATCTTTCCGCATTGTTTCATCTTTCATCTTTCCTCATTGTTTCATCTTTCATCTTTCCGCATTGTTTCATCTTTCATCTTTCCGCATTGTTTCATCTTTCATCTTTCCGCATTGTTTCATCTTTCATCTTTCCGCATTGTTTCATCTTTCATCTTTCCGCATTGTTTCATCTTTCATCTTTCCGCATTTTTTCATGTTTCATCTTTCCGCATTGTTTCATCTTTCATCTTTCCGCATTTTTTCATCTTTCATCTTTCCGCATTGTTTCATCTTTCATCTTTCCGCATTCTTTCATCTTTCATCTTTCCGCATTGTTTCATCTTTCATCTTTCCGCATTGTTTCATCTTTCCGAATTGTTTCATCTTTCCGCATTGTTTCATCTTTCATCTTTCCGCATTGTTTCATCTTTCATCTTTCCGCATTCTTTCATCTTTCATCTTTCCACATTGTTTCATCTTTCATCTTTCCGCATTCTTTCATCTTTCCGCATTGTTTCATCTTTCATCTTCCGCATTGTTTCATCTTTCATCTTTCCGCATTGTTTCATCTTTCATCTTTCCGCATTGTTTCATCTTTCCGCATTGTTTCATCTTTCATCTTCCGCATTCTTTCATCTTTCATCTTTCCGCATTGTTTCATCTTTCATCTTTCCGCATTGTTTCATCTTTCATCTTTCCGCATTGTTTCATCTTTCATCTTTCCGCATTGTTTCATCTTTCCGCATTGTTTCATCTTTCATCTTCCGCATTCTTTCATCTTTCATCTTTCCGCATTGTTTCATCTTTCATCTTTCCGCATTTTTTCATCTTTCATCTTTCCGCATTGTTTCATCTTTCCGCATTGTTTCATCTTTCATCTTTCCGCATTGTTTCATCTTTCATCTTTCCGCATTCTTTCATCTTTCATCTTTCCGCATTGTTTCATCTTTCATCTTTCCGCATTCTTTCATCTTTCCGCATTGTTTCATCTTTCATCTTCCGCATTCTTTCATCTTTCATCTTTCCGCATTGTTTCATCTTTCATCTTTCCGCATTTTTTCATCTTTCATCTTTCCGCATTGTTTCATCTTTCATCTTTCCGCATTGTTTCATCTTTCCGCATTGTTTCATCTTTCCGCATTGTTTCATCTTTCCGCATTGTTTCATCTTTCCGCATTGTTTCATCTTTCCGCATTGTTTCATCTTTCCGCATTGTTTCATCTTTCCGCATTGTTTCATCTTTCCGCATTGTTTCATCTTTCCGCATTGTTTCATCTTTCCGCATTGT
The DNA here is from genome assembly GCA_949152435.1 of Gastracanthus pulcherrimus. NCBI lineage: Eukaryota > Metazoa > Arthropoda > Insecta > Hymenoptera > Pteromalidae > Gastracanthus > Gastracanthus pulcherrimus. The sequence continues at coordinate 143,444 of CASCKD010000078.1, forward strand.
TTCATCTTTCCGCATTGTTTCATCTTTCCGCATTGTTTCATCTTTCCGCATTGTTTCATCTTTCCGCATTGTTTCATCTTTCATCTTTCCGCATTCTTTCATCTTTCATCTTTCCGCATTGTTTCATCTTTCATCTTTCCGCATTGTTTCATCTTTCATCTTTCCGCATTGTTTCATCTTTCATCTTTCCGCATTGTTTCATCTTTCCGCATTGTTTCATCTTTCATCTTCCGCATTCTTTCATCTTTCATCTTTCCGCATTGTTTCATCTTTCATCTTTCCGCATTTTTTCATCTTTCATCTTTCCGCATTGTTTCATCTTTCCGCATTGTTTCATCTTTCCGCATTGTTTCATCTTTCATCTTTCCGCATTGTTTCATCTTTCATCTTTCCGCATTGTTTCATCTTTCATCTTTCCGCATTGTTTCATCTTTCATCTTTCCGCATTGTTTCATCTTTCATCTTTCATCTTTCCGCATTGTTTCATCTTTCATCTTTCCGCACTTTTTCATCTTTCATCTTCCCGCATTGTTTCATCTTTCCGCATTGTTTCATCTTTCCGCATTGTTTCATCTTTCCGCATTGTTTCATCTTTCCGCATTGTTTCATCTTTCCGCATTGTTTCATCTTTCCGCATTGTTTCATCTTTCCGCATTGTTTCATCTTTCCGCATTGTTTCATCTTTCCGCATTGTTTCATCTTTCCGCATTGTTTCATCTTTCCGCATTGTTTCATCTTTCCGCATTGTTTCATCTTTCCGCATTGTTTCATCTTTCCGCATTGTTTCATCTTTCCGCATTGTTTCATCTTTCCGCATTGTTTCATCTTTCCGCATTGTTTCATCTTTCATCTTTCCGCATTGTTTCATCTTTCATCTTTCCGCATTGTTTCATCTTTCATCTTTCCGCATTGTTTCATCTTTCATCTTTCCGCATTGTTTCATCTTTCATCTTTCCGCATTGTTTCATCTTTTATCTTTCCTCATTGTTTCATCTTTCATCTTTCCGCATTGTTTCATCTTTCATCTTTCCGCATTCTTTCATCTTTCATCTTTCCGCATTGTTTCATCTTTCATCTTTCCGCATTGTTTCATCTTTCATCTTTCCGCATTGTTTCATCTTTCATCTTTCCGCATTGTTTCATCTTTCCGCATTGTTTCATCTTTCATCTTCCGCATTCTTTCATCTTTCATCTTTCCGCATTGTTTCATCTTTCATCTTTCCGCATTTTTTCATCTTTCATCTTTCCGCATTGTTTCATCTTTCCGCATTGTTTCATCTTTCCGCATTGTTTCATCTTTCCGCATTGTTTCATCTTTCATCTTTCCGCATTGTTTCATCTTTCATCTTTCCGCATTGTTTCATCTTTCATCTTTCCGCATTGTTTCATCTTTCATCTTTCATCTTTCCGCATTGTTTCATCTTTCATCTTTCCGCACTTTTTCATCTTTCATCTTTCCGCATTGTTTCATCTTTCCGCATTGTTTCATCTTTCCGCATTGTTTCATCTTTCCGCATTGTTTCATCTTTCCGCATTGTTTCATCTTTCCGCATTGTTTCATCTTTCCGCATTGTTTCATCTTTCCGCATTGTTTCATCTTTCCGCATTGTTTCATCTTTCCGCATTGTTTCATCTTTCCGCATTGTTTCATCTTTCCGCATTGTTTCATCTTTCCGCATTGTTTCATCTTTCCGCATTGCTTCATCTTTCCGCATTGTTTCATCTTTCCGCATTGTTTCATCTTTCCGCATTGTTTCATCTTTCCGCATTGTTTCATCTTTCCGCATTGTTTCATCTTTCCGCATTGTTTCATCTTTCCGCATTGTTTCATCTTTCCGCATTGTTTCATCTTTCCGCATTGTTTCATCTTTCCGCATTGTTTCATCTTTCCGCATTGTTTCATCTTTCCGCATTGTTTCATCTTTCCGCATTGTTTCATCTTTCCGCATTGTTTCATCTTTCCGCATTGTTTCATCTTTCCGCATTGTTTCATCTTTCCGCATTGTTTCATCTTTCCGCATTGTTTCATCTTTCCGCATTGTTTCATCTTTCCGCATTGTTTCATCTTTCCGCATTGTTTCATCTTTCCGCATTGTTTCATCTTTCATCTTTCCGCATTGTTTCATCTTTCATCTTTCCGCATTGTTTCATCCTTTCATCTTTCCGCATTCTTTCATCTTTCATCTTTCCGCATTGTTTCATCTTTCATCTTTCCGCATTCTTTCATCTTTCATCTTTCCGCATTCTTTCATCTTTCATCTTTCCGCATTCTTTCATCTTTCATCTTTCCGCATTGTTTCATCTTTCATCTTTCCGCATTGTTTCATCTTTCATCTTTCCGCATTGTTTCATTTTTCCGCATTGTTTCATCTTTCATCTTCCGCATTCTTTCATCTTTCATCTTTCCGCATTGTTTCATCTTTCATCTTTCCGCATTGTTTCATCTTTCATCTTCCGCATTCTTTCATCTTTCATCTTTCCGCATTGTTTCATCTTTCATCTTTCCGCATTTTTTCATCTTTCATCTTTCCGCATTGTTTCATCTTTCCGCATTGTTTCATCTTTCCGCATTGTTTCATCTTTCATCTTTCCGCATTGTTTCATCTTTCATCTTTCCGCATTCTTTCATCTTTCATCTTTCCGCATTGTTTCATCTTTCATCTTTCCGCATTGTTTCATCTTTCATCTTTCCGCATTCATTCATCTTTCATCTTTCCGCATTCTTTCATCTTTCATCTTTCCGCATTGTTTCATCTTTCATCTTCCGCATTCTTTCATCTTTCATCTTTCCGCATTGTTTCATCTTTCATCTTTCCGCATTGTTTCATCTTTCATCTTTCCGCATTGTTTCATCTTTCATCTTTCCGCATTGTTTCATCTTTCATCTTCCGCATTCTTTCATCTTTCATCTTTCCGCATTGTTTCATCTTTCATCTTTCATCTTTCATCTTTCCGCATTCTTTCATCTTTCATCTTTCCGCATTGTTTCATCTTTCATCTTTCCGCATTGTTTCATCTTTCATCTTTCCGCTTTCTTTCATCTTTCATCTTTCCGCATTGTTTCATCTTTCATCTTTCCGCACTTTTTCATCTTTCATCTTTCCGCATTGTTTCATCTTTCCGCATTGTTTCATCTTTCCGCATTGTTTCATCTTTCCGCATTGTTTCATCTTTCCGCATTGTTTCATCTTTCCGCATTGTTTCATCTTTCCGCATTGTTTCATCTTTCCGCATTGTTTCATCTTTCCGCATTGTTTCATCTTTCCGCATTGTTTCATCTTTCCGCATTGTTTCATCTTTCCGCATTGTTTCATCTTTCCGCATTGTTTCATCTTTCCGCATTGTTTCATCTTTCCGCATTGTTTCATCTTTCCGCATTGTTTCATCTTTCCGCATTGTTTCATCTTTCCGCATTGTTTCATCTTTCCGCATTGTTTCATCTTTCCGCATTGTTTCATCTTTCATCTTTCCGCATTCTTTCATCTTTCCGCATTGTTTCATCTTTCCGCATTGTTTCATCTTTCATCTTTCCGCATTGTTTCATCTTTCATCTTTCCGCATTGTTTCATCTTTCATCTTTCCGCATTGTTTCATCTTTCATCTTTCCGCATTGTTTCATCTTTCATCTTTCCGCATTGTTTCATCTTTCATCTTTCCGCATTGTTTCATCTTTCATCTTTCCGCATTGTTTCATCTTTCATCTTTCCGCATTTTTTCATGTTTCATCTTTCCGCATTGTTTCATCTTTCATCTTTCCGCATTTTTTCATCTTTCATCTTTCCGCATTGTTTCATCTTTCATCTTTCCGCATTCTTTCATCTTTCATCTTTCCGCATTGTTTCATCTTTCATCTTTCCGCATTGTTTCATCTTTCCGAATTGTTTCATCTTTCCGCATTGTTTCATCTTTCCGAATTGTTTCATCTTTCCGCATTGTTTCATCTTTCATCTTTCCGCATTGTTTCATCTTTCATCTTTCCGCATTCTTTCATCTTTCATCTTTCCACATTGTTTCATCTTTCATCTTTCCGCATTCTTTCATCTTTCCGCATTGTTTCATCTTTCATCTTCCGCATTGTTTCATCTTTCATCTTTCCGCATTGTTTCATCTTTCATCTTTCCGCATTGTTTCATCTTTCCGCATTGTTTCATCTTTCATCTTCCGCATTCTTTCATCTTTCATCTTTCCGCATTGTTTCATCTTTCATCTTTCCGCATTGTTTCATCTTTCATCTTTCCGCATTGTTTCATCTTTCATCTTTCCGCATTGTTTCATCTTTCCGCATTGTTTCATCTTTCATCTTCCGCATTCTTTCATCTTTCATCTTTCCGCATTGTTTCATCTTTCATCTTTCCGCATTTTTTCATCTTTCATCTTTCCGCATTGTTTCATCTTTCCGCATTGTTTCATCTTTCATCTTTCCGCATTGTTTCATCTTTCATCTTTCCGCATTCTTTCATCTTTCATCTTTCCGCATTGTTTCATCTTTCATCTTTCCGCATTCTTTCATCTTTCCGCATTGTTTCATCTTTCATCTTCCGCATTCTTTCATCTTTCATCTTTCCGCATTGTTTCATCTTTCATCTTTCCGCATTTTTTCATCTTTCATCTTTCCGCATTGTTTCATCTTTCATCTTTCCGCATTGTTTCATCTTTCCGCATTGTTTCATCTTTCCGCATTGTTTCATCTTTCCGCATTGTTTCATCTTTCCGCATTGTTTCATCTTTCCGCATTGTTTCATCTTTCCGCATTGTTTCATCTTTCCGCATTGTTTCATTTTTCCGCATTGTTTCATCTTTCCGCATTGTTTCATCTTTCCGCATTGTATCATCTTTCCGCATTGTTTCATCTTTCCGCATTGTTTCATCTTTCCGCATTGTTTCATCTTTCCGCATTGTTTCATCTTTCATCTTTCCGCATTGTTTCATCTTTCATCTTTCCGCATTGTTTCATCTTTCATCTTTCCGCATTCTTTCATCTTTCATCTTTCCACATTGTTTCATCTTTCATCTTTCCGCATTCTTTCATCTTTCCGCATTGTTTCATCTTTCATCTTCCGCATTGTTTCATCTTTCATCTTTCGCATTGTTTCATCTTTCATCTTTCCGCATTGTTTCATCTTTCCGCATTGTTTCATCTTTCCGCATTGTTTCATCTTTCATCTTCCGCATTCTTTCATCTTTCATCTTTCCGCATTGTTTCATCTTTCATCTTTCCGCATTGTTTCATCTTTCATCTTTCCGCATTGTTTCATCTTTCCGCATTGTTTCATCTTTCATCTTCCGCATTCTTTCATCTTTCATCTTTCCGCATTGTTTCATCTTTCATCTTTCCGCATTTTTTCATCTTTCATCTTTCCGCATTGTTTCATCTTTCATCTTTCCGCATTGTTTCATCTTTCATCTTTCCGCATTCTTTCATCTTTCATCTTTCCGCATTGTTTCATCTTTCATCTTTCCGCATTCTTTCATCTTTCCGCATTGTTTCATCTTTCATCTTCCGCATTCTTTCATCTTTCATCTTTCCGCATTGTTTCATCTTTCATCTTTCCGCATTTTTTCATCTTTCATCTTTCCGCATTGTTTCATCTTTCATCTTTCCGCATTGTTTCATCTTTCCGCATTGTTTCATCTTTCCGCATTGTTTCATCTTTCCGCATTGTTTCATCTTTCCGCATTGTTTCATCTTTCCGCATTGTTTCATCTTTCCGCATTGTTTCATCTTTCCGCATTGTTTCATCTTTCCGCATTGTTTCATCTTTCCGCATTGTTTCATCTTTCCGCATTGTTTCATCTTTCATCTTTCCGCATTCTTTCATCTTTCATCTTTCCGCATTGTTTCATCTTTCATCTTTCCGCATTGTTTCATCTTTCCGAATTGTTTCATCTTTCCGCATTGTTTCATCTTTCCGAATTGTTTCATCTTTCCGCATTGTTTCATCTTTCCGAATTGTTTCATCTTTCCGCATTGTTTCATCTTTCCGAATTGTTTCATCTTTCCGCATTGTTTCATCTTTCATCTTTCCGCATTGTTCCATCTTTCATCTTTCCGCATTCTTTCATCTTTCATCTTTCCGCATTGTTTCATCTTTCATCTTTCCGCATTCTTTCATCTTTCCGCATTGTTTCATCTTTCATCTTCCGCATTGTTTCATCTTTCATCTTTCCGCATTCTTTCATCTTTCCGCATTGTTTCATCTTTCATCTTTCCGCATTCTTTCATCTTTCCGCATTGTTTCATCTTTCATCTTCCGCATTGTTTCATCTTTCATCTTTCCGCATTGTTTCATCTTTCATCTTTCCGCATTGTTTCATCTTTCATCTTCCGCATTCTTTCATCTTTCATCTTTCCGCATTGTTTCATCTTTCATCTTTCCGCATTTTTTCATCTTTCATCTTTCCGCATTGTTTCATCTTTCCGCATTGTTTCATCTTTCCGCATTGTTTCATCTTTCATCTTTCCGCATTGTTTCATCTTTCATCTTTCCGCATTGTTTCATCTTTCATCTTTCCGCATTGTTTCATCTTTCATCTTTCCGCATTCTTTCATCTTTCCGCATTGTTTCATCTTTCATCTTCCGCATTCTTTCATCTTTCATCTTTCCGCATTGTTTCATCTTTCATCTTTCCGCATTTTTTCATCTTTCATCTTTCCGCATGGTTTCATCTTTCATCTTTCCGCATTGTTTCATCTTTCCGCATTGTTTCATCTTTCCGCATTGTTTCATCTTTCCGCATTGTTTCATCTTTCCGCATTGTTTCATCTTTCCGCATTGTTTCATCTTTCCGCATTGTTTCATCTTTCCGCATTGTTTCATCTTTCCGCATTGTTTCATCTTTCCGCATTGTTTCATCTTTCCGCATTGTTTCATCTTTCCGCATTGTTTCATCTTTCCGCATTGTTTCATCTTTCCGCATTGTTTCATCTTTCCGCATTGTTTCATCTTTCCGCATTGTTTCATCTTTCCGCATTGTTTCATCTTTCCGCATTGTTTCATCTTTCCGCATTGTTTCATCTTTCCGCATTGTTTCATCTTTCCGCATTGTTTCATCTTTCCGCATTGTTTCATCTTTCCGCATTGTTTCATCTTTCCGCATTGTTTCATCTTTCCGCATTGTTTCATCTTTCCGCATTGTTTCATCTTTCCGCATTGTTTCATCTTTCCGCATTGTTTCATCTTTCCGCATTGTTTCATCTTTCCGCATTGTTTCATCTTTCCGCATTGTTTCATCTTTCCGCATTGTTTCATCTTTCCGCATTGTTTCATCTTTCCGCATTGTTTCATCTTTCCGCATTGTTTCATCTTTCATCTTTCCGCATTGTTTCATCTTTCCGCATTGTTTCATCTTTCATCTTCCGCATTCTTTCATCTTTCATCTTTCCGCATTGTTTCATCTTTCATCTTTCCGCATTGTTTCATCTTTCATCTTTCCGCATTGTTTCATCTTTCATCTTTCCGCATTGTTTCATCTTTTATCTTTCCTCATTGTTTCATCTTTCATCTTTCCGCATTGTTTCATCTTTCATCTTTCCGCATTCTTTCATCTTTCATCTTTCCGCATTGTTTCATCTTTCATCTTTCCGCATTGTTTCATCTTTCATCTTTCCGCATTGTTTCATCTTTCATCTTTCCGCATTGTTTCATCTTTCCGCATTGTTTCATCTTTCATCTTCCGCATTCTTTCATCTTTCATCTTTCCGCATTGTTTCATCTTTCATCTTTCCGCATTTTTTCATCTTTCATCTTTCCGCATTGTTTCATCTTTCCGCATTGTTTCATTTTTCCGCATTGTTTCATCTTTCATCTTTCCGCATTGTTTCATCTTTCATCTTTCCGCATTGTTTCATCTTTCATCTTTCCGCATTGTTTCATCTTTCATCTTTCATCTTTCCGCATTGTTTCATCTTTCATCTTTCCGCACTTTTTCATCTTTCATCTTCCCGCATTGTTTCATCTTTCCGCATTGTTTCATCTTTCCGCATTGTTTCATCTTTCCGCATTGTTTCATCTTTCCGCATTGTTTCATCTTTCCGCATTGTTTCATCTTTCCGCATTGTTTCATCTTTCCGCATTGTTTCATCTTTCCGCATTGTTTCATCTTTCCGCATTGTTTCATCTTTCCGCATTGTTTCATCTTTCCGCATTGTTTCATCTTTCCGCATTGTTTCATCTTTCCGCATTGTTTCATCTTTCCGCATTGTTTCATCTTTCCGCATTGTTTCATCTTTCCGCATTGTTTCATCTTTCCGCATTGTTTCATCTTTCCGCATTGTTTCATCTTTCCGCATTGTTTCATCTTTCCGCATTGTTTCATCTTTCCGCATTGTTTCATCTTTCCGCATTGTTTCATCTTTCCGCATTGTTTCATCTTTCCGCATTGTTTCATCTTTCCGCATTGTTTCATCTTTCCGCATTGTTTCATCTTTCCGCATTGTTTCATCTTTCCGCATTGTTTCATCTTTCCGCATTGTTTCATCTTTCCGCATTGTTTCATCTTTCATCTTTCCGCATTCTTTCATCTTTCATCTTTCCGCATTGTTTCATCTTTCATCTTTCCGCATTGTTTCATCCTTTCATCTTTCCGCATTCTTTCATCTTTCATCTTTCCGCATTGTTTCATCTTTCATCTTTCCGCATTCTTTCATCTTTCATCTTTCCGCATTCTTTCATCTTTCATCTTTCCGCATTCTTTCATCTTTCATCTTTCCGCATTGTTTCATCTTTCATCTTTCCGCATTGTTTCATCTTTCATCTTTCCGCATTGTTTCATTTTTCCGCATTGTTTCATCTTTCATCTTCCGCATTCTTTCATCTTTCATCTTTCCGCATTGTTTCATCTTTCATCTTTCCGCATTGTTTCATCTTTCATCTTCCGCATTCTTTCATCTTTCATCTTTCCGCATTGTTTCATCTTTCATCTTTCCGCATTTTTTCATCTTTCATCTTTCCGCATTGTTTCATCTTTCCGCATTGTTTCATCTTTCCGCATTGTTTCATCTTTCATCTTTCCGCATTGTTTCATCTTTCATCTTTCCGCATTCTTTCATCTTTCATCTTTCCGCATTGTTTCATCTTTCATCTTTCCGCATTGTTTCATCTTTCATCTTTCCGCATTCATTCATCTTTCATCTTTCCGCATTCTTTCATCTTTCATCTTTCCGCATTGTTTCATCTTTCATCTTCCGCATTCTTTCATCTTTCATCTTTCCGCATTGTTTCATCTTTCATCTTTCCGCATTGTTTCATCTTTCATCTTTCCGCATTGTTTCATCTTTCATCTTTCCGCATTGTTTCATCTTTCATCTTCCGCATTCTTTCATCTTTCATCTTTCCGCATTGTTTCATCTTTCCGCATTGTTTCATCTTTCCGCATTGTTTCATCTTTCCGCATTGTTTCATCTTTCCGCATTGTTTCATCTTTCCGCATTGTTTCATCTTTCCGCATTGTTTCATCTTTCCGCATTGTTTCATCTTTCATCTGTCCGCATTGTTTCATCTTTCATCTTTCCGCATTGTTTCATCTTTCCGCATTGTTTCATCTTTCCGCATTGTTTCATCTTTCATCTTCCGCATTCTTTCATCTTTCATCTTTCCGCATTGTTTCATCTTTCATCTTTCCGCATTTTTTCATCTTTCATCTTTCCGCATTGTTTCATCTTTCATCTTTCCGCATTGTTTCATCTTTCATCTTTCCGCATTTTTTCATCTTTCATCTTTCCGCATTGTTTCATCTTTCATCTTTCCGCATTGTTTCATCTTTCATCTTTCCGCATTGTTTCATCTTTCATCTTTCCGCATTCTTTCATCTTTCATCTTTCCGCATTCTTTCATCTTTCATCTTTCCGCATTCTTTCATCTTTCATCTTTCCGCATTGTTTCATCTTTCATCTTTCCGCATTGTTTCATCTTTCATCTTTCCGCATTGTTTCATCTTTCCGCATTGTTTCATCTTTCATCTTCCGCATTCTTTCATCTTTCATCTTTCCGCATTGTTTCATCTTTCATCTTTCCGCATTCTTTCATCTTTCATCTTTCCGCATTGTTTCATCTTTCATCTTTCCGCATTTTTTCATCTTTCATCTTTCCGCATTGTCTCATCTTTCCGCATTGTTTCATCTTTCCGCATTGTTTCATCTTTCCGCATTGTTTCATCTTTCCGCATTGTTTCATCTTTCCGCATTGTTTCATCTTTCCGCATTGTTTCATCTTTCCGCATTGTTTCATCTTTCCGCATTGTTTCATCTTTCCGCATTGTTTCATCTTTCCGCATTGTTTCATCTTTCCGCATTGTTTCATCTTTCCGCATTGTTTCATCTTTCCGCATTGTTTCATCTTTCCGCATTGTTTCATCTTTCCGCATTGTTTCATCTTTCCGCATTGTTTCATCTTTCCGCATTGTTTCATCTTTCCGCATTGTTTCATCTTTCCGCATTGTTTCATCTTTCCGCATTGTTTCATCTTTCCGCATTGTTTCATCTTTCCGCATTGTTTCATCTTTCCGCATTGTTTCATCTTTCCGCATTGTTTCATCTTTCCGCATTGTTTCATCTTTCCGCATTGTTTCATCTTTCCGCATTGTTTCATCTTTCCGCATTGTTTCATCTTTCCGCATTGTTTCATCTTTCCGCATTGTTTCATCTTTCCGCATTGTTTCATCTTTCCGCATTGTTTCATCTTTCCGCATTGTTTCATCTTTCCGCATTGTTTCATCTTTCCGCATTGTTTCATCTTTCCGCATTGTTTCATCTTTCCGCATTGTTTCATCTTTCATCTTTCCGCATTGTTTCATCTTTCCGCATTGTTTCATCTTTCATCTTCCGCATTCTTTCATCTTTCATCTTTCCGCATTGTTTCATCTTTCATCTTTCCGCATTGTTTCATCTTTCATCTTTCCGCATTGTTTCATCTTTCATCTTTCCGCATTGTTTCATCTTTTATCTTTCCTCATTGTTTCATCTTTCATCTTTCCGCATTGTTTCATCTTTCATCTTTCCGCATTCTTTCATCTTTCATCTTTCCGCATTGTTTCATCTTTCATCTTTCCGCATTGTTTCATCTTTCATCTTTCCGCATTGTTTCATCTTTCATCTTTCCGCATTGTTTCATCTTTCCGCATTGTTTCATCTTTCATCTTCCGCATTCTTTCATCTTTCATCTTTCCGCATTGTTTCATCTTTCATCTTTCCGCATTTTTTCATCTTTCATCTTTCCGCATTGTTTCATCTTTCCGCATTGTTTCATCTTTCCGCATTGTTTCATCTTTCATCTTTCCGCATTGTTTCATCTTTCATCTTTCCGCATTGTTTCATCTTTCATCTTTCCGCATTGTTTCATCTTTCATCTTTCATCTTTCCGCATTGTTTCATCTTTCATCTTTCCGCACTTTTTCATCTTTCATCTTTCCGCATTGTTTCATCTTTCCGCATTGTTTCATCTTTCCGCATTGTTTCATCTTTCCGCATTGTTTCATCTTTCCGCATTGTTTCATCTTTCCGCATTGTTTCATCTTTCCGCATTGTTTCATCTTTCCGCATTGTTTCATCTTTCCGCATTGTTTCATCTTTCCGCATTGTTTCATCTTTCCGCATTGTTTCATCTTTCCGCATTGTTTCATCTTTCCGCATTGTTTCATCTTTCCGCATTGTTTCATCTTTCCGCATTGTTTCATCTTTCCGCATTGTTTCATCTTTCCGCATTGTTTCATCTTTCCGCATTGTTTCATCTTTCCGCATTGTTTCATCTTTCCGCATTGTTTCATCTTTCCGCATTGTTTCATCTTTCCGCATTGTTTCATCTTTCCGCATTGTTTCATCTTTCATCTTTCCGCATTCTTTCATCTTTCATCTTTCCGCATTGTTTCATCTTTCATCTTTCCGCATTGTTTCATCCTTTCATCTTTCCGCATTCTTTCATCTTTCATCTTTCCGCATTGTTTCATCTTTCATCTTTCCGCATTCTTTCATCTTTCATCTTTCCGCATTCTTTCATCTTTCATCTTTCCGCATTCTTTCATCTTTCATCTTTCCGCATTGTTTCATCTTTCATCTTTCCGCATTGTTTCATCTTTCATCTTTCCGCATTGTTTCATTTTTCCGCATTGTTTCATCTTTCATCTTCCGCATTCTTTCATCTTTCATCTTTCCGCATTGTTTCATCTTTCATCTTTCCGCATTGTTTCATCTTTCATCTTCCGCATTCTTTCATCTTTCATCTTTCCGCATTGTTTCATCTTTCATCTTTCCGCATTTTTTCATCTTTCATCTTTCCGCATTGTTTCATCTTTCATCTTTCCGCATTTTTTCATCTTTCATCTTTCCGCATTGTCTCATCTTTCCGCATTGTTTCATCTTTCCGCATTGTTTCATCTTTCCGCATTGTTTCATCTTTCCGCATTGTTTCATCTTTCCGCATTGTTTCATCTTTCCGCATTGTTTCATCTTTCCGCATTGTTTCATCTTTCCGCATTGTTTCATCTTTCCGCATTGTTTCATCTTTCCGCATTGTTTCATCTTTCCGCATTGTTTCATCTTTCCGCATTGTTTCATCTTTCCGCATTGTTTCATCTTTCCGCATTGTTTCATCTTTCCGCATTGTTTCATCTTTCCGCATTGTTTCATCTTTCCGCATTGTTTCATCTTTCCGCATTGTTTCATCTTTCCGCATTGTTTCATCTTTCCGCATTGTTTCATCTTTCCGCATTGTTTCATCTTTCCGCATTGTTTCATCTTTCCGCATTGTTTCATCTTTCCGCATTGTTTCATCTTTCCGCATTGTTTCATCTTTCCGCATTGTTTCATCTTTCCGCATTGTTTCATCTTTCCGCATTGTTTCATCTTTCATCTTTCCGCATTCTTTCATCTTTCATCTTTCCGCATTGTTTCATCTTTCATCTTTCCGCATTGTTTCATCCTTTCATCTTTCCGCATTCTTTCATCTTTCATCTTTCCGCATTGTTTCATCTTTCATCTTTCCGCATTCTTTCATCTTTCATCTTTCCGCATTCTTTCATCTTTCATCTTTCCGCATTCTTTCATCTTTCATCTTTCCGCATTGTTTCATCTTTCATCTTTCCGCATTGTTTCATCTTTCATCTTTCCGCATTGTTTCATTTTTCCGCATTGTTTCATCTTTCATCTTCCGCATTCTTTCATCTTTCATCTTTCCGCATTGTTTCATCTTTCATCTTTCCGCATTGTTTCATCTTTCATCTTCCGCATTCTTTCATCTTTCATCTTTCCGCATTGTTTCATCTTTCATCTTTCCGCATTTTTTCATCTTTCATCTTTCCGCATTGTTTCATCTTTCCGCATTGTTTCATCTTTCCGCATTGTTTCATCTTTCCGCATTGTTTCATCTTTCATCTTTCCGCATTGTTTCATCTTTCATCTTTCCGCATTCTTTCATCTTTCATCTTTCCGCATTGTTTCATCTTTCATCTTTCCGCATTGTTTCATCTTTCATCTTTCCGCATTCATTCATCTATCATCTTTCCGCATTCTTTCATCTTTCATCTTTCCGCATTGTTTCATCTTTCATCTTCCGCATTCTTTCATCTTTCATCTTTCCGCATTGTTTCATCTTTCATCTTTCCGCATTGTTTCATCTTTCATCTTTCCGCATTGTTTCATCTTTCATCTTTCCGCATTGTTTCATCTTTCATCTTCCGCATTCTTTCATCTTTCATCTTTCCGCATTGTTTCATCTTTCCGCATTGTTTCATCTTTCCGCATTGTTTCATCTTTCCGCATTGTTTCATCTTTCCGCATTGTTTCATCTTTCATCTGTCCGCATTGTTTCATCTTTCATCTTTCCGCATTGTTTCATCTTTCCGCATTGTTTCATCTTTCATCTTCCGCATTCTTTCATCTTTCATCTTTCCGCATTGTTTCATCTTTCATCTTTCCGCATTTTTTCATCTTTCATCTTTCCGCATTGTTTCATCTTTCATCTTTCCGCATTGTTTCATCTTTCATCTTTCCGCATTTTTTCATCTTTCATCTTTCCGCATTGTTTCATCTTTCATCTTTCCGCATTGTTTCATCTTTCATCTTTCCGCATTGTTTCATCTTTCATCTTTCCGCATTCTTTCATCTTTCATCTTTCCGCATTCTTTCATCTTTCATCTTTCCGCATTCTTTCATCTTTCATCTTTCCGCATTGTTTCATCTTTCATCTTTCCGCATTGTTTCATCTTTCATCTTTCCGCATTGTTTCATCTTTCCGCATTGTTTCATCTTTCATCTTCCGCATTCTTTCATCTTTCATCTTTCCGCATTGTTTCATCTTTCATCTTTCCGCATTCTTTCATCTTTCATCTTTCCGCATTGTTTCATCTTTCATCTTTCCGCATTTTTTCATCTTTCATCTTTCCGCATTGTCTCATCTTTCCGCATTGTTTCATCTTTCCGCATTGTTTCATCTTTCCGCATTGTTTCATCTTTCCGCATTGTTTCATCTTTCCGCATTGTTTCATCTTTCCGCATTGTTTCATCTTTCCGCATTGTTTCATCTTTCCGCATTGTTTCATCTTTCCGCATTGTTTCATCTTTCCGCATTGTTTCATCTTTCCGCATTGTTTCATCTTTCCGCATTGTTTCATCTTTCCGCATTGTTTCATCTTTCCGCATTGTTTCATCTTTCCGCATTGTTTCATCTTTCCGCATTGTTTCATCTTTCCGCATTGTTTCATCTTTCCGCATTGTTTCATCTTTCCGCATTGTTTCATCTTTCCGCATTGTTTCATCTTTCATCTTTCCGCATTGTTTCATCTTTCATCTTTCCGCATTCTTTCATCTTTCATCTTTCCGCATTGTTTCATCTTTCATCTTTCCGCATTCTTTCATCTTTCCGCATTGTTTCATCTTTCATCTTCCGCATTCTTTCATCTTTCATCTTTCCGCATTGTTTCATCTTTCATCTTTCCGCATTTTTTCATCTTTCATCTTTCCGCATTGTTTCATCTTTCATCTTTCCGCATTGTTTCATCTTTCCGCATTGTTTCATCTTTCCGCATTGTTTCATCTTTCCGCATTGTTTCATCTTTCCGCATTGTTTCATCTTTCCGCATTGTTTCATCTTTCCGCATTGTTTCATCTTTCCGCATTGTTTCATCTTTCCGCATTGTTTCATCTTTCCGCATTGTTTCATCTTTCCGCATTGTTTCATCTTTCCGCATTGTTTCATCTTTCCGCATTGTTTCATCTTTCCGCATTGTTTCATCTTTCCGCATTGTTTCATCTTTCCGCATTGTTTCATCTTTCCGCATTGTTTCATGTTTCCGCATTGTTTCATCTTTCCGCATTGTTTCATCTTTCCGCATTGTTTCATCTTTCATCTTTCCGCATTGTTTCATCTTTCATCTTTCCGCATTGTTTCATCTTTCATCTTTCCGCATTCTTTCATCTTTCATCTTTCCACATTGTTTCATCTTTCATCTTTCCGCATTCTTTCATCTTTCCGCATTGTTTCATCTTTCATCTTCCGCATTGTTTCATCTTTCATCTTTCCGCATTGTTTCATCTTTCATCTTTCCGCATTGTTTCATCTTTCCGCATTGTTTCATCTTTCATCTTCCGCATTCTTTCATCTTTCATCTTTCCGCATTGTTTCATCTTTCATCTTTCCGCATTGTTTCATCTTTCATCTTTCCGCATTGTTTCATCTTTCATCTTTCCGCATTGTTTCATCTTTCCGCATTGTTTCATCTTTCATCTTCCGCATTCTTTCATCTTTCATCTTTCCGCATTGTTTCATCTTTCATCTTTCCGCATTTTTTCATCTTTCATCTTTCCGCATTGTTTCATCTTTCCGCATTGTTTCATCTTTCATCTTTCCGCATTGTTTCATCTTTCATCTTTCCGCATTCTTTCATCTTTCATCTTTCCGCATTGTTTCATCTTTCATCTTTCCGCATTCTTTCATCTTTCCGCATTGTTTCATCTTTCATCTTCCGCATTCTTTCATCTTTCATCTTTCCGCATTGTTTCATCTTTCATCTTTCCGCATTTTTTCATCTTTCATCTTTCCGCATTGTTTCATCTTTCATCTTTCCGCATTGTTTCATCTTTCCGCATTGTTTCATCTTTCCGCATTGTTTCATCTTTCCGCATTGTTTCATCTTTCCGCATTGTTTCATCTTTCCGCATTGTTTCATCTTTCCGCATTGTTTCATCTTTCCGCATTGTTTCATCTTTCCGCATTGTTTCATCTTTCCGCATTGTTTCATCTTTCCGCATTGTTTCATCTTTCCGCATTGTTTCATCTTTCCGCATTGTTTCATCTTTCCGCATTGTTTCATCTTTCCGCATTGTTTCATCTTTCCGCATTGTTTCATCTTTCCGCATTGTTTCATCTTTCCGCATTGTTTCATCTTTCCGCATTGTTTCATCTTTCCGCATTGTTTCATCTTTCCGCATTGTTTCATCTTTCATCTTTCCGCATTGTTTCATCTTTCATCTTTCCGCATTGTTTCATCTTTCATCTTTCCGCATTGTTTCATCTTTCATCTTTCCGCATTGTTTCATCTTTCATCTTTCCGCATTGTTTCATCTTTCATCTTTCCGCATTCTTTCATGTTTCATCTTTCCGCATTGTTTCATCTTTCATCTTTCCGCATTTTTTCATCTTTCATCTTTCCGCATTGTTTCATCTTTCATCTTTCCGCATTCTTTCATCTTTCATCTTTCCGCATTGTTTCATCTTTCATCTTTCCGCATTGTTTCATCTTTCCGAATTGTTTCATCTTTCCGCATTGTTTCATCTTTCCGAATTGTTTCATCTTTCCGCATTGTTTGATCTTTCATCTTTCCGCATTGTTTCATCTTTCATCTTTCCGCATTCTTTCATCTTTCATCTTTCCGCATTGTTTCATCTTTCATCTTTCCGCATTCTTTCATCTTTCCGCATTGTTTCATCTTTCATCTTCCGCATTGTTTCATCTTTCATCTTTCCGCATTGTTTCATCTTTCATCTTTCCGCATTGTTTCATCTTTCATCTTCCGCATTCTTTCATCTTTCATCTTTCCGCATTGTTTCATCTTTCATCTTTCCGCATTTTTTCATCTTTCATCTTTCCGCATTGTTTCATCTTTCCGCATTGTTTCATCTTTCCGCATTGTTTCATCTTTCATCTTTCCGCATTGTTTCATCTTTCATCTTTCCGCATTCTTTCATCTTTCATCTTTCCGCATTGTTTCATCTTTCATCTTTCCGCATTCTTTCATCTTTCCGCATTGTTTCATCTTTCATCTTCCGCATTCTTTCATCTTTCATCTTTCCGCATTGTTTCATCTTTCATCTTTCCGCATTTTTTCATCTTTCATCTTTCCGCATGGTTTCATCTTTCATCTTTCCGCATTGTTTCATCTTTCCGCATTGTTTCATCTTTCCGCATTGTTTCATCTTTCCGCATTGTTTCATCTTTCCGCATTGTTTCATCTTTCCGCATTGTTTCATCTTTCCGCATTGTTTCATCTTTCCGCATTGTTTCATCTTTCCGCATTGTTTCATCTTTCCGCATTGTTTCATCTTTCCGCATTGTTTCATCTTTCCGCATTGTTTCATCTTTCCGCATTGTTTCATCTTTCCGCATTGTTTCATCTTTCCGCATTGTTTCATCTTTCCGCATTGTTTCATCTTTCCGCATTGTTTCATCTTTCCGCATTGTTTCATCTTTCCGCATTGTTTCATCTTTCCGCATTGTTTCATCTTTCCGCATTGTTTCATCTTTCCGCATTGTTTCATCTTTCCGCATTGTTTCATCTTTCCGCATTGTTTCATCTTTCCGCATTGTTTCATCTTTCCGCATTGTTTCATCTTTCCGCATTGTTTCATCTTTCCGCATTGTTTCATCTTTCCGCATTGTTTCATCTTTCCGCATTGTTTCATCTTTCCGCATTGTTTCATCTTTCCGCATTGTTTCATCTTTCCGCATTGTTTCATCTTTCCGCATTGTTTCATCTTTCCGCATTGTTTCATCTTTCCGCATTGTTTCATCTTTCCGCATTGTTTCATCTTTCATCTTTCCGCATTGTTTCATCTTTCATCTTTCCGCATTGTTTCATCTTTCATCTTTCCGCATTGTTTCATCTTTCATCTTTCCGCATTGTTTCATCTTTTATCTTTCCTCATTGTTTCATCTTTCATCTTTCCGCATTGTTTCATCTTTCATCTTTCCGCATTCTTTCATCTTTCATCTTTCCGCATTGTTTCATCTTTCATCTTTCCGCATTGTTTCATCTTTCATCTTTCCGCATTGTTTCATCTTTCATCTTTCCGCATTGTTTCATCTTTCCGCATTGTTTCATCTTTCATCTTCCGCATTCTTTCATCTTTCATCTTTCCGCATTGTTTCATCTTTCATCTTTCCGCATTTTTTCATCTTTCATCTTTCCGCATTGTTTCATCTTTCCGCATTGTTTCATCTTTCATCTTTCCGCATTGTTTCATCTTTCATCTTTCCGCATTGTTTCATCTTTCATCTTTCCGCATTGTTTCATCTTTCATCTTTCCGCTTTCTTTCATCTTTCATCTTTCCGCATTGTTTCATCTTTCATCTTTCCGCACTTTTTCATCTTTCATCTTTCCGCATTGTTTCATCTTTCATCTTTCCGCATTCTTTCATCTTTCCGCATTGTTTCATCTTTCATCTTCCGCATTGTTTCATCTTTCATCTTTCCGCATTGTTTCATCTTTCATCTTTCCGCATTGTTTCATCTTTCATCTTCCGCATTCTTTCATCTTTCATCTTTCCGCATTGTTTCATCTTTCATCTTTCCGCATTTTTTCATCTTTCATCTTTCCGCATTGTTTCATCTTTCCGCATTGTTTCATCTTTCCGCATTGTTTCATCTTTCATCTTTCCGCATTGTTTCATCTTTCATCTTTCCGCATTCTTTCATCTTTCATCTTTCCGCATTGTTTCATCTTTCATCTTTCCGCATTCTTTCATCTTTCCGCATTGTTTCATCTTTCATCTTCCGCATTCTTTCATCTTTCATCTTTCCGCATTGTTTCATCTTTCATCTTTCCGCATTGTTTCATCTTTCATCTTTCCGCTTTCTTTCATCTTTCATCTTTCCGCATTGTTTCATCTTTCATCTTTCCGCACTTTTTCATCTTTCATCTTTCCGCATTGTTTCATCTTTCCGCATTGTTTCATCTTTCCGCATTGTTTCATCTTTCCGCATTGTTTCATCTTTCCGCATTGTTTCATCTTTCCGCATTGTTTCATCTTTCCGCATTGTTTCATCTTTCCGCATTGTTTCATCTTTCCGCATTGTTTCATCTTTCCGCATTGTTTCATCTTTCCGCATTGTTTCATCTTTCCGCATTGTTTCATCTTTCCGCATTGTTTCATCTTTCCGCATTGTTTCATCTTTCCGCATTGTTTCATCTTTCCGCATTGTTTCATCTTTCCGCATTGTTTCATCTTTCCGCATTGTTTCATCTTTCCGCATTGTTTCATCTTTCCGCATTGTTTCATCTTTCCGCATTGTTTCATCTTTCCGCATTGTTTCATCTTTCCGCATTGTTTCATCTTTCCGCATTGTTTCATCTTTCCGCATTGTTTCATCTTTCCGCATTGTTTCATCTTTCCGCATTGTTTCATCTTTCATCTTTCCGCATTCTTTCATCTTTCATCTTTCCGCATTGTTTCATCTTTCATCTTTCCGCATTGTTTCATCCTTTCATCTTTCCGCATTCTTTCATCTTTCATCTTTCCGCATTGTTTCATCTTTCATCTTTCCGCATTCTTTCATCTTTCATCTTTCCGCATTCTTTCATCTTTCATCTTTCCGCATTGTTTCATCTTTCATCTTTCCGCATTGTTTCATCTTTCATCTTTCCGCATTGTTTCATCTTTCCGCATTGTTTCATCTTTCATCTTCCGCATTCTTTCATCTTTCATCTTTCCGCATTGTTTCATCTTTCATCTTTCCGCATTGTTTCATCTTTCATCTTCCGCACTCTTTCATCTTTCATCTTTCCGCATTGTTTCATCTTTCATCTTTCCGCATTTTTTCATCTTTCATCTTTCCGCATTGTTTCATCTTTCCGCATTGTTTCATCTTTCCGCATTGTTTCATCTTTCATCTTTCCGCATTGTTTCATCTTTCATCTTTCCGCATTCTTTCATCTTTCATCTTTCCGCATTGTTTCATCTTTCATCTTTCCGCATTGTTTCATCCTTACAGCTTTCCGCATTCTTTCATCTTTCATCTTTCCGCTTTGTTTCATCTTTCATCTTTCCGCATTGTTTCATCTTTCATCTTCCGCATTCTTTCATCTTTCATCTTTCCGCATTGTTTCATCTTTCATCTTTCATCTTTCATCTTTCCGCATTGTTTCATCTTTTATCTTTCATCTTTCATCTTTCCGCATTGTTTCATCTTTCATCTTTCCGCATTGTTTCATCTTTCATCTTTCCGCATTGTTTCATCTTTCATCTTTCCGCATTCTTTCATCTTTCATCTTTCCGCATTCTTTCATCTTTCATCTTTCCGCATTGTTTCATCTTTCATCTTTCCGCATTGTTTCATCTTTCATCTTTCCGCATTGTTTCATCTTTCCGCATTGTTTCATCTTTCCGCATTGTTTCATCTTTCATCTTCGGCATTCTTTCATCTTTCATCTTTCCGCATTGTTTCATCTTTCATCTTTCCGCATTGTTTCATCTTTCATCTTCCGCATTCTTTCATCTTTCATCTTTCCGCATTGTTTCATCTTTCATCTTTCCGCATTGTTTCATCTTTCATCTTTCCGCATTGTTTCATCTTTCCGCATTGTTTCATCTTTCATCTTCCGCATTCTTTCATCTTTCATCTTTCCGCATTGTTTCATCTTTCATCTTTCCGCATTGTTTCATCTTTCATCTTTCCGCATTGTTTCATCTTTCATCTTTCCGCATTCTTTCATCTTTCATCTTTCCGCATTGTTTCATCTTTCATCTTTCCGCATTGTTTCATCTTTCATCTTTCCGCATTGTTTCATCTTTCCGCATTGTTTCATCTTTCCGCATTGTTTCATCTTTTATCTTCCGCATTCTTTCATCTTTCATCTTTCCGCATTGTTTCATCTTTCATCTTTCCGCATTGTTTCATCTTTCATCTTCCGCATTCTTTCATCTTTCATCTTTCCGCATTGTTTCATCTTTCATCTTTCCGCATTGTTTCATCTTTCATCTTTCCGCATTTTTTCATCTTTCATCTTTTCGCATTGTTTCATCTTTCCGCATTGTTTCATCTTTCCGCATTGTTTCATCTTTCCGCATTGTTTCATCTTTCCGCATTGTTTCATCTTTCCGCATTGTTTCATCTTTCCGCATTGTTTCATCTTTCCGCATTGTTTCATCTTTCCGCATTGTTTCATCTTTCCGCATTGTTTCATCTTTCCGCATTGTTTCATCTTTCCGCATTGTTTCATCTTTCCGCATTGTTTCATCTTTCCGCATTGTTTCATCTTTCCGCATTGTTTCATCTTTCCGCATTGTTTCATCTTTCATCTTTCCGCATTGTTTCATCTTTCATCTTTCGGCATTGTTTCATCTTTCATCTTTCCGCATTCTTTCATCTTTCATCTTTCCGCATTGCTTCATCTTTCATCTTTCCGCATTGTTTCATCTTTCATCTTTCCGCATTGTTTCATCTTTCATCTCTCCGCATTGTTTCATCTTTCATCTTTCCGCATTGTTTCATCTTTCATCTTTCCGCATTGTTTCATCTTTCATCTTTCCGCATTGTTTCATCCTTCATCTTTCCGCATTGTTTCATCTTTCATCTTTCCGCATTGTTTCATCTTTCATCTTCCGCATTCTTTCATCTTTCATCTTTCCGCATTGTTTCATCTTTCATCTTTCCGCATTTTTTCATCTTTCATCTTTCCGCATTGTTTCATCTTTCATCTTTCCGCATTCTTTCATCTTTCATCTTTCCGCATTGTTTCATCTTTCATCTTTCCGCATTCTTTCATCTTTCATCTTCCCGCATTCTTTCATCTTTCATCTTTCCGCATTGTTTCATCTTTCATCTTTCCGCATTGTTTCATCTTTCATCTTTCCGCATTGTTTCATTTTTCCGCATTGTTTCATCTTTCATCTTCCGCATTCTTTCATCTTTCATCTTTCCGCATTGTTTCATCTTTCATCTTTCCGCATTGTTTCATCTTTCATCTTCCGCATTCTTTCATCTTTCATCTTTCCGCATTGTTTCATCTTTCATCTTTCCGCATTTTTTCATCTTTCATCTTTCCGCATTGTTTCATCTTTCCGCATTGTTTCATCTTTCCGCATTGTTTCATCTTTCATCTTTCCGCATTCTTTCATCTTTCATCTTTCCGCATTCTTTCATCTTTCATCTTTCCGCATTGTTTCATCTTTCATCTTTCCGCATTATTTCATCTTTCATCTTTCCGCATTCATTCATCTTTCATCTTTCCGCATTCTTTCATCTTTGTTCTTTCCGCATTGTTTCATCTTTCATCTTCCGCATTCTTTCATCTTTCATCTTTCCGCATTGTTTCATCTTTCATCTTTCCGCATTGTTTCATCTTTCATCTTTCCGCATTGTTTCATCTTTCATCTTTCCGCATTGTTTCATCTTTCATCTTCCGCATTCTTTCATCTTTCATCTTTCCGCATTGTTTCATCTTTCCGCATTGCTTCATCTTTCCGCATTGTTTCATCTTTCCGCATTGTTTCATCTTTCCGCATTGTTTCATCTTTCATCTGTCCGCATTGTTTCATCTTTCATCTTTCCGCATTGTTTCATCTTTCCGCATTGTTTCATCTTTCATCTTTCCGCATTTTTTCATCTTTCATCTTTCCGCATTGTTTCATCTTTCATCTTTCCGCATTGTTTCATCTTTCATCTTTCCGCATTGTTTCATCTTTCATCTTTCCGCATTCTTTCATCTTTCATCTTTCCGCATTCTTTCATCTTTCGTCTTTCCGCATTCTTTCATCTTTCATCTTTCCGCATTGTTTCATCTTTCATCTTTCCGCATTGTTTCATCTTTCATCTTTCCGCATTGTTTCATCTTTCCGCATTGTTTCATCTTTCATCTTCCGCATTCTTTCATCTTTCATCTTTCCGCATTGTTTCATCTTTCATCTTTCCGCATTCTTTCATCTTTCATCTTTCCGCATTGTTTCATCTTTCATCTTTCCGCATTTTTTCATCTTTCATCTTTCCGCAGTCTTTCATCTTTCATCTTTCCGCATTGTTTCATCTTTCATCTTTCCGCATTCTTTCATCTTTCATCTTTCCGCATTGTTTCATCTTTCATCTTTCCGCATTGTTTCATCTTTCATCTTTCCGCATTGTTTCATCTTTCATCTTTCCGCATTGTTTCATCTTTCATCTTTCCGCATTGTTTCATCTTTCATCTTTCCGCATTGTTTCATCTTTCATCTTTCCGCTTTCTTTCATCTTTCATCTTTCCGCATTGTTTCATCTTTCATCTTTCCGCACTTTTTCATCTTTCATCTTTCCGCATTGTTTCATCTTTCCGCATTGTTTCATCTTTCCGCATTGTTTCATCTTTCCGCATTGTTTCATCTTTCCGCATTGTTTCATCTTTCCGCATTGTTTCATCTTTCCGCATTGTTTCATCTTTCCGCATTGTTTCATCTTTCCGCATTGTTTCATCTTTCATCTTTCCGCATTCTTTCATCTTTCATCTTTCCGCATTGTTTCATCTTTCATCTTTCCGCATTGTTTCATCCTTTCATCTTTCCGCATTCTTTCATCTTTCATCTTTCCGCATTGTTTCATCTTTCATCTTTCCGCATTCTTTCATCTTTCATCTTTCCGCATTCTTTCATCTTTCATCTTTCCGCATTGTTTCATCTTTCATCTTTCCGCATTGTTTCATCTTTCATCTTTCCGCATTGTTTCATCTTTCCGCATTGTTTCATCTTTCATCTTCCGCATTCTTTCATCTTTCATCTTTCCGCATTGTTTCATCTTTCATCTTTTCGCATTGTTTCATCTTTCATCTTCCGCACTCTTTCATCTTTCATCTTTCCGCATTGTTTCATCTTTCATCTTTCCGCATTTTTTCATCTTTCATCTTTCCGCATTGTTTCATCTTTCCGCATTGTTTCATCTTTCCGCATTGTTTCATCTTTCATCTTTCCGCATTGTTTCATCTTTCATCTTTCCGCATTCTTTCATCTTTCATCTTTCCGCATTGTTTCATCTTTCATCTTTCCGCATTGTTTCATCCTTTCAGCTTTCCGCATTCTTTCATCTTTCATCTTTCCGCTTTGTTTCATCTTTCATCTTTCCGCATTGTTTCATCTTTCCGCATTGTTTCATCTTTCATCTTCCGCATTCTTTCATCTTTCATCTTACCGCATTGTTTCATCTTTCATCTTTCATCTTTCATCTTTCCGCATTGTTTCATCTTTTATCTTTCATCTTTCATCTTTCCGCATTCTTTCATCTTTCATCTTTCCGCATTGTTTCATCTTTCATCTTTCCGCATTGTTTCATCTTTCATCTTTCCGCATTGTTTCATCTTTCATCTTTCCGCATTCTTTCATCTTTCATCTTTCCGCATTCTTTCATCTTTCATCTTTCCGCATTGTTTCATCTTTCATCTTTCCGCATTCTTTCATCTTTCATCTTTCCGCATTGTTTCATCTTTCATCTTTCCGCATTGTTTCATCCTTTCAGCTTTCCGCATTCTTTCATCTTTCATCTTTCCGCATTGTTTCATCTTTCATCTTTCCGCATTGTTTCATCTTTCATCTTTCCGCATTGTTTCATCTTTCATCTTTCCGCATTTTTTCATCTTTCATCTTTCCGCATTGTTTCATCTTTCCGCATTGTTTCATCTTTCCGCATTGTTTCATCTTTCATCTTTCCGCATTGTTTCATCTTTCATCTTTCCGCATTCTTTCATCTTTCATCTTTCCGCATTGTTTCATCTTTCATCTTTCCGCATTCTTTCATCTTTCCGCATTGTTTCATCTTTCATCTTCCGCATTCTTTCATCTTTCATCTTTCCGCATTGTTTCATCTTTCATCTTTCCGCATTTTTTCATCTTTCATCTTTCCGCATGGTTTCATCTTTCATCTTTCCGCATTGTTTCATCTTTCCGCATTGTTTCATCTTTCCGCATTGTTTCATCTTTCCGCATTGTTTCATCTTTCCGCATTCTTTCATCTTTCATCTTTCCGCATTGTTTCATCTTTCATCTTTCCGCATTGTTTCATCTTTCATCTTTCCGCATTGTTTCATCTTTCATCTTTCCGCATTGTTTCATCTTTCCGCATTGTTTCATCTTTCCGCATTGTTTCATCTTTCATCTTCCGCATTCTTTCATCTTTCATCTTTCCGCATTGTTTCATCTTTCATCTTTCCGCATTTTTTCATCTTTCATCTTTCCGCATTGTTTCATCTTTCCGCATTGTTTCATCTTTCATCTTTCCGCATTGTTTCATCTTTCATCTTTCCGCATTGTTTCATCTTTCATCTTTCCGCATTGTTTCATCTTTCATCTTTCCGCTTTCTTTCATCTTTCATCTTTCCGCATTGTTTCATCTTTCATCTTTCCGCACTTTTTCATCTTTCATCTTTCCGCATTGTTTCATCTTTCATCTTTCCGCATTCTTTCATCTTTCCGCATTGTTTCATCTTTCATCTTCCGCATTGTTTCATCTTTCATCTTTCCGCATTGTTTCATCTTTCATCTTTCCGCATTGTTTCATCTTTCATCTTCCGCATTCTTTCATCTTTCATCTTTCCGCATTGTTTCATCTTTCATCTTTCCGCATTTTTTCATCTTTCATCTTTCCGCATTGTTTCATCTTTCCGCATTGTTTCATCTTTCATCTTTCCGCATTGTTTCATCTTTCATCTTTCCGCATTCTTTCATCTTTCATCTTTCCGCATTGTTTCATCTTTCATCTTTCCGCATTCTTTCATCTTTCCGCATTGTTTCATCTTTCATCTTCCGCATTCTTTCATCTTTCATCTTTCCGCATTGTTTCATCTTTCATCTTTCCGCATTTTTTCATCTTTCATCTTTCCGCATGGTTTCATCTTTCATCTTTCCGCATTGTTTCATCTTTCCGCATTGTTTCATCTTTCCGCATTGTTTCATCTTTCCGCATTGTTTCATCTTTCCGCATTGTTTCATCTTTCCGCATTGTTTCATCTTTCCGCATTGTTTCATCTTTCCGCATTGTTTCATCTTTCCGCATTGTTTCATCTTTCCGCATTGTTTCATCTTTCCGCATTGTTTCATCTTTCCGCATTGTTTCATCTTTCCGCATTGTTTCATCTTTCCGCATTGTTTCATCTTTCCGCATTGTTTCATCTTTCCGCATTGTTTCATCTTTCCGCATTGTTTCATCTTTCCGCATTGTTTCATCTTTCCGCATTGTTTCATCTTTCCGCATTGTTTCATCTTTCCGCATTGTTTCATCTTTCCGCATTGTTTCATCTTTCCGCATTGTTTCATCTTTCCGCATTGTTTCATCTTTCCGCATTGTTTCATCTTTCCGCATTGTTTCATCTTTCCGCATTGTTTCATCTTTCCGCATTGTTTCATCTTTCCGCATTGTTTCATCTTTCCGCATTGTTTCATCTTTCCGCATTGTTTCATCTTTCCGCATTGTTTCATCTTTCCGCATTGTTTCATCTTTCCGCATTGTTTCATCTTTCCGCATTGTTTCATCTTTCCGCATTGTTTCATCTTTCCGCATTGTTTCATCTTTCATCTTTCCGCATTGTTTCATCTTTCATCTTTCCGCATTGTTTCATCTTTCATCTTTCCGCATTGTTTCATCTTTCATCTTTCCGCATTGTTTCATCTTTCATCTTTCCGCATTGTTTCATCTTTCATCTTTCCGCATTCTTTCATGTTTCATCTTTCCGCATTGTTTCATCTTTCATCTTTCCGCATTTTTTCATCTTTCATCTTTCCGCATTGTTTCATCTTTCATCTTTCCGCATTCTTTCATCTTTCATCTTTCCGCATTGTTTCATCTTTCATCTTTCCGCATTGTTTCATCTTTCCGAATTGTTTCATCTTTCCGCATTGTTTCATCTTTCCGAATTGTTTCATCTTTCCGCATTGTTTGATCTTTCATCTTTCCGCATTGTTTCATCTTTCATCTTTCCGCATTCTTTCATCTTTCATCTTTCCGCATTGTTTCATCTTTCATCTTTCCGCATTCTTTCATCTTTCCGCATTGTTTCATCTTTCATCTTCCGCATTGTTTCATCTTTCATCTTTCCGCATTGTTTCATCTTTCATCTTTCCGCATTGTTTCATCTTTCATCTTCCGCATTCTTTCATCTTTCATCTTTCCGCATTGTTTCATCTTTCATCTTTCCGCATTTTTTCATCTTTCATCTTTCCGCATTGTTTCATCTTTCCGCATTGTTTCATCTTTCCGCATTGTTTCATCTTTCATCTTTCCGCATTGTTTCATCTTTCATCTTTCCGCATTCTTTCATCTTTCATCTTTCCGCATTGTTTCATCTTTCATCTTTCCGCATTCTTTCATCTTTCCGCATTGTTTCATCTTTCATCTTCCGCATTCTTTCATCTTTCATCTTTCCGCATTGTTTCATCTTTCATCTTTCCGCATTTTTTCATCTTTCATCTTTCCGCATGGTTTCATCTTTCATCTTTCCGCATTGTTTCATCTTTCCGCATTGTTTCATCTTTCCGCATTGTTTCATCTTTCCGCATTGTTTCATCTTTCCGCATTGTTTCATCTTTCCGCATTGTTTCATCTTTCCGCATTGTTTCATCTTTCCGCATTGTTTCATCTTTCCGCATTGTTTCATCTTTCCGCATTGTTTCATCTTTCCGCATTGTTTCATCTTTCCGCATTGTTTCATCTTTCCGCATTGTTTCATCTTTCCGCATTGTTTCATCTTTCCGCATTGTTTCATCTTTCCGCATTGTTTCATCTTTCCGCATTGTTTCATCTTTCCGCATTGTTTCATCTTTCCGCATTGTTTCATCTTTCCGCATTGTTTCATCTTTCCGCATTGTTTCATCTTTCCGCATTGTTTCATCTTTCCGCATTGTTTCATCTTTCCGCATTGTTTCATCTTTCCGCATTGTTTCATCTTTCCGCATTGTTTCATCTTTCCGCATTGTTTCATCTTTCCGCATTGTTTCATCTTTCCGCATTGTTTCATCTTTCCGCATTGTTTCATCTTTCCGCATTGTTTCATCTTTCCGCATTGTTTCATCTTTCCGCATTGTTTCATCTTTCCGCATTGTTTCATCTTTCCGCATTGTTTCATCTTTCCGCATTGTTTCATCTTTCATCTTTCCGCATTGTTTCATCTTTCATCTTTCCGCATTGTTTCATCTTTCATCTTTCCGCATTGTTTCATCTTTCATCTTTCCGCATTGTTTCATCTTTTATCTTTCCTCATTGTTTCATCTTTCATCTTTCCGCATTGTTTCATCTTTCATCTTTCCGCATTCTTTCATCTTTCATCTTTCCGCATTGTTTCATCTTTCATCTTTCCGCATTGTTTCATCTTTCATCTTTCCGCATTGTTTCATCTTTCATCTTTCCGCATTGTTTCATCTTTCCGCATTGTTTCATCTTTCATCTTCCGCATTCTTTCATCTTTCATCTTTCCGCATTGTTTCATCTTTCATCTTTCCGCATTTTTTCATCTTTCATCTTTCCGCATTGTTTCATCTTTCCGCATTGTTTCATCTTTCATCTTTCCGCATTGTTTCATCTTTCATCTTTCCGCATTGTTTCATCTTTCATCTTTCCGCATTGTTTCATCTTTCATCTTTCCGCTTTCTTTCATCTTTCATCTTTCCGCATTGTTTCATCTTTCATCTTTCCGCACTTTTTCATCTTTCATCTTTCCGCATTGTTTCATCTTTCATCTTTCCGCATTCTTTCATCTTTCCGCATTGTTTCATCTTTCATCTTCCGCATTGTTTCATCTTTCATCTTTCCGCATTGTTTCATCTTTCATCTTTCCGCATTGTTTCATCTTTCATCTTCCGCATTCTTTCATCTTTCATCTTTCCGCATTGTTTCATCTTTCATCTTTCCGCATTTTTTCATCTTTCATCTTTCCGCATTGTTTCATCTTTCCGCATTGTTTCATCTTTCCGCATTGTTTCATCTTTCATCTTTCCGCATTGTTTCATCTTTCATCTTTCCGCATTCTTTCATCTTTCATCTTTCCGCATTGTTTCATCTTTCATCTTTCCGCATTCTTTCATCTTTCCGCATTGTTTCATCTTTCATCTTCCGCATTCTTTCATCTTTCATCTTTCCGCATTGTTTCATCTTTCATCTTTCCGCATTGTTTCATCTTTCATCTTTCCGCTTTCTTTCATCTTTCATCTTTCCGCATTGTTTCATCTTTCATCTTTCCGCACTTTTTCATCTTTCATCTTTCCGCATTGTTTCATCTTTCCGCATTGTTTCATCTTTCCGCATTGTTTCATCTTTCCGCATTGTTTCATCTTTCCGCATTGTTTCATCTTTCCGCATTGTTTCATCTTTCCGCATTGTTTCATCTTTCCGCATTGTTTCATCTTTCCGCATTGTTTCATCTTTCCGCATTGTTTCATCTTTCCGCATTGTTTCATCTTTCCGCATTGTTTCATCTTTCCGCATTGTTTCATCTTTCCGCATTGTTTCATCTTTCCGCATTGTTTCATCTTTCCGCATTGTTTCATCTTTCCGCATTGTTTCATCTTTCCGCATTGTTTCATCTTTCCGCATTGTTTCATCTTTCCGCATTGTTTCATCTTTCCGCATTGTTTCATCTTTCCGCATTGTTTCATCTTTCCGCATTGTTTCATCTTTCCGCATTGTTTCATCTTTCCGCATTGTTTCATCTTTCCGCATTGTTTCATCTTTCCGCATTGTTTCATCTTTCATCTTTCCGCATTCTTTCATCTTTCATCTTTCCGCATTGTTTCATCTTTCATCTTTCCGCATTGTTTCATCCTTTCATCTTTCCGCATTCTTTCATCTTTCATCTTTCCGCATTGTTTCATCTTTCATCTTTCCGCATTCTTTCATCTTTCATCTTTCCGCATTCTTTCATCTTTCATCTTTCCGCATTGTTTCATCTTTCATCTTTCCGCATTGTTTCATCTTTCATCTTTCCGCATTGTTTCATCTTTCCGCATTGTTTCATCTTTCATCTTCCGCATTCTTTCATCTTTCATCTTTCCGCATTGTTTCATCTTTCATCTTTCCGCATTGTTTCATCTTTCATCTTCCGCACTCTTTCATCTTTCATCTTTCCGCATTGTTTCATCTTTCATCTTTCCGCATTTTTTCATCTTTCATCTTTCCGCATTGTTTCATCTTTCCGCATTGTTTCATCTTTCCGCATTGTTTCATCTTTCATCTTTCCGCATTGTTTCATCTTTCATCTTTCCGCATTCTTTCATCTTTCATCTTTCCGCATTGTTTCATCTTTCATCTTTCCGCATTGTTTCATCCTTTCAGCTTTCCGCATTCTTTCATCTTTCATCTTTCCGCTTTGTTTCATCTTTCATCTTTCCGCATTGTTTCATCTTTCATCTTCCGCATTCTTTCATCTTTCATCTTTCCGCATTGTTTCATCTTTCATCTTTCATCTTTCATCTTTCCGCATTGTTTCATCTTTTATCTTTCATCTTTCATCTTTCCGCATTGTTTCATCTTTCATCTTTCCGCATTGTTTCATCTTTCATCTTTCCGCATTGTTTCATCTTTCATCTTTCCGCATTCTTTCATCTTTCATCTTTCCGCATTCTTTCATCTTTCATCTTTCCGCATTGTTTCATCTTTCATCTTTCCGCATTGTTTCATCTTTCATCTTTCCGCATTGTTTCATCTTTCCGCATTGTTTCATCTTTCCGCATTGTTTCATCTTTCATCTTCCGCATTCTTTCATCTTTCATCTTTCCGCATTGTTTCATCTTTCATCTTTCCGCATTGTTTCATCTTTCATCTTCCGCATTCTTTCATCTTTCATCTTTCCGCATTGTTTCATCTTTCATCTTTCCGCATTGTTTCATCTTTCATCTTTCCGCATTGTTTCATCTTTCCGCATTGTTTCATCTTTCATCTTCCGCATTCTTTCATCTTTCATCTTTCCGCATTGTTTCATCTTTCATCTTTCCGCATTGTTTCATCTTTCATCTTTCCGCATTGTTTCATCTTTCATCTTTCCGCATTCTTTCATCTTTCATCTTTCCGCATTGTTTCATCTTTCATCTTTCCGCATTGTTTCATCTTTCATCTTTCCGCATTGTTTCATCTTTCCGCATTGTTTCATCTTTCCGCATTGTTTCATCTTTTATCTTCCGCATTCTTTCATCTTTCATCTTTCCGCATTGTTTCATCTTTCATCTTTCCGCATTGTTTCATCTTTCATCTTCCGCATTCTTTCATCTTTCATCTTTCCGCATTGTTTCATCTTTCATCTTTCCGCATTGTTTCATCTTTCATCTTTCCGCATTTTTTCATCTTTCATCTTTTCGCATTGTTTCATCTTTCCGCATTGTTTCATCTTTCCGCATTGTTTCATCTTTCCGCATTGTTTCATCTTTCCGCATTGTTTCATCTTTCCGCATTGTTTCATCTTTCCGCATTGTTTCATCTTTCCGCATTGTTTCATCTTTCCGCATTGTTTCATCTTTCCGCATTGTTTCATCTTTCCGCATTGTTTCATCTTTCCGCATTGTTTCATCTTTCCGCATTGTTTCATCTTTCCGCATTGTTTCATCTTTCCGCATTGTTTCATCTTTCCGCATTGTTTCATCTTTCATCTTTCCGCATTGTTTCATCTTTCATCTTTCGGCATTGTTTCATCTTTCATCTTTCCGCATTCTTTCATCTTTCATCTTTCCGCATTGCTTCATCTTTCATCTTTCCGCATTGTTTCATCTTTCATCTTTCCGCATTGTTTCATCTTTCATCTCTCCGCATTGTTTCATCTTTCATCTTTCCGCATTGTTTCATCTTTCATCTTTCCGCATTGTTTCATCTTTCATCTTTCCGCATTGTTTCATCCTTCATCTTTCCGCATTGTTTCATCTTTCATCTTTCCGCATTGTTTCATCTTTCATCTTCCGCATTCTTTCATCTTTCATCTTTCCGCATTGTTTCATCTTTCATCTTTCCGCATTTTTTCATCTTTCATCTTTCCGCATTGTTTCATCTTTCATCTTTCCGCATTCTTTCATCTTTCATCTTTCCGCATTGTTTCATCTTTCATCTTTCCGCATTCTTTCATCTTTCATCTTCCCGCATTCTTTCATCTTTCATCTTTCCGCATTGTTTCATCTTTCATCTTTCCGCATTGTTTCATCTTTCATCTTTCCGCATTGTTTCATTTTTCCGCATTGTTTCATCTTTCATCTTCCGCATTCTTTCATCTTTCATCTTTCCGCATTGTTTCATCTTTCATCTTTCCGCATTGTTTCATCTTTCATCTTCCGCATTCTTTCATCTTTCATCTTTCCGCATTGTTTCATCTTTCATCTTTCCGCATTTTTTCATCTTTCATCTTTCCGCATTGTTTCATCTTTCCGCATTGTTTCATCTTTCCGCATTGTTTCATCTTTCATCTTTCCGCATTCTTTCATCTTTCATCTTTCCGCATTCTTTCATCTTTCATCTTTCCGCATTGTTTCATCTTTCATCTTTCCGCATTATTTCATCTTTCATCTTTCCGCATTCATTCATCTTTCATCTTTCCGCATTCTTTCATCTTTGTTCTTTCCGCATTGTTTCATCTTTCATCTTCCGCATTCTTTCATCTTTCATCTTTCCGCATTGTTTCATCTTTCATCTTTCCGCATTGTTTCATCTTTCATCTTTCCGCATTGTTTCATCTTTCATCTTTCCGCATTGTTTCATCTTTCATCTTCCGCATTCTTTCATCTTTCATCTTTCCGCATTGTTTCATCTTTCCGCATTGCTTCATCTTTCCGCATTGTTTCATCTTTCCGCATTGTTTCATCTTTCCGCATTGTTTCATCTTTCATCTGTCCGCATTGTTTCATCTTTCATCTTTCCGCATTGTTTCATCTTTCCGCATTGTTTCATCTTTCATCTTTCCGCATTTTTTCATCTTTCATCTTTCCGCATTGTTTCATCTTTCATCTTTCCGCATTGTTTCATCTTTCATCTTTCCGCATTGTTTCATCTTTCATCTTTCCGCATTCTTTCATCTTTCATCTTTCCGCATTCTTTCATCTTTCGTCTTTCCGCATTCTTTCATCTTTCATCTTTCCGCATTGTTTCATCTTTCATCTTTCCGCATTGTTTCATCTTTCATCTTTCCGCATTGTTTCATCTTTCCGCATTGTTTCATCTTTCATCTTCCGCATTCTTTCATCTTTCATCTTTCCGCATTGTTTCATCTTTCATCTTTCCGCATTCTTTCATCTTTCATCTTTCCGCATTGTTTCATCTTTCATCTTTCCGCATTTTTTCATCTTTCATCTTTCCGCAGTCTTTCATCTTTCATCTTTCCGCATTGTTTCATCTTTCATCTTTCCGCATTCTTTCATCTTTCATCTTTCCGCATTGTTTCATCTTTCATCTTTCCGCATTGTTTCATCTTTCATCTTTCCGCATTGTTTCATCTTTCATCTTTCCGCATTGTTTCATCTTTCATCTTTCCGCATTGTTTCATCTTTCATCTTTCCGCATTGTTTCATCTTTCATCTTTCCGCTTTCTTTCATCTTTCATCTTTCCGCATTGTTTCATCTTTCATCTTTCCGCACTTTTTCATCTTTCATCTTTCCGCATTGTTTCATCTTTCCGCATTGTTTCATCTTTCCGCATTGTTTCATCTTTCCGCATTGTTTCATCTTTCCGCATTGTTTCATCTGTCCGCATTGTTTCATCTTTCCGCATTGTTTCATCTTTCCGCATTGTTTCATCTTTCATCTTTCCGCATTCTTTCATCTTTCATCTTTCCGCATTGTTTCATCTTTCATCTTTCCGCATTGTTTCATCCTTTCATCTTTCCGCATTCTTTCATCTTTCATCTTTCCGCATTGTTTCATCTTTCATCTTTCCGCATTCTTTCATCTTTCATCTTTCCGCATTCTTTCATCTTTCATCTTTCCGCATTGTTTCATCTTTCATCTTTCCGCATTGTTTCATCTTTCATCTTTCCGCATTGTTTCATCTTTCCGCATTGTTTCATCTTTCATCTTCCGCATTCTTTCATCTTTCATCTTTCCGCATTGTTTCATCTTTCATCTTTTCGCATTGTTTCATCTTTCATCTTCCGCACTCTTTCATCTTTCATCTTTCCGCATTGTTTCATCTTTCATCTTTCCGCATTTTTTCATCTTTCATCTTTCCGCATTGTTTCATCTTTCCGCATTGTTTCATCTTTCCGCATTGTTTCATCTTTCATCTTTCCGCATTGTTTCATCTTTCATCTTTCCGCATTCTTTCATCTTTCATCTTTCCGCATTGTTTCATCTTTCATCTTTCCGCATTGTTTCATCCTTTCAGCTTTCCGCATTCTTTCATCTTTCATCTTTCCGCTTTGTTTCATCTTTCATCTTTCCGCATTGTTTCATCTTTCCGCATTGTTTCATCTTTCATCTTCCGCATTCTTTCATCTTTCATCTTACCGCATTGTTTCATCTTTCATCTTTCATCTTTCATCTTTCCGCATTGTTTCATCTTTTATCTTTCATCTTTCATCTTTCCGCATTCTTTCATCTTTCATCTTTCCGCATTGTTTCATCTTTCATCTTTCCGCATTGTTTCATCTTTCATCTTTCCGCATTGTTTCATCTTTCATCTTTCCGCATTCTTTCATCTTTCATCTTTCCGCATTCTTTCATCTTTCATCTTTCCGCATTGTTTCATCTTTCATCTTCCGCATTCTTTCATCTTTCATCTTTCCGCATTGTTTCATCTTTCATCTTTCCGCATTGTTTCACCTTTCATCTTTCCGCATTGTTTCATCTTTCATCTTTCCGCATTGTTTCATCTTTTATCTTCCGCATTCTTTCATCTTTCATCTTTCCGCATTGTTTCATCTTTCATCTTTCATCTTTCATCTTTCCGCATTCTTTCATCTTTCATCTTTCCGCATTGTTTCATCTTTCATCTTTCCGCATTGTTTCATCTTTCATCTTTCCGCATTGTTTCATCTTTCATCCTTCCGCATTTTTTCACCTTTCATCTTTCCGCATTCTTTCATCTTTCATCTTTCCGCATTCTTTCATCTTTCATCTTTCCGCATTGTTTCATCTTTCATCTTCCGCATTCTTTCATCTTTCATCTTTCCGCATTGTTTCATCTTTCATCTTTCCGCATTGTTTCATCTTTCATCTTTCCGCATTGTTTCATCTTTCATCTTTCCGCATTGTTTCATCTTTCATCTTTCCGCATTGTTTCATCTTTCATCTTTCCGCATTCTTTCATCTTTCATCTTTCCGCATTGTTTCATCTTTCATCTTTCATCTTTCATCTTTCCGTATTCTTTCATCTTTCATCTTTCCGCATTGTTTCATCTTTCATCTTTCCGCATTGTTTCATCTTTCATCTTTCCGCATTGTTTCATCTTTCATCCTTCCGCATTGTTTCACCTTTCATCTTTCCGCATTCTTTCATCTTTCATCTTTCCGCATTCTTTCATCTTTCATCTTTCCGCATTCTTTCATCTTTCATCTTTCCGCATTGTTTCATCTTTCATCTTTCCGCATTCTTTCATCTTTCATCTTTCCGCATTCTTTCATCTTTCATCTTTCCGCATTGTTTCATCTTTCATCTTCCGCATTCTTTCATCTTTCATCTTTCCGCATTGTTTCATCTTTCATCTTTCCGCATTTTTTCATCTTTCATCTTTCCGCATTGTTTCATCTTTCCGCATTGTTTCATCTTTCCGCATTGTTTCATCTTTCATCTGTCCGCATTGTTTCATCTTTCATCTTTCCGCATTGTTTCATCTTTCCGCATTGTTTCATCTTTCATCTTTCCGCATTTTTTCATCTTTCATCTTTCCGCATTGTTTCATCTTTCATCTTTCCGCATTGTTTCATCTTTCATCTTTCCGCATTGTTTCATCTTTCATCTTTCCGCATTCTTTCATCTTTCATCTTTCCGCATTCTTTCATCTTTCGTCTTTCCGCATTCTTTCATCTTTCATCTTTCCGCATTGTTTCATCTTTCATCTTTCCGCATTGTTTCATCTTTCATCTTTCCGCATTGTTTCATCTTTCCGCATTGTTTCATCTTTCATCTTCCGCATTCTTTCATCTTTCATCTTTCCGCATTGTTTCATCTTTCATCTTTCCGCATTCTTTCATCTTTCATCTTTCCGCATTGTTTCATCTTTCATCTTTCCGCATTTTTTCATCTTTCATCTTTCCGCAGTCTTTCATCTTTCATCTATCCGCATTGTTTCATCTTTCATCTTTCCGCATTCTTTCATCTTTCATCTTTCCGCATTGTTTCATCTTTCATCTTTCCGCATTGTTTCATCTTTCATCTTTCCGCATTGTTTCATCTTTCATCTTTCCGCATTGTTTCATCTTTCATCTTTCCGCATTGTTTCATCTTTCATCTTTCCGCATTGTTTCATCTTTCATCTTTCCGCTTTCTTTCATCTTTCATCTTTCCGCATTGTTTCATCTTTCATCTTTCCGCACTTTTTCATCTTTCATCTTTCCGCATTGTTTCATCTTTCCGCATTGTTTCATCTTTCCGCATTGTTTCATCTTTCCGCATTGTTTCATCTTTCCGCATTGTTTCATCTTTCCGCATTGTTTCATCTTTCCGCATTGTTTCATCTTTCCGCATTGTTTCATCTTTCCGCATTGTTTCATCTTTCCGCATTGTTTCATCTTTCATCTTTCCGCATTCTTTCATCTTTCATCTTTCCGCATTGTTTCATCTTTCATCTTTCCGCATTGTTTCATCCTTTCATCTTTCCGCATTCTTTCATCTTTCATCTTTCCGCATTGTTTCATCTTTCATCTTTCCGCATTCTTTCATCTTTCATCTTTCCGCATTCTTTCATCTTTCATCTTTCCGCATTGTTTCATCTTTCATCTTTCCGCATTGTTTCATCTTTCATCTTTCCGCATTGTTTCATCTTTCCGCATTGTTTCATCTTTCATCTTCCGCATTCTTTCATCTTTCATCTTTCCGCATTGTTTCATCTTTCATCTTTTCGCATTGTTTCATCTTTCATCTTCCGCACTCTTTCATCTTTCATCTTTCCGCATTGTTTCATCTTTCATCTTTCCGCATTTTTTCATCTTTCATCTTTCCGCATTGTTTCATCTTTCCGCATTGTTTCATCTTTCCGCATTGTTTCATCTTTCATCTTTCCGCATTGTTTCATCTTTCATCTTTCCGCATTCTTTCATCTTTCATCTTTCCGCATTGTTTCATCTTTCATCTTTCCGCATTGTTTCATCCTTTCAGCTTTCCGCATTCTTTCATCTTTCATCTTTCCGCTTTGTTTCATCTTTCATCTTTCCGCATTGTTTCATCTTTCCGCATTGTTTCATCTTTCATCTTCCGCATTCTTTCATCTTTCATCTTACCGCATTGTTTCATCTTTCATCTTTCATCTTTCATCTTTCCGCATTGTTTCATCTTTTATCTTTCATCTTTCATCTTTCCGCATTCTTTCATCTTTCATCTTTCCGCATTGTTTCATCTTTCATCTTTCCGCATTGTTTCATCTTTCATCTTTCCGCATTGTTTCATCTTTCATCTTTCCGCATTCTTTCATCTTTCATCTTTCCGCATTCTTTCATCTTTCATCTTTCCGCATTGTTTCATCTTTCATCTTCCGCATTCTTTCATCTTTCATCTTTCCGCATTGTTTCATCTTTCATCTTTCCGCATTGTTTCACCTTTCATCTTTCCGCATTGTTTCATCTTTCATCTTTCCGCATTGTTTCATCTTTTATCTTCCGCATTCTTTCATCTTTCATCTTTCCGCATTGTTTCATCTTTCATCTTTCATCTTTCATCTTTCCGCATTCTTTCATCTTTCATCTTTCCGCATTGTTTCATCTTTCATCTTTCCGCATTGTTTCATCTTTCATCTTTCCGCATTGTTTCATCTTTCATCCTTCCGCATTGTTTCACCTTTCATCTTTCCGCATTCTTTCATCTTTCATCTTTCCGCATTCTTTCATCTTTCATCTTTCCGCATTGTTTCATCTTTCATCTTCCGCATTCTTTCATCTTTCATCTTTCCGCATTGTTTCATCTTTCATCTTTCCGCATTGTTTCATCTTTCATCTTTCCGCATTGTTTCATCTTTCATCTTTCCGCATTGTTTCATCTTTCATCTTTCCGCATTGTTTCATCTTTCATCTTTCCGCATTCTTTCATCTTTCATCTTTCCGCATTGTTTCATCTTTCATCTTTCATCTTTCATCTTTCCGCATTCTTTCATCTTTCATCTTTCCGCATTGTTTCATCTTTCATCTTTCCGCATTGTTTCATCTTTCATCTTTCCGCATTGTTTCATCTTTCATCCTTCCGCATTGTTTCACCTTTCATCTTTCCGCATTCTTTCATCTTTCATCTTTCCGCATTCTTTCATCTTTCATCTTTCCGCATTCTTTCATCTTTCATCTTTCCGCATTGTTTCATCTTTCATCTTTCCGCATTCTTTCATCTTTCATCTTTCCGCATTCTTTCATCTTTCATCTTTCCGCATTGTTTCATCTTTCATCTTCCGCATTCTTTCATCTTTCATCTTTCCGCATTGTTTCATCTTTCATCTTTCCGCATTTTTTCATCTTTCATCTTTCCGCATTGTTTCATCTTTCCGCATTGTTTCATCTTTCCGCATTGTTTCATCTTTCATCTTTCCGCATTCTTTCATCTTTCATCTTTCCGCATTCTTTCATCTTTCATCTTTCCGCATTGTTTCATCTTTCATCTTTCCGCATTATTTCATCTTTCATCTTTCCGCATTCATTCATCTTTCATCTTTCCGCATTCTTTCATCTTTGTTCTTTCCGCATTGTTTCATCTTTCATCTTCCGCATTCTTTCATCTTTCATCTTTCCGCATTGTTTCATCTTTCATCTTTCCGCATTGTTTCATCTTTCATCTTTCCGCATTGTTTCATCTTTCATCTTTCCGCATTGTTTCATCTTTCATCTTCCGCATTCTTTCATCTTTCATCTTTCCGCATTGTTTCATCTTTCCGCATTGCTTCATCTTTCCGCATTGTTTCATCTTTCCGCATTGTTTCATCTTTCCGCATTGTTTCATCTTTCATCTGTCCGCATTGTTTCATCTTTCATCTTTCCGCATTGTTTCATCTTTCCGCATTGTTTCATCTTTCATCTTTCCGCATTTTTTCATCTTTCATCTTTCCGCATTGTTTCATCTTTCATCTTTCCGCATTGTTTCATCTTTCATCTTTCCGCATTGTTTCATCTTTCATCTTTCCGCATTCTTTCATCTTTCATCTTTCCGCATTCTTTCATCTTTCGTCTTTCCGCATTCTTTCATCTTTCATCTTTCCGCATTGTTTCATCTTTCATCTTTCCGCATTGTTTCATCTTTCATCTTTCCGCATTGTTTCATCTTTCCGCATTGTTTCATCTTTCATCTTCCGCATTCTTTCATCTTTCATCTTTCCGCATTGTTTCATCTTTCATCTTTCCGCATTCTTTCATCTTTCATCTTTCCGCATTGTTTCATCTTTCATCTTTCCGCATTTTTTCATCTTTCATCTTTCCGCAGTCTTTCATCTTTCATCTTTCCGCATTGTTTCATCTTTCATCTTTCCGCATTCTTTCATCTTTCATCTTTCCGCATTGTTTCATCTTTCATCTTTCCGCATTGTTTCATCTTTCATCTTTCCGCATTGTTTCATCTTTCATCTTTCCGCATTGTTTCATCTTTCATCTTTCCGCATTGTTTCATCTTTCATCTTTCCGCATTGTTTCATCTTTCATCTTTCCGCTTTCTTTCATCTTTCATCTTTCCGCATTGTTTCATCTTTCATCTTTCCGCACTTTTTCATCTTTCATCTTTCCGCATTGTTTCATCTTTCCGCATTGTTTCATCTTTCCGCATTGTTTCATCTTTCCGCATTGTTTCATCTTTCCGCATTGTTTCATCTTTCCGCATTGTTTCATCTTTCCGCATTGTTTCATCTTTCCGCATTGTTTCATCTTTCCGCATTGTTTCATCTTTCCGCATTGTTTCATCTTTCATCTTTCCGCATTCTTTCATCTTTCATCTTTCCGCATTGTTTCATCTTTCATCTTTCCGCATTGTTTCATCCTTTCATCTTTCCGCATTCTTTCATCTTTCATCTTTCCGCATTGTTTCATCTTTCATCTTTCCGCATTCTTTCATCTTTCATCTTTCCGCATTCTTTCATCTTTCATCTTTCCGCATTGTTTCATCTTTCATCTTTCCGCATTGTTTCATCTTTCATCTTTCCGCATTGTTTCATCTTTCCGCATTGTTTCATCTTTCATCTTCCGCATTCTTTCATCTTTCATCTTTCCGCATTGTTTCATCTTTCATCTTTTCGCATTGTTTCATCTTTCATCTTCCGCACTCTTTCATCTTTCATCTTTCCGCATTGTTTCATCTTTCATCTTTCCGCATTTTTTCATCTTTCATCTTTCCGCATTGTTTCATCTTTCCGCATTGTTTCATCTTTCCGCATTGTTTCATCTTTCATCTTTCCGCATTGTTTCATCTTTCATCTTTCCGCATTCTTTCATCTTTCATCTTTCCGCATTGTTTCATCTTTCATCTTTCCGCATTGTTTCATCCTTTCAGCTTTCCGCATTCTTTCATCTTTCATCTTTCCGCTTTGTTTCATCTTTCATCTTTCCGCATTGTTTCATCTTTCCGCATTGTTTCATCTTTCATCTTCCGCATTCTTTCATCTTTCATCTTACCGCATTGTTTCATCTTTCATCTTTCATCTTTCATCTTTCCGCATTGTTTCATCTTTTATCTTTCATCTTTCATCTTTCCGCATTCTTTCATCTTTCATCTTTCCGCATTGTTTCATCTTTCATCTTTCCGCATTGTTTCATCTTTCATCTTTCCGCATTGTTTCATCTTTCATCTTTCCGCATTCTTTCATCTTTCATCTTTCCGCATTCTTTCATCTTTCATCTTTCCGCATTGTTTCATCTTTCATCTTCCGCATTCTTTCATCTTTCATCTTTCCGCATTGTTTCATCTTTCATCTTTCCGCATTGTTTCACCTTTCATCTTTCCGCATTGTTTCATCTTTCATCTTTCCGCATTGTTTCATCTTTTATCTTCCGCATTCTTTCATCTTTCATCTTTCCGCATTGTTTCATCTTTCATCTTTCATCTTTCATCTTTCCGCATTCTTTCATCTTTCATCTTTCCGCATTGTTTCATCTTTCATCTTTCCGCATTGTTTCATCTTTCATCTTTCCGCATTGTTTCATCTTTCATCCTTCCGCATTGTTTCACCTTTCATCTTTCCGCATTCTTTCATCTTTCATCTTTCCGCATTCTTTCATCTTTCATCTTTCCGCATTGTTTCATCTTTCATCTTCCGCATTCTTTCATCTTTCATCTTTCCGCATTGTTTCATCTTTCATCTTTCCGCATTGTTTCATCTTTCATCTTTCCGCATTGTTTCATCTTTCATCTTTCCGCATTGTTTCATCTTTCATCTTTCCGCATTGTTTCATCTTTCATCTTTCCGCATTCTTTCATCTTTCATCTTTCCGCATTGTTTCATCTTTCATCTTTCATCTTTCATCTTTCCGCATTCTTTCATCTTTCATCTTTCCGCATTGTTTCATCTTTCATCTTTCCGCATTGTTTCATCTTTCATCTTTCCGCATTGTTTCATCTTTCATCCTTCCGCATTGTTTCACCTTTCATCTTTCCGCATTCTTTCATCTTTCATCTTTCCGCATTCTTTCATCTTTCATCTTTCCGCATTCTTTCATCTTTCATCTTTCCGCATTGTTTCATCTTTCATCTTTCCGCATTCTTTCATCTTTCATCTTTCCGCATTCTTTCATCTTTCATCTTTCCGCATTGTTTCATCTTTCATCTTCCGCATTCTTTCATCTTTCATCTTTCCGCATTGTTTCATCTTTCATCTTTCCGCATTGTTTCATCTTTCATCTTTCCGCATTGTTTCATCTTTCATCTTTCCGCATTGTTTCATCTTTCATCTATACGCATTGTTTCATCTTTCATCTTTCCGCATTCTTTCATCTTTCATCTTTCCGCATTGTTTCATCTTTCATCTTTCCGCATTGTTTCATCTTTCATCTTTCCGCATTGTTTCATCTTTCCGCATTGTTTCATCTTTCATCTTCCGCATTCTTTCATCTTTCATCTTTCCGCATTGTTTCATCTTTCATCTTTCCGCATTGTTTCATCTTTCATCTTTCCGCATTGTTTCATCTTTCATCTTTCCGCATTCTTTCATCTTTCATCTTTCCGCATTGTTTCATCTTTCATCTTTCCGCATTGTTTCATCTTTCATCTTTCCGCATTGTTTCATCTTTCCGCATTGTTTCATCTTTCATCTTCCGCATTCTTTCATCTTTCATCTTTCCGCATTGTTTCATCTTTCATCTTTCCGCATTGTTTCATCTTTCATCTTCCGCATTCTTTCATCTTTCATCTTTCCGCATTGTTTCATCTTTCATCTTTCCGCATTGTTTCATCTTTCATCTTTCCGCATTTTTTCAGCTTTCATCTTTTCGCATTGTTTCATCTTTCCGCATTGTTTCATCTTTCCGCATTGTTTCATCTTTCCGCATTGTTTCATCTTTCCGCATTGTTTCATCTTTCCGCATTGTTTCATCTTTCCGCATTGTTTCATCTTTCCGCATTGTTTCATCTTTCCGCATTGTTTCATCTTTCCGCATTGTTTCATCTTTCCGCATTGTTTCATCTTTCCGCATTGTTTCATCTTTCCGCATTGTTTCATCTTTCCGCATTGTTTCATCTTTCCGCATTGTTTCATCTTTCCGCATTGTTTCATCTTTCCGCATTGTTTCATCTTTCCGCATTGTTTCATCTTTCCGCATTGTTTCATCTTTCCGCATTGTTTCATCTTTCCGCATTGTTTCATCTTTCCGCATTGTTTCATCTTTCCGCATTGTTTCATCTTTCCGCATTGTTTCATCTTTCCGCATTGTTTCATCTTTCCGCATTGTTTCATCTTTCCGCATTGTTTCATCTTTCCGCATTGTTTCATCTTTCCGCATTGTTTCATCTTTCCGCATTGTTTCATCTTTCCGCATTGTTTCATCTTTCCGCATTGTTTCATCTTTCCGCATTGTTTCATCTTTCCGCATTGTTTCATCTTTCCGCATTGTTTCATCTTTCCGCATTGTTTCATCTTTCCGCATTGTTTCATCTTTCCGCATTGTTTCATCTTTCCGCATTGTTTCATCTTTCCGCATTGTTTCATCTTTCCGCATTGTTTCATCTTTCCGCATTGTTTCATCTTTCCGCATTGTTTCATCTTTCCGCATTGTTTCATCTTTCCGCATTGTTTCATCTTTCATCTTTCCGCATTCTTTCATCTTTCATCTTTCCGCATTGTTTCATCCTTTCATCTTTCCGCATTCTTTCATCTTTCATCTTTCCGCATTGTTTCATCTTTCATCTTTCCGCATTTTTTCATCTTTCATCTTTCCGCA
This sequence comes from Gastracanthus pulcherrimus, assembly GCA_949152435.1. Classification (NCBI taxonomy): domain Eukaryota; kingdom Metazoa; phylum Arthropoda; class Insecta; order Hymenoptera; family Pteromalidae; genus Gastracanthus; species Gastracanthus pulcherrimus. The sequence continues at coordinate 187,101 of CASCKD010000078.1, forward strand.
GTGTTTCATCTTTCATCTTTCCGCATTGTTTCATCTTTCATCTTTCCGCATTGTTTCATCTTTCATCTTTCCGCATTGTTTCATCTTTCATCTTTCCGCATTCTTTCATCTTTCATCTTTCCGCATTGTTTCATCTTTCATCTTTCCGCATTGTTTCATCTTTCATCTTCCGCATTCTTTCATCTTTCATCTTTCCGCATTGTTTCATCTTTCATCTTTCCGCATTCTTTCATCTTTCATCTTTCCGCATTGTTTCATCTTTCATCTTTCCGCATTCTTTCATCTTTCATCTTTCCGCATTGTTTCATCTTTCATCTTTCCGCATTGTTTCATCTTTCATCTTTCCGCATTCTTTCATCTTTCATCTTTCCGCATTGTTTCATCTTTCATCTTTCCGCATTGTTTCATCTTTCATCTTCCGCATTCTTTCATCTTTCATCTTTCCGCATTGTTTCATCTTTCCGAATTGTTTCATCTTTCCGCATTGTTTCATCTTTCATCTTTCCGCATTGTTTCATCTTTCATCTTTCCGCATTCTTTCATCTTTCATCTTTCCGCATTGTTTCATCTTTCATCTTTCCGCATTCTTTCATCTTTCCGCATTGTTTCATCTTTCATCTTCCGCATTGTTTCATCTTTCATCTTTCCGCATTGTTTCATCTTTCATCTTTCCGCATTGTTTCATCTTTCATCTTTCCGCATTGTTTCATCTTTCATCTTCCGCATTCTTTCATCTTTCATCTTTCCGCATTGTTTCATCTTTCATCTTTCCGCATTTTTTCATCTTTCATCTTTCCGCATTGTTTCATCTTTCCGCATTGTTTCATCTTTCCGCATTGTTTCATCTTTCATCTTTCCGCATTGTTTCATCTTTCATCTTTCCGCATTGTTTCATCTTTCATCTTCCGCATTCTTTCATCTTTCATCTTTCCGCATTGTTTCATCTTTCCGAATTGTTTCATCTTTCCGCATTGTTTCATCTTTCATCTTTCCGCATTGTTTCATCTTTCATCTTTCCGCATTCTTTCATCTTTCATCTTTCCGCATTGTTTCATCTTTCATCTTTCCGCATTGTTTCATCTTTCATCTGCCGCATTCTTTCATCTTTCATCTTTCCGCATTGTTTCATCTTTCATCTTTCCGCATTCTTTCATCTTTCATCTTTCCGCATTGTTTCATCTTTCATCTTTCCGCATTCTTTCATCTTTCATCTTTCCGCATTGTTTCATCTTTCATCTTTCCGCATTGTTTCATCTTTCATCTTTCCGCATTCTTTCATCTTTCATCTTTCCGCATTGTTTCATCTTTCATCTTTCCGCATTGTTTCATCTTTCATCTTCCGCATTCTTTCATCTTTCATCTTTCCGCATTGTTTCATCTTTCCGAATTGTTTCATCTTTCCGCATTGTTTCATCTTTCATCTTTCCGCATTGTTTCATCTTTCATCTTTCCGCATTCTTTCATCTTTCATCTTTCCGCATTGTTTCATCTTTCATCTTTCCGCATTGTTTCATCTTTCATCTTTCCGCATTGTTTCATCTTTCATCTTTCCGCATTGTTTCATCTTTCATCTTTCCGCATTGTTTCATCTTTCATCTTTCCGCATTGTTTCATCTTTCATCTTTCCGCATTGTTTCATCTTTCATCTTTCCGCATTGTTTCATCTTTCCGCATTGTTTCATCTTTCATCTTTCCGCATTGTTTCATCTTTCATCTTTCCGCATTGTTTCATCTTTCATCTTTCCGCATTGTTTCATCTTTCATCTTTCCGCTTTCTTTCATCTTTCATCTTTCCGCATTGTTTCATCTTTCCGCATTGTTTCATCTTTCCGCATTGTTTCATCTTTCCGCATTGTTTCATCTTTCCGCATTGTTTCATCTTTCCGCATTGTTTCATCTTTCCGCATTGTTTCATCTTTCCGCATTGTTTCATCTTTCCGCATTGTTTCATCTTTCCGCATTGTTTCATCTTTCCGCATTGTTTCATCTTTCCGCATTGTTTCATCTTTCCGCATTGTTTCATCTTTCCGCATTGTTTCATCTTTCCGCATTGTTTCATCTTTCCGCATTGTTTCATCTTTCCGCATTGTTTCATCTTTCCGCATTGTTTCATCTTTCCGCATTGTTTCATCTTTCCGCATTGTTTCATCTTTCCGCATTGTTTCATCTTTCCGCATTGTTTCATCTTTCCGCATTGTTTCATCTTTCCGCATTGTTTCATCTTTCCGCATTGTTTCATCTTTCCGCATTGTTTCATCTTTCCGCATTGTTTCATCTTTCCGCATTGTTTCATCTTTCCGCATTGTTTCATCTTTCCGCATTGTTTCATCTTTCCGCATTGTTTCATCTTTCCGCATTGTTTCATCTTTCCGCATTGTTTCATCTTTCCGCATTGTTTCATCTTTCCGCATTGTTTCATCTTTCCGCATTGTTTCATCTTTCCGCATTGTTTCATCTTTCCGCATTGTTTCATCTTTCCGCATTGTTTCATCTTTCCGCATTGTTTCATCTTTCCGCATTGTTTCATCTTTCCGCATTGTTTCATCTTTCCGCATTGTTTCATCTTTCCGCATTGTTTCATCTTTCCGCATTGTTTCATCTTTCATCTTTCCGCATTGTTTCATCTTTCATCTTTCCGCATTGTTTCATCTTTCATCTTTCCGCATTGTTTCATCTTTCATCTTTCCGCATTCTTTCATCTTTCATCTTTCCGCATTGTTTCATCTTTCATCTTTCCGCAATGTTTCATCTTTCATCTTTCCGCATTGTTTCATCTTTCATCTTTCCGCATTCTTTCATCTTTCATCTTTCCGCATTTTTTCATTTTTCATCTTTCCGCATTGTTTCATCTTTCATCTTTCCGCATTGTTTCATCTTTCCGCATTGTTTCATCTTTCCGCATTGTTTCATCTTTCCGAATTGTTTCATCTTTCCGCATTGTTTCATCTTTCCGCATTGTTTCATCTTTCATCTTTCCGCATTCTTTCATCTTTCATCTTTCCGCATTGTTTCATCTTTCATCTTTCCGCATTGTTTCATCTTTCATCTTTCCGCATTGTTTCATCTTTCATCTTTCCGCTTTGTTTCATCTTTCATCTTTCCGCATTGTTTCATCTTTCATCTTTCCGCATTGTTTCATCTTTCATCTTTCCGCATTCTTTCATCTTTCATCTTTCCGCATTTTTTCATCTTTCATCTTTCCGCAATGTTTCATCTTTCATCTTTCCGCATTGTTTCATCTTTCATCTTTCCGCATTCTTTCATCTTTCATCTTTCCGCATTGTTTCATCTTTCATCTTTCCGCATTCTTTCATCTTTCATCTTTCCGCATTGTTTCATCTTTCCGCATTGTTTCATCTTTCCGCATTGTTTCATCTTTCCGCATTGTTTCATCTTTCCGCATTGTTTCATCTTTCCGCATTGTTTCATCTTTCCGCATTGTTTCATCTTTCCGCATTGTTTCATCTTTCCGCATTGTTTCATCTTTCATCTTTCCGCATTGTTTCATCTTTCATCTTTCCGCATTGTTTCATCTTTCCGCATTGTTTCATCTTTCCGCATTGTTTCATCTTTCATCTTTCCGCATTGTTTCATCTTTCATCTTTCCGCATTGTTTCATCTTTCATCTTTCCGCATTGTTTCATCTTTCATCTTTCCGCATTGTTTCATCTTTCCGCATTGTTTCATCTTTCCGCATTGTTTCATCTTTCATCTTTCCGCATTGTTTCATCTTTCATCTTTCCGCATTGTTTCATCTTTCATCTTTCCGCTTTGTTTCATCTTTCATCTTTCCGCATTGTTTCATCTTTCATCTTTCCGCATTGTTTCATCTTTCATCTTTCCGCATTCTTTCATCTTTCATCTTTCCGCATTGTTTCATCTTTCATCTTTCCGCAATGTTTCATCTTTCATCTTTCCGCATTGTTTCATCTTTCATCTTTCCGCATTCTTTCATCTTTCATCTTTCCGCATTGTTTCATCTTTCATCTTTCCGCATTGTTTCATCTTTCCGCATTGTTTCATCTTTCCGCATTGTTTCATCTTTCCGCATTGTTTCATCTTTCCGCATTGTTTCATCTTTCCGCATTGTTTCATCTTTCCGCATTGTTTCATCTTTCCGCATTGTTTCATCTTTCCGCATTGTTTCATCTTTCCGCATTGTTTCATCTTTCCGCATTGTTTCATCTTTCCGCATTGTTTCATCTTTCCGCATTGTTTCATCTTTCCGCATTGTTTCATCTTTCCGCATTGTTTCATCTTTCCGCATTGTTTCATCTTTCCGCATTGTTTCATCTTTCCGCATTGTTTCATCTTTCCGCATTGTTTCATCTTTCCGCATTGTTTCATCTTTCATCTTTCCGCATTGTTTCATCTTTCATCTTTCCGCATTGTTTCATCTTTCGTCTTTCCGCATTGTTTCATCTTTCATCTTTCCGCATTCTTTCATCTTTCATCTTTCCGCATTGTTTCATCTTTCATCTTTCCGCAATGTTTCATCTTTCATCTTTCCGCATTGTTTCATCTTTCATCTTTCCGCATTCTTTCATCTTTCATCTTTCCGCATTGTTTCATCTTTCATCTTTCCGCATTGTTTCATCTTTCATCTTCCGCATTCTTTCATCTTTCATCTTTCCGCATTGTTTCATCTTTCATCTTTCCGCATTTTTTCATCTTTCATCTTTCCGCATTGTTTCATCTTTCATCTTTCCGCATTGTTACATCTTTCATCTTTCCGCATTGTTTCATCTTTCATCTTTCCGCATTCTTTCATCTTTCATCTTTCCGCATTGTTTCATCTTTCATCTTTCCGCAATGTTTCATCTTTCATCTTTCCGCATTGTTTCATCTTTCATCTTTCCGCATTCTTTCATCTTTCATCTTTCCGCATTGTTTCATCTTTCGTCTTTCCGCATTGTTTCATCTTTCATCTTCCGCATTCTTTCATCTTTCATCTTTCCGCATTGTTTCATCTTTCATCTTTCCGCATTTTTTCATCTTTCATCTTTCCGCATTCTTTCATCTTTCATCTTTCCGCATTCTTTCATCTTTCATCTTTCCGCATTGTTTCATCTTTCCGCATTGTTTCATCTTTCCGCATTGTTTCATCTTTCCGCATTGTTTCATCTTTCCGCATTGTTTCATCTTTCATCTTTCCGCATTGTTTCATCTTTCATCTTTCCGCATTGTTTCATCTTTCATCTTTCCGCATTGTTTCATCTTTCATCTTTCCGCATTGTTTCATCTTTCATCTTTCCGCATTGTTTCATCTTTCATCTTTCCGCATTGTTTCATCTTTCCTCATTGTTTCATCATTCATCTTTCCGCATTGTTTCATCTTTCATCTTTCCGCATTCTTTCATCTTTCATCTTTCCGCATTGTTTCATCTTTCATCTTTCCGCATTGTTTCATCTTTCATCTTTCCGCATTGTTTCATCTTTCATCTTTCCTCATTGTTTCATCTTTCATCTTTCCGCATTGTTTCATCTTTCATCTTTCCGCATTCTTTCATCTTTCATCTTTCCGCATTGTTTCATCTTTCATCTTTCCGCATTGTTTCATCTTTCATCTTTCCGCATTGTTTCATCTTTCATCTTTCCGCATTGTTTCATCTTTCATCTTTCCGCATTGTTTCATCTTTCATCTTTCCGCATTGTTTCATCTTTCATCTTTCCGCATTGTTTCATCTTTCATCTTTCCGCATTGTTTCATCTTTCATCTTTCCGCATTGTTTCATCTTTCATCTTTCCGCATTGTTTCATCTTTCCGCATTGTTTCATCTTTCATCTTCCGCATTCTTTCATCTTTCATCTTTCCGCATTGTTTCATCTTTCCGCATTGTTTTATCTTTCCGCATTGTTTCATTTTTCCGAATTGTTTCATCTTTCCGCATTGTTTCATCTTTCCGCATTGTTTCATCTTTCCGCATTGTTTCATCTTTCATCTTTCCGCATTGTTTCATCTTTCATCTTTCCGCATTCTTTCATCTTTCATCTTTCCGCATTGTTTCATCTTTCATCTTTCCGCATTCTTTCATCTTTCATCTTCCCGCATTGTTTCATCTTTCATCTTTCCGCAATATTTCATCTTTCATCTTTCCGCATTGTTTCATCTTTCATCTTTCCGGATTGTTTCATCTTTCATCTTCCGCATTTTTTCATCTTTCATCTTTCCGCATTGTTTCATCTTTCATCTTTCCGCATTCTTTCATCTTTCATCTTTCCGCATTCTTTCATCTTTCATCTTTCCGCATTGTTTCATCTTTCATCTTTCCGCATTGTTTCATCTTTCATCTTTCCGCATTGTTTCATCTTTCATCTTTCCGCATTCTTTCATCTTTCATCTTTCCGCATTCTTTCATCTTTCATCTTTCCGCATTGTTTCATCTTTCATCTTTCCGCAATGTTTCATCTTTCATCTTTCCGCATTCTTTCATCTTTCATCTTTCCGCATTCTTTCATCTTTCATCTTTCCGCATTGTTTCATCTTTCCGCATTGTTTCATCTTTCCGCATTGTTTCATCTTTCCGCATTGTTTCATCTTTCCGCATTGTTTCATCTTTCCGCATTGTTTCATCTTTCATCTTTCCGCATTGTTACATCTTTCATCTTTCCGCATTGTTTCATCTTTCATCTTTCCGCATTCTTTCATCTTTCATCTTTCCGCATTGTTTCATCTTTCATCTTTCCGCAATGTTTCATCTTTCATCTTTCCGCATTGTTTCATCTTTCATCTTTCCGCATTCTTTCATCTTTCATCTTTCCGCATTGTTTCATCTTTCATCTTTCCGCATTGTTTCATCTTTCATCTTCCGCATTCTTTCATCTTTCATCTTTCCGCATTGTTTCATCTTTCATCTTTCCGCATTTTTTCATCTTTCATCTTTCCGCATTCTTTCATCTTTCATCTTTCCGCATTGTTTCATATTTCATCTTTCCGCATTGTTTCATCTTTCATCTTTCCGCATTTTTTCATCTTTCATCTTTCCGCATTGTTTCATCTTTCATCTTTCCGCATTCTTTCATCTTTCATCTTTCCGCATTGTTTCATCTTTCATCTTTCCGCATTGTTTCATCTTTCATCTTTCCGCATTGTTTCATCTTTCATCTTTCCGCATTGTTTCATCTTTCATCTTTCCGCATTCTTTCATCTTTCATCTTTCCGCATTGTTTCATCTTTCCGCATTGTTTCATCTTTCATCTTTCCGCATTGTTTCATCTTTCATCTTTCCGCATTATTTCATCTTTCATCTTTCCGCATTCTTTCATCTTTCATCTTTCCGCATTGTTTCATCTTTCATCTTTCCGCAATGTTTCATCTTTCATCTTTCCGCATTGTTTCATCTTTCATCTTTCCGCATTCTTTCATCTTTCATCTTTCCGCATTCTTTCATCTTTCATCTTTCCGCATTGTTTCATCTTTCATCTTCCGCATTCTTTCATCTTTCATCTTTCCGCATTGTTTCATCTTTCATCTTTCCGCATTTTTTCATCTTTCATCTTTCCGCATTGTTTCATCTTTCATCTTTCCGCATTGTTTCATCTTTCCGCATTGTTTCATCTTTCATCTTTCCGCATTCTTTCATCTTTCATCTTTCCGCATTCTTTCATCTTTCATCTTTCCGCATTGTTTCATCTTTCATCTTTCCGCATTGTTTCATCTTTCATCTTCCGCATTCTTTCATCTTTCATCTTTCCGCATTGTTTCATCTTTCATCTTTCCGCATTCTTTCATCTTTCATCTTTCCGCATTGTTTCATCTTTCATCTTTCCGCATTGTTTCATCTTTCCGCATTGTTTCATCTTTCATCTTCCGCATTCTTTCATCTTTCATCTTTCCGCATGGTTTCATCTTTCATCTTTCCGCATTTTTTCATCTTTCATCTTTCCGCATTGTTTCATCTTTCATCTTTCCGCATTGTTTCATCTTTCATCTTCCGCATTCTTTCATCTTTCATCTTTCCGCATTGTTTCATCTTTCATCTTTCCGCATTTTTTCATCTTTCATCTTTCCGCATTGTTTCATCTTTCATCTTTCCGCATTGTTTCATCTTTCCGCATTGTTTCATCTTTCATCTTTCCGCATTCTTTCATCTTTCATCTTTCCGCATTCTTTCATCTTTCATCTTTCCGCATTGTTTCATCTTTCATCTTTCCGCATTGTTTCATCTTTCATCTTCCGCATTCTTTCATCTTTCATCTTTCCGCATTGTTTCATCTTTCATCTTTCCGCATTCTTTCATCTTTCATCTTTCCGCATTGTTTCATCTTTCATCTTTCCGCATTGTTTCATCTTTCATCTTCCGCATTCTTTCATCTTTCATCTTTCCGCATGGTTTCATCTTTCATCTTTCCGCATTTTTTCATCTTTCATCTTTCCGCATTGTTTCATCTTTCATCTTTCCGCATTGTTTCATCTTTCATCTTCCGCATTCTTTCATCTTTCATCTTTCCGCATTGTTTCATCTTTCATCTTTCCGCATTTTTTCATCTTTCATCTTTCCGCATTGTTTCATCTTTCATCTTTCCGCATTGTTTCATCTTTCATCTTTCCGCATTGTTTCATCTTTCATCTTTCCGCATTGTTTCATCTTTCATCTTTCCGCATTCTTTCATCTTTCATCTTTCCGCATTCTTTCATCTTTCATCTTTCCGCATTGTTTCATCTTTCATCTTTCCGCAATGTTTCATCTTTCATCTTTCCGCATTCTTTCATCTTTCATCTTTCCGCATTCTTTCATCTTTCATCTTTCCGCATTCTTTCATCTTTCATCTTTCCGCATTGTTTCATCTTTCCGCATTGTTTCATCTTTCCGCATTGTTTCATCTTTCCGCATTGTTTCATCTTTCCGCATTGTTTCATCTTTCCGCATTGTTTCATCTTTCCGCATTGTTTCATCTTTCATCTTTCCGCATTGTTTCATCTTTCATCTTTCCGCATTGTTTCATCTTTCATCTTTCCGCATTCTTTCATCTTTCATCTTTCCGCATTGTTTCATCTTTCATCTTTCCGCAATGTTTCATCATTCATCTTTCCGCATTGTTTCATCTTTCATCTTTCCGCATTGTTTCATCTTTCATCTTTCCGCATTGTTTCATCTTTCATCTTTCCGCATTGTTTCATCTTTCCGCATTGTTTCATCTTTCATCTTTCCGCATTTTTTCATCTTTCATCTTTCCGCATTGTTTCATCTGTCATCTTTCCGCATTCTTTCATCTTTCATCTTTCCGCATTGTTTCATCTTTCATCTTTCCGCATTGTTTCATCTTTCCGCATTGTTTCATCTTTCATCTTTCCGCATTGTTTCATCTTTCATCTTTCCGCATTGTTTCATCTTTCCGCATTGTTTCATCTTTCCGCATTGTTTCATCTTTCATCTTTCCGCATTTTTTCATCTTTCATCTTTCCGCATTGTTTCATCTTTCATCTTTCCGCATTCTTTCATCTTTCATCTTTCCGCATTGTTTCATCTTTCATCTTTCCGCATTGTTTCATCTTTCATCTTTCCGCATTGTTTCATCTTTCATCTTCCGCATTCTTTCATCTTTCCGCATTGTTTCATCTTTCATCTTTCCGCATTCTTTCATCTTTCATCTTTCCGCATTGTTTCATCTTTCATCTTTCCGCATTCTTTCATCTTTCATCTTTCCGCATTGTTTCATCTTTCATCTTTCCGCATTGTTTCATCTTTCCGCATTGTTTCATCTTTCCGCATTGTTTCATCTTTCATCTTCCGCATTCTTTCATCTTTCATCTTTCCGCATTGTTTCATCTTTCATCTTTCCGCATTCTTTCATCTTTCATCTTTCCGCATTTTTTCATCTTTCATCTTTCCGCATTCTTTCATCTTTCATCTTTCCGCATTCTTTCATCTTTCATTTTTCCGCATTGTTTCATCTTTCATCTTTCCGCATTGTTTCATCTTTCATCTTTCCGCATTGTTTCATCTTTCATCTTTCCGCATTCTTTCATCTTTCATCTTTCCGCATTGTTTCATCTTTCATCTTTCCGCATTCTTTCATCTTTCATCTTTCCGCATTGTTTCATCTTTCATCTTTCCGCATTGTTTCATCTTTCCGCATTGTTTCATCTTTCATCTTCCGCATTCTTTCATCTTTCATCTTTCCGCATTGTTTCATCTTTCATCTTTCCGCATTCTTTCATCTTTCATCTTTCCGCATTCTTTCATCTTTCATCTTTCCGCATTCTTTCATCTTTCCGCATTGTTTCATCTTTCATCTTCCGCATTCTTTCATCTTTCATCTTTCAGCATTGTTTCATCTTTCATCTTTCCGCATTTTTTCATCTTTCATCTTTCCGCATTGTTTCATCTTTCATCTTTCCGCATTGTTTCATCTTTCCGCATTGTTTCATCTTTCATCTTTCCGCATTGTTTCATCTTTCATCTTTCCGCATTGTTTCATCTTTCATCTTTCCGCATTGTTTCATCTTTCATCTTTCATCTTTCCGCATTGTTTCATCTTTCATCTTTCCGCATTGTTTCATCTTTCCGCATTGTTTCATCTTTCATCTTCCGCAATCTTTCATCTTTCATCTTTCCGCATTGTTTCATCTTTCATCTTTCCGCATTCTTTCATCTTTCATCTTTCCGCATTCTTTCATCTTTCATCTTTCCGCATTCTTTCATCTTTCATCTTTCCGCATTCTTTCATCTTTCATCTTTCCGCATTGTTTCATCTTTCATCTTTCCGCATTGTTTCATCTTTCCGCATTGTTTCATCTTTCATCTTTCCGCATTCTTTCATCTTTCATCTTTCCGCATTCTTTCATCTTTCATCTTTCCGCATTGTTTCATCTTTCATCTTTCCGCAATGTTTCATCTTTCATCTTTCCGCATTCTTTCATCTTTCATCTTTCCGCATTGTTTCATCTTTCATCTTTCCGCATTGTTTCATCTTTCATCTTTCCGCATTGTTTCATCTTTCATCTTTCCGCATTCTTTCATCTTTCATCTTTCCGCATTGTTTCATCTTTCATCTTTCCGCATTCTTTCATCTTTCATCTTTCCGCATTGTTTCATCTTTCCGCATTGTTTCATCTTTCCGCATTGTTTCATCTTTCATCTTCCGCATTCTTTCATCTTTCATCTTTCCGCATTGTTTCATCTTTCATCTTTCCGCATTCTTTCATCTTTCATCTTTCCGCATTGTTTCATCTTTCATCTTTCCGCATTCTTTCATCTTTCATCTTTCCGCATTCTTTCATCTTTCATCTTTTCCGCATTGTTTCATCTTTCATCTTTCCGCATTGTTTCATCTTTCATCTTTCCGCATTGTTTCATCTTTCATCTTTCCGCATTCTTTCATCTTTCATCTTTCCGCATTCTTTCATCTTTCCGCATTGTTTCATCTTTCATCTTTCCGCATTGTTTCATCTTTCCGCATTGTTTCATCTTTCCGCATTGTTTCATCTTTCCGCATTGTTTCATCTTTCCGCATTGTTTCATCTTTCCGCATTGTTTCATCTTTCATCTTTCCGCATTGTTTCATCTTTCATCTTTCCGCTTTGTTTCATCTTTCATCTTCCGCATTCTTTCATCTTTCATCTTTCCGCATTGTTTCATCTTTCATCTTTCCGCATTTTTTCATCTTTCATCTTTCCGCATTGTTTCATCTTTCATCTTTCCGCATTTTTTCATCTTTCATCTTTCCGCATTGTTTCATCTTTCATCTTTCCGCATTGTTTCATCTTTCCGCATTGTTTCATCTTTCCGCATTGTTTCATCTTTCCGCATTGTTTCATCTTTCCGCATTGTTTCATCTTTCATCTTTCCGCATTGTTTCATCTTTCCGCATTTTTCCATCTTTCACCTTTCCGCATTGTTTCATCTTCCCGCATTGTTTCATCTTTCGGCATTGTTTCATCTTTCATCTTTCCGCATTTTTTCATCTTTCATCTTTCCGCATTGTTTCATCTTTCATCTTTCCGCATTGTTTCATCTTTCATCTTTCCGCATTGTTTCATTTTTCCGCATTGTTTCATCTTTCCGCATTGTTTCATCTTTCATCTTTCCGCATTGTTTCATCTTTCATCTTTCCGCATTGTTTCATCTTTCATATTTTCGCATTGTTTCATCTTTCATCTTTCCGCATTGTTTCATCTTTCATCTTTCCGCATTCTTTCATCTTTCATCTTTCCGCATTGTTTCATCTTTCATCTTTCCGCAATGTTTCATCTTTCATCTTTCCGCATTGTTTCATCTTTCATCTTTCATCTTTCCGCATTGTTTCATCTTTCATCTTTCCGCATTGTTTCATCTTTCATCTTTCCGCATTCTTTCATCTTTCATCTTTCCGCATTGTTTCATCTTTCATCTTTCCGCATTGTTTCATCTTTCATCTTTCCGCATTGTTTCATCTTTCATCTTTCCGCATTGTTTCATCTTTTCGCATTGTTTCATCTTTCCGCATTGTTTCATCTTTCATCTTCCGCATTCTTTCATCTTTCATCTTTCCGCATTGTTTCATCTTTCATCTTTCCGCATTTTTTCATCTTTCATCTTTCCGCATTCTTTCATCTTTCATCTTTCCGCATTCTTTCATCTTTCATCTTTCCGCATTGTTTCATCTTTCATCTTTCCGCATTGTTTCATCTTTCATCTTTCCGCATTCTTTCATCTTTCATCTTTCCGCATTCTTTCATCTTTCCGCATTGTTTCATCTTTCATCTTTCCGCAATGTTTCATCTTTCATCTTTCCGCATTCTTTCATCTTTCCGCATTGTTTCATCTTTCATCTTTCCGCAATGTTTCATCTTTCATCTTTCCGCATTCTTTCATCTTTCATCTTTCCGCATTGTTTCATCTTTCATCTTTCCGCATTGTTTCATCTTTCATCTTTCCGCATTGTTTCATCTTTCATCTTTCCGCATTGTTTCATCTTTCCGCATTGTTTCATCTTTCCGCATTGTTTCATCTTTCCGCATTGTTTCATCTTTCCGCATTGTTTCATCTTTCCGCATTGTTTCATCTTTCCGCATTGTTTCATCTTTCCGCATTGTTTCATCTTTCCGCATTGTTTCATCTTTCCGCATTGTTTCATCTTTCCGCATTGTTTCATCTTTCCGCATTGTTTCATCTTTCCGCATTGTTTCATCTTTCCGCATTGTTTCATCTTTCATCTTTCCGCATTGTTTCATCTTTCATCTTTCCGCATTGTTTCATCTATCATCTTTCCGCATTCTTTCATCTTTCATCTTTCCGCATTGTTTCATCTTTCATCTTTCCGCAATGTTTCATCTTTCATCTTTCCGCATTGTTTCATCTTTCATCTTTCCGCAATGTTTCATCTTTCATCTTTCCGCATTGTTTCATCTTTCATCTTTCCGCATTCTTTCATCTTTCATCTTTCCGCATTGTTTCATCTTTCATCTTTCCGCATTGTTTCATCTTTCCGCATTGTTTCATCTTTCATCTTCCGCATTCTTTCATCTTTCATCTTTCCGCATTGTTTCATCTTTCATCTTTCCGCATTTTTTCATCTTTCATCTTTCCGCATTGTTTCATCTTTCATCTTTCCGCGTTGTTTCATCTTTCCGCATTGTTTCATCTTTCATCTTTCCGCATTTTTTCATCTTTCATCTTTCCGCATTGTTTCATCTTTCATCTTTCCGCATTCTTTCATCTTTCATCTTTCCGCATTGTTTCATCTTTCATCTTTCCGCATTGTTTCATCTTTCATCTTTCCGCATTGTTTCATCTTTAATCTTTCCGCATTCTTTCATCTTTCATCTTTCCGCATTGTTTCATCTTTCATCTTCCGCATTCTTTCATCTTTCATCTTTCCGCATTGTTTCATCTTTCATCTTTCCGCATTCTTTCATCTTTCATCTTTCCGCATTGTTTCATCTTTCATCTTTCCGCATTCTTTCATCTTTCAGCTTTCCGCATTTTTTCATCTTTCATCTTTCCGCATTGTTTCATCTTTCATCTTTCCGCATTGTTTCATCTTTCCGCATTGTTTCATCTTTCATCTTTCCGCATTGTTTCATCTTTCTTCTTTCCGCATTCTTTCATCTTTCATCTTTCCGCATTGTTTCATCTTTCATCTTTCCGCATTGTTTCATCTTTCATCTTTCCGCATTCTTTCATCTTTCATCTTTCCGCATTCTTTCATCTTTCATCTTTCAGCATTGTTTCATCTTTCATCTTTCCGCATTTTTTCATCTTTCATCTTTCCGCATTGTTTCATCTTTCATCTTTCCGCATTGTTTCATCTTTCCGCATTGTTTCATCTTTCATCTTTCCGCATTGTTTAATCTTTCATCTTTCCGCATTGTTTAATCTTTCATCTTTCCGCATTGTTTCATCTTTCATCTTTCCGCATTGTTTCATCTTTCATCTTTCCGCATTCTTTCATCTTTCATCGTTCCGCATTGTTTCATCTTTCATCTTTTCGCAATGTTTCATCTTTCATCTTTCCGCATTGTTTCATCTTTCATCTTTCCGCATTCTTTCATCTTTCATCTTTCCGCATTGTTTCATCTTTCCGCATTGTTTCATCTTTCCGCATTGTTTCATCTTTCATCTTCCGCATTGTTTCATCTTTCATCTTTCCGCATTGTTTCATCTTTCATCTTTCCGCATTCTTTCATCTTTCATCTTTCCGCATTGTTTCATCTTTCATCTTTCCGCATTCTTTTATCTTTCATCTTTCCGCATTCTTTCATCTTTCATCTTTCCGCATTGTTTCATCTTTCATCTTTCCGCATTGTTTCATCTTTCATCTTTCCGCATTGTTTCATCTTTCATCTTTCCGCATTCTTTCATCTTTCATCTTTCCGCATTGTTTCATCTTTCATCTTTCCGCATTGTTTCATCTTTCATCTTTCCGCATTCTTTCATCTTTCATCTTTCCGCATTGTTTCATCTTTCATCTTTCCGCATTCTTTCATCTTTCATCTTTCCGCATTGTTTCATCTTTCATCTTCCGCATTCTTTCATCTTTCATCTTTCCGCATTGTTTCATCTTTCATCTTTCCGCATTTTTTCATCTTTCATCTTTCCGCATTGTTTCATCTTTCATCTTTCCGCATTGTTTCATCTTTCCGCATTGTTTCATCTTTCCGCATTGTTTCATCTTTCCGCATTGTTTCATCTTTCCGCATTGTTTCATCTTTCCGAATTGTTTCATCTTTCCCCATTGTTTCATCTTTCATCTTTCCGCATTCTTTCATCTTTCATCTTTCCGCATTGTTTCATCTTTCATCTTTCCGCATTGTTTCATCTTTCATCTTTCCGCATTGTTTCATCTTTCATCTTTCCGCATTCTTTCATCTTTCATCTTTCCGCATTGTTTCATCTTTCATCTTTCCGCATTGTTTCATCTTTCATCTTTCCGCATTGTTTCATCTTTCATCTTTCCGCATTGTTTCATCTTTCATCTTTCCGCATTGTTTCATCTTTCATCTTTCCGCATTGTTTCATCTTTCATCTTTCCTCATTGTTTCATCTTTCATCTTTCCGCATTGTTTCATCTTTCATCTTTCCGCATTCTTTCATCTTTCATCTTTCCGCATTGTTTCATCTTTCATCTTTCCGCATTGTTTCATCTTTCATCTTTCCGCATTGTTTCATCTTTCATCTTTCCGCATTGTTTCATCTTTCATCTTTCCGCATTGTTTCATCTTTCATCTTTCCGCATTGTTTCATCTTTCCGCATTGTTTCATCTTTCATCTTTCCGCATTCTTTCATCTTTCATCTTTCCGCATTGTTTCATCTTTCCGCATTGTTTCATCTTTCCGCATTGTTTCATCTTTCCGCATTGTTTCATCTTTCCGCATTGTTTCATCTTTCCGCATTGTTTCATCTTTCCGCATTGTTTCATCTTTCCGCATTGTTTCATCTTTCCGCATTGTTTCATCTTTCCGCATTGTTTCATCTTTCCGCATTGTTTCATCTTTCCGCATTGTTTCATCTTTCCGCATTGTTTCGTCTTTCATCTTTCCGCATTGTTTCATCTTTCCGCATTGTTTCATCTTTCATCTTTCCGCATTGTTTCATCTTTCATCTTTCCGCATTGTTTCATCTTTCATCTTTCCGCATTGTTTCATCTTTCCGCATTGTTCCATCTTTCCGCATTGTTTCATCTTTCCGCATTGTTTCATCTTTCCGCATTGTTTCATCTTTCATCTTTCCGCATTGTTTCATCTTTCCGCATTGTTTCATCTTTCATCTTTCCGCATTGTTTCATCTTTCATCTTTCCGCATTGTTTCATCTTTCATCTTTCCGCATTCTTTCATCTTTCATCTTTCCGCATTGTTTCATCTTTCATCTTTCCGCATTGTTTCATCTTTCATCTTTCCGCATTGTTTCATCTTTCATCTTTCCGCATTGTTTCATCTTTCATCTTTCCGCATTGTTTCATCTTTCCGCATTGTTTCATCTTTCATCTTTCCGCATTCTTTCATCTTTCATCTTTCCGCATTGTTTCATCTTTCCGCATTGTTTCATCTTTCCGCATTGTTTCGTCTTTCATCTTTCCGCATTGTTTCATCTTTCCGCATTGTTTCATCTTTCATCTTTCCGCATTGTTTCATCTTTCATCTTTCCGCATTGTTTCATCTTTCATCTTTCCGCATTGTTTCATCTTTCATCTTTCCGCATTGTTTCATCTTTCCGCATTGTTCCATCTTTCCGCATTGTTTCATCTTTCCGCATTGTTTCATCTTTCCGCATTGTTTCATCTTTCATCTTTCCGCATTGTTTCATCTTTCCGCATTGTTTCATCTTTCATCTTTCCGCATTGTTTCATCTTTCATCTTTCAGCATTGTTTCATCTTTCGTCTTTCCGCATTGTTTCATCTTTCATCTTTCCGCATTCTTTCATCTTTCATCTTTCCGCATTGTTTCATCTTTCATCTTTCCGCAATGTTTCATCTTTCATCTTTCCGCATTGTTTCATCTTTCATCTTTCCGCATTCTTTCATCTTTCATCTTTCCGCATTGTTTCATCTTTCATCTTTCCGCATTGTTTCATCTTTCATCTTCCGCATTCTTTCATCTTTCATCTTTCCGCATTGTTTCATCTTTCATCTTTCCGCATTTTTTCATCTTTCATCTTTCCGGATTGTTTCATCTTTCCGCATTGTTTCATCTTTCATCTTTCCGCATTGTTTCATCTTTCATCTTTCCGCATTGTTTCATCTTTCATCTTCCGCATGCTTTCATCTTTCATCTTTCCGCATTGTTTCATCTTTCATCTTTCGCCATTCTTTCATCTTTCATCTTTCCGCATTCTTTCATCTTTCATCTTTCCGCATTGTTTCATCTTTCATCTTTCCGCATTCTTTCATCTTTCATCTTTCCGCATTGTTTCATCTTT
The DNA here is from genome assembly GCA_949152435.1 of Gastracanthus pulcherrimus. Lineage (NCBI taxonomy): Eukaryota > Metazoa > Arthropoda > Insecta > Hymenoptera > Pteromalidae > Gastracanthus > Gastracanthus pulcherrimus. The sequence goes on from CASCKD010000078.1 coordinate 204,443, forward strand.
CCGCATTGTTTCATCTTTCCGCATTGTTTCATCTTTCCGCATTGTTTCATCTTTCCGCATTGTTTCATCTTTCCGCATTGTTTCATCTTTCCGCATTGTTTCATCTTTCCGCATTGTTTCATCTTTCCGCATTGTTTCATCTTTCCGCATTGTTTCATCTTTCCGCATTGTTTCGTCTTTCATCTTTCCGCATTGTTTCATCTTTCCGCATTGTTTCATCTTTCATCTTTCCGCATTGTTTCATCTTTCATCTTTCCGCATTGTTTCATCTTTCATCTTTCCGCATTGTTTCATCTTTCCGCATTGTTCCATCTTTCCGCATTGTTTCATCTTTCCGCATTGTTTCATCTTTCCGCATTGTTTCATCTTTCATCTTTCCGCATTGTTTCATCTTTCCGCATTGTTTCATCTTTCATCTTTCCGCATTGTTTCATCTTTCATCTTTCCGCATTGTTTCATCTTTCATCTTTCCGCATTCTTTCATCTTTCATCTTTCCGCATTGTTTCATCTTTCATCTTTCCGCATTGTTTCATCTTTCATCTTTCCGCATTGTTTCATCTTTCATCTTTCCGCATTGTTTCATCTTTCATCTTTCCGCATTGTTTCATCTTTCATCTTTCCGCATTGTTTCATCTTTCCGCATTGTTTCATCTTTCATCTTTCCGCATTCTTTCATCTTTCATCTTTCCGCATTGTTTCATCTTTCCGCATTGTTTCATCTTTCCGCATTGTTTCGTCTTTCATCTTTCCGCATTGTTTCATCTTTCCGCATTGTTTCATCTTTCATCTTTCCGCATTGTTTCATCTTTCATCTTTCCGCATTGTTTCATCTTTCATCTTTCCGCATTGTTTCATCTTTCATCTTTCCGCATTGTTTCATCTTTCCGCATTGTTCCATCTTTCCGCATTGTTTCATCTTTCCGCATTGTTTCATCTTTCCGCATTGTTTCATCTTTCATCTTTCCGCATTGTTTCATCTTTCCGCATTGTTTCATCTTTCATCTTTCCGCATTGTTTCATCTTTCATCTTTCAGCATTGTTTCATCTTTCGTCTTTCCGCATTGTTTCATCTTTCATCTTTCCGCATTGTTTCATCTTTCATCTTTCCGCATTCTTTCATCTTTCATCTTTCCGCATTGTTTCATCTTTCATCTTTCCGCAATGTTTCATCTTTCATCTTTCCGCATTGTTTCATCTTTCATCTTTCCGCATTCTTTCATCTTTCATCTTTCCGCATTCTTTCATCTTTCATCTTTCCGCATTGTTTCATCTTTCATCTTTCCGCAATGTTTCATCTTTCATCTTTCCGCATTCTTTCATCTTTCATCTTTCCGCATTGTTTCATCTTTCATCTTTCCGCATTGTTTCATCTTTCATCTTTCCGCATTCTTTCATCTTTCATCTTTCCGCATTGTTTCATCTTTCCGCATTGTTTCATCTTTCCGCATTGTTTCATCTTTCCGCATTGTTTCATCTTTCATCTTTCCGCATTGTTTCATCTTTCATCTTTCCGCATTGTTTCATCTTTCATCTTTCCGCATTGTTTCATCTTTCATCTTTCCGCATTGTTTCATCTTTCATCTTTCCGCATTGTTTCATCTTTCATCTTTCCTCATTGTTTCATCTTTCATCTTTCCGCATTGTTTCATCTTTCATCTTTCCGCATTCTTTCATCTTTCATCTTTCCGCATTTTTTCATCTTTCATCTTTCCGCATTGTTTCATCTTTCATCTTTCCGCATTGTTTCATCTTTCATCTTTCCGCATTGTTTCATCTTTCATCTTTCCGCATTGTTTCATCTTTCATCTTTCCGCATTGTTTCATCTTTCCGCATTGTTTCATCTTTCATCTTCCGCATTCTTTCATCTTTCATCTTTCCGCATTGTTTCATCTTTCATCTTTCCGCATTTTTTCATCTTTCATCTTTCCGCATTGTTTCATCTTTCCGCATTGTTTCATCTTTCCGCATTGTTTCATCTTTCCGCATTGTTTCATCTTTCCGCATTGTTTCATCTTTCCGCATTGTTTCATCTTTCCGCATTGTTTCATCTTTCCGCATTGTTTCATCTTTCCGCATTGTTTCATCTTTCATCTTTCCGCATTGTTTCATCTTTCATCTTTCCGCATTGTTTCATCTTTCATCTTTCCGCATTGTCTCATCTTTCATCTTTCCGCATTCTTTCATCTTTCATCTTTCCGCATTGTTTCATCTTTCATCTTTCCGCAATGTTTCATCTTTCATCTTTCCGCATTGTTTCATCTTTCATCTTTCCGCATTCTTTCATCTTTCATCTTTCCGCATTTTTTCATTTTTCATCTTTCCGCATTGTTTCATCTTTCATCTTTCCGCATTGTTTCATCTTTCCGCATTGTTTTATCTTTCCGCATTGTTTCATTTTTCCGAATTGTTTCATCTTTCCGCATTGTTTCATCTTTCCGCATTGTTTCATCTTTCATCTTTCCTCATTGTTTCATCTTTCATCTTTCCGCATTCTTTCATCTTTCATCTTTCCGCATTGTTTCATCTTTCATCTTTCCGCATTCTTTCATCTTTCATCTTTCCGCATTGTTTCATCTTTCATCTTTCCGCAATGTTTCATCTTTCATCTTTCCGCATTGTTTCATCTTTCATCTTTCCGCATTCTTTCATCTTACATCTTTCCGCATTGTTTCATCTTTCATCTTCCGCATTCTTTCATCTTTCATCTTTCCGCATTGTTTCATCTTTCATCTTTCCGCATTGTTTCATCTTTCATCTTTCCCCATTCTTTCATCTTTCATCTTTCCGCATTGTTTCATCTTTCATCTTTCCGCATTCTTTCATCTTTCATCTTTCCGCATTGTTTCATCTTTCCGCATTGGTTCATCTTTCCGCATTGTTTCATCTTTCCGCATTGTTTCATCTTTCATCTTTCCGCATTGTTTCATCTTTCCGCATTGTTTCATCTTTCATCTTTTCGCATTGTTTCATCTTTCATCTTTCCGCATTGTTTCATCTTTCATCTTTCCGCATTGTTTCATCTTTCCGCATTGTTTCATCTTTCCGCATTGTTTCATCTTTCCGCATTGTTTCATCTTTCATCTTTCCGCATTGTTTCATCTTTCATCTTTCGGCATTGTTTCATCTTTCATCTTTCCGCATTCTTTCATCTTTCATCTTTCCGCATTGTTTCATCTTTCATCTTTCTGCATTGTTTCATCTTTCATCTTTCCGCATTCTTTCATCTTTCATCTTTCCGCATTGTTTCATCTTTCATCTTTCCGCAATGTTTCATCTTTCATCTTTCCGCATTGTTTCATCTTTCATCTTTCCGCATTCTTTCATCTTTCATCTTTCCGCATTGTTTCATCTTTCATCTTTCCGCATTGTTTCATCTTTCATCTTCCGCATTCTTTCATCTTTCATCTTTCCGCATTGTTTCATCTTTCATCTTTCCGCATTTTTTCATCTTTCATCTTTCCGCATTGTTTCATCTTTCCGCATTGTTTCATCTTTCATCTTTCCGCATTGTTTCATCTTTCATCTTTCCGCATTTTTTCATCTTTCATCTTTCCGCATTGTTTCATCTTTCATCTTTCCGCATTCTTTCATCTTTCATCTTTCCGCATTGTTTCATCTTTCATCTTTCCGCATTGTTTCATATTTCATCTTTCCGCATTGTTTCATCTTTCATCTTTCATCTTTCCGCATTGTTCCATCTTTCATCTTTCTGCATTGTTTCATCTTTCATCTTTCCGCATTGTTTCATCTTTCCGCATTGTTTCATCTTTCATCTTCCGCATTCTTTCATCTTTCATCTTTCCGCATTGTTTCATCTTTCATCTTTCCGCATACTTTCATCTTTCATCTTTCCGCATTCTTTCACCTTTCATCTTTCCGCATTGTTTCATCTTTCATCTTTCCGCATTGTTTCATCTTTCATCTTTCCGCATTCTTTCATCTTTCATCTTTCCGCATTCTTTCATCTTTCATCTTTCCGCATTGTTTCATCTTTCATCTTTCCGCAATGTTTCATCTTTCATCTTTCCGCATTCTTTCATCTTTCATCTTTCCGCATTGTTTCATCTTTCATCTTTCCGCATTGTTTCATCTTTCATCTTTCCGCATTCTTTCATCTTTCATCTTTCCGCATTGTTTCATCTTTCCGCATTGTTTCATCTTTCCGCATTGTTTCATCTTTCCGCATTGTTTCATCTTTCCGCATTGTTTCATCTTTCCGCATTGTTCCATCTTTCCGCATTGTTTCATCTTTCCGCATTGTTTCATCTTTCCGCATTGTTTCATCTTTCATCTTTCCGCATTGTTTCATCTTTCCGCATTGTTTCATCTTTCATCTTTCCGCATTGTTTCATCTTTCATCTTTCCGCATTGTTTCATCTTTCATCTTTCCGCATTCTTTCATCTTTCATCTTTCCGCATTGTTTCATCTTTCATCTTTCCGCATTGTTTCATCTTTCATCTTTCCGCATTGTTTCATCTTTCATCTTTCCGCATTGTTTCATCTTTCATCTTTCCGCATTGTTTCATCTTTCATCTTTCCGCATTGTTTCATCTTTCATCTTTCCGCATTGTTTCATCTTTCCGCATTGTTTCATCTTTCATCTTTCCGCATTCTTTCATCTTTCATCTTTCCGCATTGTTTCATCTTTCCGCATTGTTTCATCTTTCCGCATTGTTTCGTCTTTCATCTTTCCGCATTGTTTCATCTTTCCGCATTGTTTCATCTTTCATCTTTCCGCATTGTTTCATCTTTCATCTTTCCGCATTGTTTCATCTTTCATCTTTCCGCATTGTTTCATCTTTCATCTTTCCGCATTGTTTCATCTTTCCGCATTGTTCCATCTTTCCGCATTGTTTCATCTTTCCGCATTGTTTCATCTTTCCGCATTGTTTCATCTTTCATCTTTCCGCATTGTTTCATCTTTCCGCATTGTTTCATCTTTCATCTTTCCGCATTGTTTCATCTTTCATCTTTCAGCATTGTTTCATCTTTCGTCTTTCCGCATTGTTTCATCTTTCATCTTTCCGCATTGTTTCATCTTTCATCTTTCCGCATTCTTTCATCTTTCATCTTTCCGCATTGTTTCATCTTTCATCTTTCCGCAATGTTTCATCTTTCATCTTTCCGCATTGTTTCATCTTTCATCTTTCCGCATTCTTTCATCTTTCATCTTTCCGCATTCTTTCATCTTTCATCTTTCCGCATTGTTTCATCTTTCATCTTTCCGCAATGTTTCATCTTTCATCTTTCCGCATTCTTTCATCTTTCATCTTTCCGCATTGTTTCATCTTTCATCTTTCCGCATTGTTTCATCTTTCATCTTTCCGCATTCTTTCATCTTTCATCTTTCCGCATTGTTTCATCTTTCCGCATTGTTTCATATTTCCGCATTGTTTCATCTTTCCGCATTGTTTCATCTTTCATCTTTCCGCATTGTTTCATCTTTCATCTTTCCGCATTGTTTCATCTTTCATCTTTCCGCATTGTTTCATCTTTCATCTTTCCGCATTGTTTCATCTTTCATCTTTCCGCATTGTTTCATCTTTCATCTTTCCTCATTGTTTCATCTTTCATCTTTCCGCATTGTTTCATCTTTCATCTTTCCGCATTCTTTCATCTTTCATCTTTCCGCATTTTTTCATCTTTCATCTTTCCGCATTGTTTCATCTTTCATCTTTCCGCATTGTTTCATCTTTCATCTTTCCGCATTGTTTCATCTTTCATCTTTCCGCATTGTTTCATCTTTCATCTTTCCGCATTGTTTCATCTTTCCGCATTGTTTCATCTTTCATCTTCCGCATTCTTTCATCTTTCATCTTTCCGCATTGTTTCATCTTTCATCTTTCCGCATTTTTTCATCTTTCATCTTTCCGCATTGTTTCATCTTTCCGCATTGTTTCATCTTTCCGCATTGTTTCATCTTTCCGCATTGTTTCATCTTTCCGCATTGTTTCATCTTTCCGCATTGTTTCATCTTTCCGCATTGTTTCATCTTTCCGCATTGTTTCATCTTTCCGCATTGTTTCATCTTTCCGCATTGTTTCATCTTTCCGCATTGTTTCATCTTTCCGCATTGTTTCATCTTTCCGCATTGTTTCATCTTTCATCTTTCCGCATTGTTTCATCTTTCATCTTTCCGCATTGTTTCATCTTTCATCTTTCCGCATTGTCTCATCTTTCATCTTTCCGCATTCTTTCATCTTTCATCTTTCCGCATTGTTTCATCTTTCATCTTTCCGCAATGTTTCATCTTTCATCTTTCCGCATTGTTTCATCTTTCATCTTTCCGCATTCTTTCATCTTTCATCTTTCCGCATTTTTTCATTTTTCATCTTTCCGCATTGTTTCATCTTTCATCTTTCCGCATTGTTTCATCTTTCCGCATTGTTTTATCTTTCCGCATTGTTTCATTTTTCCGAATTGTTTCATCTTTCCGCATTGTTTCATCTTTCCGCATTGTTTCATCTTTCATCTTTCCTCATTGTTTCATCTTTCATCTTTCCGCATTCTTTCATCTTTCATCTTTCCGCATTGTTTCATCTTTCATCTTTCCGCATTCTTTCATCTTTCATCTTTCCGCATTGTTTCATCTTTCATCTTTCCGCAATGTTTCATCTTTCATCTTTCCGCATTGTTTCATCTTTCATCTTTCCGCATTCTTTCATCTTACATCTTTCCGCATTGTTTCATCTTTCATCTTCCGCATTCTTTCATCTTTCATCTTTCCGCATTGTTTCATCTTTCATCTTTCCGCATTGTTTCATCTTTCATCTTTCCCCATTCTTTCATCTTTCATCTTTCCGCATTGTTTCATCTTTCATCTTTCCGCATTCTTTCATCTTTCATCTTTCCGCATTGTTTCATCTTTCCGCATTGGTTCATCTTTCCGCATTGTTTCATCTTTCATCTTTCTGCATTGTTTCATCTTTCATCTTTCCGCATTCTTTCATCTTTCATCTTTCCGCATTGTTTCATCTTTCATCTTTCCGCAATGTTTCATCTTTCATCTTTCCGCATTGTTTCATCTTTCATCTTTCCGCATTCTTTCATCTTTCATCTTTCCGCATTGTTTCATCTTTCATCTTTCCGCATTGTTTCATCTTTCATCTTCCGCATTCTTTCATCTTTCATCTTTCCGCATTGTTTCATCTTTCATCTTTCCGCATTTTTTCATCTTTCATCTTTCCGCATTGTTTCATCTTTCCGCATTGTTTCATCTTTCATCTTTCCGCATTGTTTCATCTTTCATCTTTCCGCATTTTTTCATCTTTCATCTTTCCGCATTGTTTCATCTTTCATCTTTCCGCATTCTTTCATCTTTCATCTTTCCGCATTGTTTCATCTTTCATCTTTCCGCATTGTTTCATATTTCATCTTTCCGCATTGTTTCATCTTTCATCTTTCATCTTTCCGCATTGTTCCATCTTTCATCTTTCTGCATTGTTTCATCTTTCATCTTTCCGCATTGTTTCATCTTTCCGCATTGTTTCATCTTTCATCTTCCGCATTCTTTCATCTTTCATCTTTCCGCATTGTTTCATCTTTCATCTTTCCGCATTCTTTCATCTTTCATCTTTCCGCATTCTTTCACCTTTCATCTTTCCGCATTGTTTCATCTTTCATCTTTCCGCATTGTTTCATCTTTCATCTTTCCGCATTCTTTCATCTTTCATCTTTCCGCATTCTTTCATCTTTCATCTTTCCGCATTGTTTCATCTTTCATCTTTCCGCAATGTTTCATCTTTCATCTTTCCGCATTCTTTCATCTTTCATCTTTCCGCATTGTTTCATCTTTCATCTTTCCGCATTGTTTCATCTTTCATCTTTCCGCATTCTTTCATCTTTCATCTTTCCGCATTGTTTCATCTTTCCGCATTGTTTCATCTTTCCGCATTGTTTCATCTTTCCGCATTGTTTCATCTTTCCGCATTGTTTCATCTTTCCGCATTGTTTCATCTTTCCGCATTGTTTCATCTTTCCGCATTGTTTCATCTTTCATCTTTCCGCATTGTTTCATCTTTCCGCATTGTTTCATCTTTCCGCATTGTTTCATCTTTCCGCATTGTTTCATCTTTCCGCATTGTTTCATCTTTCCGCATTGTTTCATCTTTCCGCATTGTTTCATCTTTCCGCATTGTTTCATCTTTCATCTTTCCGCATTGTTTCATCTTTCATCTTTCCGCATTGTTTCATCTTTCGTCTTTCCGCATTGTTTCATCTTTCATCTTTCCGCATTCTTTCATCTTTCATCTTTCCGCATTGTTTCATCTTTCATCTTTCCGCAATGTTTCATCTTTCATCTTTCCGCATTGTTTCATCTTTCATCTTTCCGCATTCTTTCATCTTTCATCTTTCCGCATTGTTTCATCTTTCATCTTTCCGCATTGTTTCATCTTTCATCTTCCGCATTCTTTCATCTTTCATCTTTCCGCATTGTTTCATCTTTCATCTTTCCGCATTTTTTCATCTTTCATCTTTCCGCATTGTTTCATCTTTCATCTTTCCGCATTGTTTCATCTTTCATCTTTCCGCATTCTTTCATCTTTCATCTTTCCGCATTGTTTCATCTTTCGTCTTTCCGCATTGTTTCATCTTTCATCTTTCCGCATTGTTTCATCTTTCATCTTCCGCATTCTTTCATCTTTCATCTTTCCGCATTGTTTCATCTTTCATCTTTCGCCATTCTTTCATCTTTCATCTTTCCGCATTGTTTCATCTTTCATCTTTCCGCATTGTTTCATCTTTCATCTTTCCGCATTGTTTCATCTTTCATCTTTCCGCATTCTGTCATCTTTCATCTTTCCGCATTGTTTCATCTTTCATCCTTCCGCAATGTTTCATCTTTCATCTTTCCGCATTCTTTCATCTTTCATCTTTCCGCATTGTTTCATCTTTCATCTTTCCGCATTGTTTCATCTTTCATCTTTCCGCATTCTTTCATCTTTCATCTTTCCGCATTGTTTCATCTTTCCGCATTGTTTGATCTTTCCGCATTGTTCATCTTTCATCTTTCCGCATTGTTTCATCTTTCATCTTTCCGCATTGTTTCATCTTTCATCTTTCCGCATTCTTTCATCTTTCATCTTTCCGCATTGTTTCATCTTTCATCTTTCCGCAATGTTTCATCTTTCATCTTTCCGCATTGTTTCATGTTTCATCTTTCCGCATTCTTTCATCTTTCATCTTTCCGCATTGTTTCATCTTTCATCTTCCGCATTCTTTCATCTTTCATCTTTCCGCATTGTTTCATCTTTCATCTTTCCGCATTTTTTCATCTTTCATCTTTCCGCATTGTTTCATCTTTCATCTTTCCGCATTGTTTCATCTTTCCGCATTGTTTCATCTTTCCGCATTGTTTCATCTTTCCGCATTGTTTCATCTTTCCGCATTGTTTCATCTTTCCGCATTGTTTCATCTTTCATCTTTCCGCATTTTTTCATCTTTCATCTTTCCGCATTGTTTCATCTTTCATCTTTCCGCATTCTTTCATCTTTCATCTTTCCGCATTGTTTCATCTTTCATCTTTCCGCATTGTTTCATCTTTCATCTTTCCGCATTGTTTCATCTTTCATCTTTCCGCATTCTTTCATCTTTCATCTTTCCGCATTGTTTCATCTTTCATCTTTCCGCATTGTTTCATCTTTCATCTTTCCGGATTGTTTCATCTTTCATCTTCCGCATTCTTTCATCTTTCATCTTTCCGCATTGTTTCATCTTTCATCTTTCCGCATTCTTTCATCTTTCATCTTTCCGCATTCTTTCATCTTTCATCTTTCCGCATTGTTTCATCTTTCATCTTTCCGCATTGTTTCATCTTTCATCTTTCCGCATTGTTTCATCTTTCATCTTTCCGCATTCTTTCATCTTTCATCTTTCCGCATTCTTTCATCTTTCATCTTTCCGCATTGTTTCATCTTTCATCTTTCCGCAATGTTTCATCTTTCATCTTTCCGCATTCTTTCATCTTTCATCTTTCCGCATTGTTTCATCTTTCATCTTTCCGCATTGTTTCATCTTTCATCTTTCCGCATTCTTTCATCTTTCATCTTTCCGCATTGTTTCATCTTTCCGCATTGTTTCATCTTTCCGCATTGTTTCATCTTTCCGCATTGGTTCATCTGTCCGCATTGTTTCATCTTTCATCTTTCCGCATTGTTACATCTTTCATCTTTCCGCATTGTTTCATCTTTCATCTTTCCGCATTCTTTCATCTTTCATCTTTCCGCATTGTTTCATCTTTCATCTTTCCGCAATGTTTCATCTTTCATCTTTCCGCATTGTTTCATCTTTCATCTTTCCGCATTCTTTCATCTTTCATCTTTCCGCATTGTTTCATCTTTCATCTTTCCGCATTGTTTCATCTTTCATCTTCCGCATTCTTTCATCTTTCATCTTTCCGCATTGTTTCATCTTTCATCTTTCTGCATTTTTTCATCTTTCATCTTTCCGCATTCTTTCATCTTTCATCTTTCCGCATTGTTTCATATTTCATCTTTCCGCATTGTTTCATCTTTCATCTTTCCGCATTTTTTCATCTTTCATCTTTCCGCATTGTTTCATCTTTCATCTTTCCGCATTCTTTCATCTTTCATCTTTCCGCATTGTTTCATCTTTCATCTTTCCGCATTGTTTCATCTTTCATCTTTCCGCATTGTTTCATCTTTCATCTTTCCGCATTGTTTCATCTTTCATCTTTCCGCATTCTTTCATCTTTCATCTTTGCGCATTGTCTCATCTTTCCGCATTGTTTCATCTTTCCGCATTGTTTCATCTTTCATCTTTCCGCATTGTTTCATCTTTCATCTTTCCGCATTGTTTCATCTTTCATCTTTCCGCATTCTTTCATCTTTCATCTTTCCGCATTGTTTCATCTTTCATCTTTCCGCAATGTTTCATCTTTCATCTTTCCGCATTGTTTCATCTTTCATCTTTCCGCATTCTTTCATCTTTCATCTTTCCGCATTGTTTCATCTTTCATCTTTCCGCATTGTTTCATCTTTCATCTTCCGCATTCTTTCATCTTTCATCTTTCCGCATTGTTTCATCTTTCATCTTTCCGCATTTTTTCATCTTTCATCTTTCCGCATTGTTTCATCTTTCATCTTTCCGCATTGTTTCATCTTTCCGCATTTTTTCATCTTTCATCTTTCCGCATTGTTTCATCTTTCATCTTTCCGCATTGTTTCATCTTTCCGCATTGTTTCATCTTTCCGCATTGTTTCATCTTTCCGCATTGTTTCATCTTTCATCTTTCCGCATTCTTTCATCTTTAATCTTTCCGCATTCTTTCATCTTTCATCTTTCCGCATTGTTTCATCTTTCATCTTTCCGCATTGTTTCATCTTTCATCTTCCGCATTCTTTCATCTTTCATCTTTCCGCATTGTTTCATCTTTCATCTTTCCGCATTCTTTCATCTTTCATCTTTCCGCATTGTTTCATCTTTCATCTTTCCGCATTTTTTCATCTTTCATCTTTCCGCATTCTTTCATCTTTCATCTTTCCGCATTCTTTCATCTTTCATCTTTCCGCATTGTTTCATCTTTCATCTTTCCGCATTGTTTCATCTTTCATCTTTCCGCATTGTTTCATCTTTCATCTTTCCGCATTCTTTCATCTTTCATCTTTCCGCATTCTTTCATCTTTCCGCATTGTTTCATCTTTCATCTTTCCGCAATGTTTCATCTTTCATCTTTCCGCATTCTTTCATCTTTCATCTTTCCGCATTGTTTCATCTTTCATCTTTCCGCATTGTTTCATCTTTCATCTTTCCGCATTGTTTCATCTTTCATCTTTCCGCATTGTTTCATCTTTCCGCATTGTTTCATCTTTTCGCATTGTTTCATCTTTCCGCATTGTATCATCTTTCCGCATTGTTTCATCTTTCATCTTTCCGCATTGTTTCATCTTTCATCTTTCCGCATTGTTTCATCTATCATTTTTCCGCATTGTTTCATCTTTCCGCATTGTTTCATCTTTCATCTTTCCGCATTCTTTCATCTTTCATCTTTCCGCATTGTTTCATCTTTCATCTTTCCGCAATGTTTCATCTTTCATCTTTCCGCATTGTTTCATCTTTCATCTTTCCGCATTCTTTCATCTTTCATCTTTCCGCATTGTTTCATCTTTCATCTTTCCGCATTGTTTCATCTTTCCGCATTGTTTCATCTTTCATCTTCCGCATTCTTTCATCTTTCATCTTTCCGCATTGTTTCATCTTTCATCTTTCCGCATTCTTTCATCTTTCATCTTTCCGCATTGTTTCATCTTTCATCTTTCCGCAATGTTTCATCTTTCATCTTTCCGCATTCTTTCATCTTTCATCTTTCATCTTTCCGCATTGTTTCATCTTTCATCTTTCCGCATTGTTTCATCTTTCATCTTTCCGCATTCTTTCATCTTTCATCTTTCCGCATTGTTTCATCTTTCATCTTTCCGCATTGTTTCATCTTTTCGCATTGTTTCATCTTTCCGCATTGTTTCATCTTTCATCTTCCGCATTCTTTCATCTTTCATCTTTCCGCATTGTTTCATCTTTCATCTTTCCGCATTTTTTCATCTTTCATCTTTCCGCATTCTTTCATCTTTCATCTTTCCGCATTCTTTCATCTTTCATCTTTCCGCATTGTTTCATCTTTCATCTTTCCGCATTGTTTCATCTTTCATCTTTCCGCATTGTTTCATCTTTCATCTTTCCGCATTCTTTCATATTTCATCTTTCCGCATTCTTTCATCTTTCCGCATTGTTTCATCTTTCATCTTTCCGCAATGTTTCATCTTTCATCTTTCCGCATTCTTTCATCTTTCATCTTTCCGCATTGTTTCATCTTTCATCTTTCCGCATTGTTTCATCTTTCATCTTTCCGCATTGTTTCATCTTTCATCTTTCCGCATTCTTTCATCTTTCCGCATTGTTTCATCTTTCCGCATTGTTTCATCTTTCATCTTTCCGCATTGTTTCATCTTTCATCTTTCCGCATTCTTTCATCTTTCATCTTTCCGCATTGTTTCATCTTTCATCTTTCCGCATTGTTTCATCTTTCATCTTCCGCATTCTTTCATCTTTCATCTTTCCGCATTGTTTCATCTTTCATCTTTCCGCATTTTTTCATCTTTCATCTTTCCGCATTGTTTCATCTTTCATCTTTCCGCAATGTTTCATCTTTCCGCATTGTTTCATCTTTCATCTTTCCGCATTTTTTCATCTTTCATCTTTCCGCATTGTTTCATCTTTCATCTTTCCGCATTGTTTCATCTTTCATCTTTCCGCATTGTTTCATCTTTCATCTTTCCGCATTGTTTCATCTTTCATCTTTCCGCATTGTTTCATCTTTCATCTTTCCGCATTCTTTCATCTTTCATCTTTCCGCATTGTTTCATCTTTCCGCATTGTTTCATCTTTCCGCATTGTTTCATCTTTCCGCATTGTTTCATCTTTCCGCATTGTTTCATCTTTCCGCATTGTTTCATCTTTCCGCATTTTTTCATCTTTCATCTTTCCGCATTGTTTCATCTTTCCGCATTGTTTCATCTTTCATCTTTCCGCATTGTTTCATCTTTCATCTTTCCGCATTGTTTCATCTTTCATCTTTCCGCATTGTTTCATCTTTCATCTTTCCGCATTGTTTCATCTTTCATCTTTCCGCATTGTTTCATCTTTCCGCATTGTTTCATCTTTCATCTTTCCGCATTGTTTCATCTTTCATCTTTCCGCATTGTTTCATCTTTCATCTTTCCGCATTGTTTCATCTTTCATCTTTCCGCATTGTTTCATCTTTCATCTTTCCGCATTCTTTCATCTTTTATCTTTCCGCATTGTTTCATCTTTCATCTTTCCGCAATGTTTCATCTTTCATCTTTCCGCATTGTTTCATCTTTCATCTTTCCGCATTCTTTCATCTTTCATCTTTCCGCATTGTTTCATCTTTCATCTTTCCGCATTGTTTCATCTTTCCGCATTGTTTCATCTTTCATCTTTCCGCATTCTTTCATCTTTCATCTTTCCGCATTGTTTCATCTTTCATCTTTCCGCATTGTTTCATCTTTCATCTTTCCGCATTCTTTCATCTTTCGGCATTGTTTCATCTTTCCGCATTGTTTCATCTTTCATCTTTCCGCATTGTTTCATCTTTCATCTTTCCGCATTGTTTCATCTTTCATCTTTCCGCATTGTTTCATCTTTCATCTTTCCGCATTGTTTCATCTTTCCGCATTGTTTCATCTTTCATCTTTCCGCATTGTTTCATCTTTCCGCATTGTTTCATCTTTCATCTTTCCGCATTGTTTCATCTTTCATCTTTCCGCATTGTTTCATCTTTCATCTTTCCGCATTGTTTCATTTTTCCGCATTGTTTCATCTTTCCGCATTGTTTCATCTTTCATCTTTCCGCATTCTTTCATCTTTCATCGTTCCGCATTGTTTCATCTTTCATCTTCCGCATTCTTTCATCTTTCATCTTTCCGCATTGTTTCATCTTTCATCTTTCCGCATTTTTTCATCTTTCATCTTTCCGCATTGTTTCATCTTTCATCTTTCCGCATTGTTTCATCTTTCCGCATTGTTTCATCTTTCCGCATTGTTTCATCTTTCCGCATTGTTTCATCTTTCCGCATTGTTTCATCTTTCCGCATTGTTTCATCTTTCCGCATTGTTTCATCTTTCCGCATTGTTTCATCTTTCCGCATTGTTTCATCTTTCCGCATTGTTTCATCTTTCCGCATTGTTTCATCTTTCCGCATTGTTTCATCTTTCCGCATTGTTTCATCTTTCCGCATTGTTTCATCTTTCCGCATTGTTTCATCTTTCCGCATTGTTTCATCTTTCCGCATTGTTTCATCTTTCCGCATTGTTTCATCTTTCCGCATTGTTTCATCTTTCATCTTTCCGCATTCTTTCATCTTTCATCTTTCCGCATTGTTTCATCTTTCATCATTCCGCATTGTTTCATCTTTCATCTTTCCGCATTGTTTCATCTTTCCGCATTCTTTCATCTTTCATCTTTCCGCATTGTTTCATCTTTCATATTTCCGCATTGTTTCATCTTTCATCTTTCCGCATTGTTTCATCTTTCCGCATTGTTTCATCTTTCATCTTCCGCATTCTTTCATCTTTCATCTTTCCGCATTGTTTCATCTTTCATCTTTCCGCATTTTTTCATCTTTCCGCATTGTTTCATCTTTCATCTTCCGCATTGTTTCATCTTTCATCTTTCCGCATTGTTTCATCTTTCCGCATTGTTTCATCTTTCATCTTTCCGCATTGTTTCATCTTTCATCTTTCCGCAATGTTTCATCTTTCATCTTTCCGCATTGTTTCATCTTTCATCTTTCCGCATTCTTTCATCTTACATCTTTCCGCATTGTTTCATCTTTCATCTTTCCGCATTGTTTCATCTTTCATCTTTCCGCATTGTTTCATCTTTCCGCATTGTTTCATCTTTCATCTTCCGCATTCTTTCATCTTTCATCTTTCAGCATTGTTTCATCTTTCATCTTTCCGCATTTTTTCATCTTTCATCTTTCCGCATTGTTTCATCTTTCATCTTTCCGCATTGTTTCATCTTTCCGCATTGTTTCATCTTTCATCTTTCCGCATTGTTTCATCTTTCATCTTTTCGCATTGTTTCATCTTTCATCTTTCCGCATTGTTTCATCTTTCATCTTTCATCTTTCCGCATTGTTTCATCTTTCATCTTTCCGCATTGTTTCATCTTTCATCTTTCCGCATTCTTTCATCTTTCATCTTTCCGCATTCTTTCATCTTTCATCTTTCCGCATTCTTTCATCTTTCATCTTTCCGCATTGTTTCATCTTTCATTTTTCCGCATTGTTTCATCTTTCCGCATTGTTTCATCTTTCATCTTTCCGCATTCTTTCATCTTTCATCTTTCCGCATTCTTTCATCTTTCATCTTTCCGCATTGTTTCATCTTTCATCTTTCCGCAATGTTTCATCTTTCATCTTTCCGCATTCTTTCATCTTTCATCTTTCCGCATTCTTTCATCTTTCATCTTTCCGCATTCTTTCATCTTTCATCTTTCCGCATTGTTTCATCTTTCATTTTTCCGCATTGTTTCATCTTTCCGCATTGTTTCATCTTTCATCTTTCCGCATTCTTTCATCTTTCATCTTTCCGCATTCTTTCATCTTTCATCTTTCCGCATTGTTTCATCTTTCATCTTTCCGCAATGTTTCATCTTTCATCTTTCCGCATTCTTTCATCTTTCATCTTTCCGCATTGTTTCATCTTTCATCTTTCCGCATTGTTTCATCTTTCATCTTTCCGCATTCTTTCATCTTTCGGCATTGTTTCATCTTTCCGCATTGTTTCGTCTTTCATCTTTCCGCATTGTTTCATCTTTCATCTTTCCGCATTGTTTCATCTTTCATCTTTCCGCATTGTTTCATCTTTCATCTTTCCGCATTGTTTCATCTTTCCGCATTGTTTCATCTTTCATCTTTCCGCATTGTTTCATCTTTCCGCATTGTTTCATCTTTCATCTTTCCGCATTGTTTCATCTTTCATCTTTCCGCATTGTTTCATCTTTCATCTTTCCGCATTGTTTCATTTTTCCGCATTGTTTCATCTTTCCGCATTGTTTCATCTTTCATCTTTCCGCATTCTTTCATCTTTCATCTTTCCGCATTTTTTCATCTTTCATCTTTCCGCATTGTTTCATCTTTCATCTTTCCGCATTGTTTCATCTTTCATCTTTCCGCATTGTTTCATCTTTCATCTTTCCGCATTGTTTCATTTTTCCGCATTGTTTCATCTTTCCGCATTGTTTCATCTTTCATCTTTCCGCATTCTTTCATCTTTCATCTTTCCGCATTGTTTCATCTTTCATCTTTCCGCATTGTTTCATTTTTCCGCATTGTTTCATCTTTCCGCATTGTTTCATCTTTCATCTTTCCGCATTCTTTCATCTTTCATCTTTCCGCATTTTTTCATCTTTCATCTTTCCGCATTGTTTCATCTTTCATCTTTCCGCATTGTTTCATCTTTCATCTTTCCGCATTGTTTCATCTTTCATCTTTCCGCATTGTTTCATTTTTCCGCATTGTTTCATCTTTCCGCATTGTTTCATCTTTCATCTTTCCGCATTCTTTCATCTTTCATCTTTCCGCATTGTTTCATCTTTCATCTTTCCGCATTGTTTCATCTTTCATCTTCCGCATTCTTTCATCTTTCATCTTTCCGCATTGTTTCATCTTTCATCTTTCCGCATTGTTTCATCTTTCATCTTTCCGCATTCTTTCATCTTTCATCTTTCCGCATACTTTCATCTTTCATCTTTCCGCATTGTTTCATCTTTCATCTTTCCGCATTGTTTCATCTTTCATCTTTCCGCATTCTTTCATCTTTCATCTTTCCGCATTGTTTCATCTTTCATCTTTCCGCATTGTTTCATCTTTCCGCATTGTTTCATCTTTCATCTTCCGCATTCTTTCATCTTTCATCTTTCCGCATTGTTTCATCTTTCATCTTTCCGCATTTTTTCATCTTTCATCTTTCCGCATTGTTTCATCTTTCATCTTTCCGCATTGTTTCATCTTTCCGCATTGTTTCATCTTTCCGCATTGTTTCATCTTTCCGCATTGTTTCATCTTTCCGCATTGTTTCATCTTTCCGCATTGTTTCATCTTTCCGCATTGTTTCATCTTTCCGCATTGTATCATCTTTCCGCATTGTTTCATCTTTCCGCATTGTTTCATCTTTCCGCATTGTTTCATCTGTCATCTTTCCGCATTCTTTCATCTTTCATCTTTCCGCATTGTTTCATCTTTCATCTTTCCGCATTGTTTCATCTTTCATCTTTCCGCATTCTTTCATCTTTCATCTTTCCGCATTGTTTCATCTTTCATCTTTCCGCATTCTTTCATCTTTCATCATTCCGCATTGTTTCATCTTTCATCTTTCCGCATTGTTTCATCTTTCCGCATTGTTTCATCTTTCATCTTCCGCATTCTTTCATCTTTCATCTTTCCGCATTGTTTCATCTTTCATCTTTCCGCATTTTTTCATCTTTCATCTTTCCGCATTGTTTCATCTTTCATCTTTCCGCATTGTTTCATCTTTCCGCATTGTTTCATCTTTCCGCATTGTTTCATCTTTCATCTTTCCGCATTGTTTCATCTTTCCGCATTGTTTCATCTTTCATCTTCCGCATTCTTTCATCTTTCATCTTTCCGCATTGTTTCATCTTTCATCTTTCCGCATTTTTTCATCTTTCATCTTTCCGCATTGTTTCATCTTTCATCTTTCCGCATTGTTTCATCTTTCCGCATTGTTTCATCTTTCCGCATTGTTTCATCTTTCCGCATTGTTTCATCTTTCCGCATTGTTTCATCTTTCCGCATTGTTTCATCTTTCCGCATTGTTTCATCTTTCCGCATTGTTTCATCTTTCCGCATTGTTTCATCTTTCCGCATTGTTTCATCTTTCCGCATTGTTTCATCTTTCCGCATTGTTTCATCTTTCCGCATTGTTTCATCTTTCCGCATTGTTTCATCTTTCCGCATTGTTCCATCTTTCCGCATTGTTTCATCTTTCCGCATTGTTTCATCTTTCCGCATTGTTTCATCTTTCCGCATTGTTTCATCTTTCCGCATTGTTTCATCTTTCCGCATTGTTTCATCTTTCCGCATTGTTTCATCTTTCCGCATTGTTTCATCTTTCCGCATTGTTTCATCTTTCCGCATTGTTTCATCTTTCCGCATTGTTTCATCTTTCCGCATTGTTTCATCTTTCCGCATTGTTTCATCTTTCCGCATTGTTTCATCTTTCCGCATTGTTTCATCTTTCCGCATTGTTTCATCTTTCCGCATTGTTTCATCTTTCCGCATTGTTTCATCTTTCCGCATTGTTTCATCTTTCCGCATTGTTTCATCTTTCCGCATTGTTTCATCTTTCCGCATTGTTTCATCTTTCCGCATTGTTTCATCTTTCCGCATTGTTTCATCTTTCCGCATTGTTTCATCTTTCCGCATTGTTTCATCTTTCCGCATTGTTTCATCTTTCATCTTTCCGCATTCTTTCATCTTTCATCTTTCCGCATTGTTGCATCTTTCATCTTTCCGCATTCTTTCATCTTTCATCTTTCCGCATTGTTTCATCTTTCATCTTTCCGCATTGTTTCATCTTTCCGCATTGTTTCATCTTTCATCTTCCGCATTCTTTCATCTTTCATCTTTCAGCATTGTTTCATCTTTCATCTTTCCGCATTTTTTCATCTTTCATCTTTCCGCATTGTTTCATCTTTCATCTTTCCGCATTGTTTCATCTTTCCGCATTGTTTCATCTTTCATCTTTCCGCATTGTTTCATCTTTCATCTTTCCGCATTGTTTCATCTTTCACCTTTCCGCATTGTTTCATCTTTCATCTTTCCGCATTGTTTCATCTTTCATCTTTCATCTTTCCGCATTGTTTCATCTTTCCGCATTGTTTCATCTTTCCGCATTGTTTCATCTTTCATCTTCCGCATTCTTTCATCTTTCATCTTTCCGCATTGTTTCATCTTTCCGCATTGTTTCATCTTTCCGCATTGTTTCATCTTTCATCTTTCCGCATTGTTTCATCTTTCCGCATTGTTTCATCTTTCATCTTCCCCATTCTTTCATCTTTCATCTTTCCGCATTGTTTCATCTTTCATCTTTCCGCATTTTTTCATCTTTCATCTTTCCGCATTGTTTCATCTTTCATCTTTCCGCATTGTTTCATCTTTCCGCATTGTTTCATCTTTCCGCATTGTTTCATCTTTCCGCATTGTTTCATCTTTCCGCATTGTTTCATCTTTCCGCATTGTTTCATCTTTCCGCATTGTTTCATCTTTCCGCATTGTTTCATCTTTCCGCATTGTTTCATCTTTCCGCATTGTTTCATCTTTCCGCATTGTTTCATCTTTCCGCATTGTTTCATCTTTCCGCATTGTTTCATCTTTCCGCATTGTTTCATCTTTCCGCATTGTTTCATCTTTCCGCATTGTTTCATCTTTCCGCATTGTTTCATCTTTCCGCATTGTTTCATCTTTCCGCATTGTTTCATCTTTCCGCATTGTTTCATCTTTCATCTTTCCGCATTCTTTCATCTTTCATCTTTCCGCATTGTTGCATCTTTCATCTTTCCGCATTCTTTCATCTTTCATCTTTCCGCATTGTTTCATCTTTCATCTTTCCGCATTGTTTCATCTTTCCGCATTGTTTCATCTTTCATCTTTCCGCATTCTTTCATCTTTCATCTTTCCGCATTGTTTCATCTTTCATCTTTCCGCATTCTTTCATCTTTCATCTTTCCGCATTGTTTCATCTTTCATCTTTCCGCATTGTTTCATCTTTCCGCATTGTTTCATCTTTCCGCATTGTTTCATCTTTCATCTTCCGCATTCTTTCATCTTTCATCTTTCCGCATTGTTTCATCTTTCATCTTCCGCATTCTTTCATCTTTCATCTTTCCGCATTGTTTCATCTTTCATCTTTCCGCATTTTTTCATCTTTCATCTTTCCGCATTCTTTCATCTTTCATCTTTCCGCATTCTTTCATCTTTCATCTTTCCGCATTGTTTCATCTTTCATCTTTCCGCATTGTTTCATCTTTCATCTTTCCGCATTGTTTCATCTTTCATCTTTCGGCATTCTTTCATCTTTCATCTTTCCGCATTCTTTCATCTTTCCGCATTGTTTCATCTTTCATCTTTCCGCAATGTTTCATCTTTCATCTTTCCGCATTCTTTCATCTTTCATCTTTCCGCATTGTTTCATCTTTCATCTTTCCGCATTGTTTCATCTTTCATCTTTCCGCATTGTTTCATCTTTCATCTTTCCGCATTGTTTCATCTTTCATCTTTCCGCATTGTTTCATCTTTCCGCATTGTTTCATCTTTCCGCATTGTTTCATCTTTCCGCATTGTTTCATCTTTCCGCATTGTTTCATCTTTCCGCATTGTTTCATCTTTCCGCATTGTTTCATCTTTCCGCATTGTTTCATCTTTCCGCATTGTTTCATCTTTCCGCATTGTTTCATCTTTCCGCATTGTTTCATCTTTCCGCATTGTTTCATCTTTCCGCATTGTTTCATCTTTCCGCATTGTTTCATCTTTCCGCATTGTTTCATCTTTCCGCATTGTTTCATCTTTCCGCATTGTTTCATCTTTCATCTTTCCGCATTGTTTCATCTTTCATCTTTCCGGATTGTTTCATCTATCATCTTTCCGCATTGTTTCATCTTTCATCTTTCCGCATTGTTTCATCTTTCATCTTTCCGCATTCTTTCATCTTTCATCTTTCCGCATTGTTTCATCTTTCATCTTTCCGCAATGTTTCATCTTTCATCTTTCCGCATTGTTTCATCTTTCATCTTTCCGCATTCTTTCATCTTTCATCTTTCCGCATTGTTTCATCTTTCATCTTTCCGCATTGTTTCATCTTTCCGCATTGTTTCATCTTTCATCTTCCGCATTCTTGCATCTTTCATCTTTCCGCATTGTTTCATCTTTCATCTTTCCGCATTTTTTCATCTTTTATCTTTCCGCATTGTTTCATCTTTCATCTTTCCGCATTGTTTCATCTTTCCGCATTGTTTCATCTTTCCGCATTGTTTCATCTTTCATCTTTCCGCATTGTTTCATCTTTCCGCATTGTTTCATCTTTCATCTTCCGCATTCTTTCATCTTTCATCTTTCCGCATTGTTTCATCTTTCATCTTTCCGCATTTTTTCATCTTTCATCTTTCCGCATTGTTTCATCTTTCATCTTTCCGCATTGTTTCATCTTTCCGCATTGTTTCATCTTTCCGCATTGTTTCATCTTTCCGCATTGTTTCATCTTTCCGCATTGTTTCATCTTTCCGCATTGTTTCATCTTTCCGCATTGTTTAATCTTTCCGCATTGTTTCATCTTTCCGCATTGTTTCATCTTTCCGCATTGTTTCATCTTTCCGCATTGTTTCATCTTTCCGCATTGTTTCATCTTTCCGCATTGTTTCATCTTTCCGCATTGTTTCATCTTTCCGCATTGTTTCATCTTTCCGCATTGTTTCATCTTTCCGCATTGTTTCATCTTTCCGCATTGTTTCATCTTTCCGCATTGTTTCATCTTTCCGCATTGTTTCATCTTTCCGCATTGTTTCATCTTTCCGCATTGTTTCATCTTTCCGCATTGTTTCATCTTTCCGCATTGTTTCATCTTTCCGCATTGTTTCATCTTTCCGCATTGTTTCATCTTTCATCTTTCCGCATTCTTTCATCTTTCATCTTTCCGCATTGTTGCATCTTTCATCTTTCCGCATTCTTTCATCTTTCATCTTTCCGCATTGTTTCATCTTTCATCTTTCCGCATTGTTTCATCTTTCCGCATTGTTTCATCTTTCATCTTCCGCATTCTTTCATCTTTCATCTTTCAGCATTGTTTCATCTTTCATCTTTCCGCATTTTTTCATCTTTCATCTTTCCGCATTGTTTCATCTTTCATCTTTCCGCATTGTTTCATCTTTCCGCATTGTTTCATCTTTCATCTTTCCGCATTGTTTCATCTTTCATCTTTCCGCATTGTTTCATCTTTCACCTTTCCGCATTGTTTCATCTTTCATCTTTCCGCATTGTTTCATCTTTCATCTTTCATCTTTCCGCATTGTTTCATCTTTCATCTTTCCGCATTGTTTCATCTTTCCGCATTGTTTCATCTTTCCGCATTGTTTCATCTTTCATCTTCCGCATTCTTTCATCTTTCATCTTTCCGCATTGTTTCATCTTTCATCTTTCCGCATTCTTTCATCTTTCATCTTTCCGCATTCTTTCATCTTTCATCTTTCCGCATTCTTTCATCTTTCATCTTTCCGCATTGTTTCATCTTTCATCTTTCCGCATTGTTTCATCTTTCCGCATTGTTTCATCTTTCATCTTTCCGCATTCTTTCATCTTTCATCTTTCCGCATTCTTTCATCTTTCATCTTTCCGCATTGTTTCATCTTTCATCTTTCCGCAATGTTTCATCTTTCATCTTTCCGCATTCTTTCATCTTTCATCTTTCCGCATTGTTTCATCTTTCATCTTTCCGCATTGTTTCATCTTTCATCTTTCCGCATTCTTTCATCTTTCGGTATTGTTTCATCTTTCCGCATTGTTTCATCTTTCATCTTTCCGCATTGTTTCATCTTTCATCTTTCCGCATTGTTTCATCTTTCCGCATTGTTTCATCTTTCCGCATTGTTTCATCTTTCCGCATTGTTTCATCTTTCATCTTTCCGCATTGTTTCATCTTTCATCTTTCCGCATTGTTTCATCTTTCATCTTTCCGCATTGTTTCATCTTTCATCTTTCCGCATTGTTTCATCTTTCATCTTTCCGCATTCTTTTATCTTTCATCTTTCCGCATTGTTTCATCTTTCATCTTTCCGCAATGTTTCATCTTTCATCTTTCCGCGTTGTTTCATCTTTCATCTTTCCGCATTCTTTCATCTTTCATCTTTCCGCATTGTTTCATCTTTCATCTTTCTGCATTGTTTCATCTTTCCGCATTGTTTCATCTTTCATCTTCCGCATTATTTCATCTTTCATCTTTCCGCATTGTTTCATCTTTCATCTTTCCCCATTTTTTCATCTTTCATCTTTCCGCATTCTTTCATCTTTCATCTTTCCGCATTCTTTCATCTTTCATCTTTCCGCATTGTTTCATCTTTCATCTTTCCGCATTGTTTCATCTTTCATCTTTCCGCATTCTTTCATCTTTCATCTTTCCGCATTGTTTCATCTTTCATCTTTCTGCATTGTTTCATCTTTCCGCATTGTTTCATCTTTCATCTTCCGCATTATTTCATCTTTCATCTTTCCGCATTGTTTCATCTTTCATCTTTCCGCATTGTTTCATCTTTCCGCATTGTTTCATCTTTCATCTTCCGCATTCTTTCATCTTTCATCTTTCCGCATTGTTTCATCTTTCATCTTTCCGCATTTTTTCATCTTTCATCTTTCCGCATTGTTTCATCTTTCATCTTTCCGCATTGTTTCATCTTTCCGCATTGTTTCATCTTTCCGCATTGTTTCATCTTTCCGCATTGTTTCATCTTTCCGCATTGTTTCATCTTTCCGCATTGTTTCATCTTTCCGCATTGTTTCATCTTTCCGCATTGTTTCATCTTTCCGCATTGTTTCATCTTTCCGCATTGTTTCATCTTTCCGCATTGTTTCATCTTTCCGCATTGTTTCATCTTTCCGCATTGTTTCATCTTTCCGCATTGTTTCATCTTTCCGCATTGTTTCATCTTTCCGCATTGTTTCATCTTTCCGCATTGTTTCATCTTTCCGCATTGTTTCATCTTTCCGCATTGTTTCATCTTTCCGCATTGTTTCATCTTTCCGCATTGTTTCATCTTTCCGCATTGTTTCATCTTTCCGCATTGTTTCATCTTTCCGCATTGTTTCATCTTTCCGCATTGTTTCATCTTTCCGCATTGTTTCATCTTTCCGCATTGTTTCATCTTTCCGCATTGTTTCATCTTTCCGCATTGTTTCATCTTTCCGCATTGTTTCATCTTTCCGCATTGTTTCATCTTTCCGCATTGTTTCATCTTTCCGCATTGTTTCATCTTTCCGCATTGTTTCATCTTTCCGCATTGTTTCATCTTTCCGCATTGTTTCATCTTTCATCTTTCCGCATTCTTTCATCTTTCATCTTTCCGCATTGTTGCATCTTTCATCTTTCCGCATTCTTTCATCTTTCATC
This sequence comes from Gastracanthus pulcherrimus, assembly GCA_949152435.1. NCBI lineage: Eukaryota > Metazoa > Arthropoda > Insecta > Hymenoptera > Pteromalidae > Gastracanthus > Gastracanthus pulcherrimus. The sequence goes on from CASCKD010000078.1 coordinate 229,160, forward strand.
TTTCCGCATTGTTTCATCTTTCATCTTTCCGCATTGTTTCATCTTTCCGCATTGTTTCATCTTTCATCTTCCGCATTCTTTCATCTTTCATCTTTCAGCATTGTTTCATCTTTCATCTTTCCGCATTTTTTCATCTTTCATCTTTCCGCATTGTTTCATCTTTCATCTTTCCGCATTGTTTCATCTTTCCGCATTGTTTCATCTTTCATCTTTCCGCATTGTTTCATCTTTCATCTTTCCGCATTGTTTCATCTTTCACCTTTCCGCATTGTTTCATCTTTCATCTTTCCGCATTGTTTCATCTTTCATCTTTCATCTTTCCGCATTGTTTCATCTTTCCGCATTGTTTCATCTTTCCGCATTGTTTCATCTTTCATCTTCCGCATTCTTTCATCTTTCATCTTTCCGCATTGTTTCATCTTTCCGCATTGTTTCATCTTTCCGCATTGTTTCATCTTTCATCTTTCCGCATTGTTTCATCTTTCCGCATTGTTTCATCTTTCATCTTCCCCATTCTTTCATCTTTCATCTTTCCGCATTGTTTCATCTTTCATCTTTCCGCATTTTTTCATCTTTCATCTTTCCGCATTGTTTCATCTTTCATCTTTCCGCATTGTTTCATCTTTCCGCATTGTTTCATCTTTCCGCATTGTTTCATCTTTCCGCATTGTTTCATCTTTCCGCATTGTTTCATCTTTCCGCATTGTTTCATCTTTCCGCATTGTTTCATCTTTCCGCATTGTTTCATCTTTCCGCATTGTTTCATCTTTCCGCATTGTTTCATCTTTCCGCATTGTTTCATCTTTCCGCATTGTTTCATCTTTCCGCATTGTTTCATCTTTCCGCATTGTTTCATCTTTCCGCATTGTTTCATCTTTCCGCATTGTTTCATCTTTCCGCATTGTTTCATCTTTCCGCATTGTTTCATCTTTCCGCATTGTTTCATCTTTCCGCATTGTTTCATCTTTCCGCATTGTTTCATCTTTCCGCATTGTTTCATCTTTCCGCATTGTTTCATCTTTCCGCATTGTTTCATCTTTCCGCATTGTTTCATCTTTCCGCATTGTTTCATCTTTCCGCATTGTTTCATCTTTCCGCATTGTTTCATCTTTCCGCATTGTTTCATCTTTCCGCATTGTTTCATCTTTCATCTTTCCGCATTCTTTCATCTTTCATCTTTCCGCATTGTTGCATCTTTCATCTTTCCGCATTCTTTCATCTTTCATCTTTCCGCATTGTTTCATCTTTCATCTTTCCGCATTGTTTCATCTTTCCGCATTGTTTCATCTTTCATCTTTCCGCATTCTTTCATCTTTCATCTTTCCGCATTGTTTCATCTTTCATCTTTCCGCATTCTTTCATCTTTCATCTTTCCGCATTGTTTCATCTTTCATCTTTCCGCATTGTTTCATCTTTCCGCATTGTTTCATCTTTCCGCATTGTTTCATCTTTCATCTTCCGCATTCTTTCATCTTTCATCTTTCCGCATTGTTTCATCTTTCATCTTCCGCATTCTTTCATCTTTCATCTTTCCGCATTGTTTCATCTTTCATCTTTCCGCATTTTTTCATCTTTCATCTTTCCGCATTCTTTCATCTTTCATCTTTCCGCATTCTTTCATCTTTCATCTTTCCGCATTGTTTCATCTTTCATCTTTCCGCATTGTTTCATCTTTCATCTTTCCGCATTGTTTCATCTTTCATCTTTCGGCATTCTTTCATCTTTCATCTTTCCGCATTCTTTCATCTTTCCGCATTGTTTCATCTTTCATCTTTCCGCAATGTTTCATCTTTCATCTTTCCGCATTCTTTCATCTTTCATCTTTCCGCATTGTTTCATCTTTCATCTTTCCGCATTGTTTCATCTTTCATCTTTCCGCATTGTTTCATCTTTCATCTTTCCGCATTGTTTCATCTTTCATCTTTCCGCATTGTTTCATCTTTCCGCATTGTTTCATCTTTCCGCATTGTTTCATCTTTCCGCATTGTTTCATCTTTCCGCATTGTTTCATCTTTCCGCATTGTTTCATCTTTCCGCATTGTTTCATCTTTCCGCATTGTTTCATCTTTCCGCATTGTTTCATCTTTCCGCATTGTTTCATCTTTCCGCATTGTTTCATCTTTCCGCATTGTTTCATCTTTCCGCATTGTTTCATCTTTCCGCATTGTTTCATCTTTCCGCATTGTTTCATCTTTCCGCATTGTTTCATCTTTCCGCATTGTTTCATCTTTCATCTTTCCGCATTGTTTCATCTTTCATCTTTCCGGATTGTTTCATCTATCATCTTTCCGCATTGTTTCATCTTTCATCTTTCCGCATTGTTTCATCTTTCATCTTTCCGCATTCTTTCATCTTTCATCTTTCCGCATTGTTTCATCTTTCATCTTTCCGCAATGTTTCATCTTTCATCTTTCCGCATTGTTTCATCTTTCATCTTTCCGCATTCTTTCATCTTTCATCTTTCCGCATTGTTTCATCTTTCATCTTTCCGCATTGTTTCATCTTTCCGCATTGTTTCATCTTTCATCTTCCGCATTCTTGCATCTTTCATCTTTCCGCATTGTTTCATCTTTCATCTTTCCGCATTTTTTCATCTTTTATCTTTCCGCATTGTTTCATCTTTCATCTTTCCGCATTGTTTCATCTTTCCGCATTGTTTCATCTTTCCGCATTGTTTCATCTTTCATCTTTCCGCATTGTTTCATCTTTCCGCATTGTTTCATCTTTCATCTTCCGCATTCTTTCATCTTTCATCTTTCCGCATTGTTTCATCTTTCATCTTTCCGCATTTTTTCATCTTTCATCTTTCCGCATTGTTTCATCTTTCATCTTTCCGCATTGTTTCATCTTTCCGCATTGTTTCATCTTTCCGCATTGTTTCATCTTTCCGCATTGTTTCATCTTTCCGCATTGTTTCATCTTTCCGCATTGTTTCATCTTTCCGCATTGTTTAATCTTTCCGCATTGTTTCATCTTTCCGCATTGTTTCATCTTTCCGCATTGTTTCATCTTTCCGCATTGTTTCATCTTTCCGCATTGTTTCATCTTTCCGCATTGTTTCATCTTTCCGCATTGTTTCATCTTTCCGCATTGTTTCATCTTTCCGCATTGTTTCATCTTTCCGCATTGTTTCATCTTTCCGCATTGTTTCATCTTTCCGCATTGTTTCATCTTTCCGCATTGTTTCATCTTTCCGCATTGTTTCATCTTTCCGCATTGTTTCATCTTTCCGCATTGTTTCATCTTTCCGCATTGTTTCATCTTTCCGCATTGTTTCATCTTTCCGCATTGTTTCATCTTTCATCTTTCCGCATTCTTTCATCTTTCATCTTTCCGCATTGTTGCATCTTTCATCTTTCCGCATTCTTTCATCTTTCATCTTTCCGCATTGTTTCATCTTTCATCTTTCCGCATTGTTTCATCTTTCCGCATTGTTTCATCTTTCATCTTCCGCATTCTTTCATCTTTCATCTTTCAGCATTGTTTCATCTTTCATCTTTCCGCATTTTTTCATCTTTCATCTTTCCGCATTGTTTCATCTTTCATCTTTCCGCATTGTTTCATCTTTCCGCATTGTTTCATCTTTCATCTTTCCGCATTGTTTCATCTTTCATCTTTCCGCATTGTTTCATCTTTCACCTTTCCGCATTGTTTCATCTTTCATCTTTCCGCATTGTTTCATCTTTCATCTTTCATCTTTCCGCATTGTTTCATCTTTCATCTTTCCGCATTGTTTCATCTTTCCGCATTGTTTCATCTTTCATCTTCCGCATTCTTTCATCTTTCATCTTTCCGCATTGTTTCATCTTTCATCTTTCCGCATTCTTTCATCTTTCATCTTTCCGCATTCTTTCATCTTTCATCTTTCCGCATTCTTTCATCTTTCATCTTTCCGCATTGTTTCATCTTTCATCTTTCCGCATTGTTTCATCTTTCCGCATTGTTTCATCTTTCATCTTTCCGCATTCTTTCATCTTTCATCTTTCCGCATTCTTTCATCTTTCATCTTTCCGCATTGTTTCATCTTTCATCTTTCCGCAATGTTTCATCTTTCATCTTTCCGCATTCTTTCATCTTTCATCTTTCCGCATTGTTTCATCTTTCATCTTTCCGCATTGTTTCATCTTTCATCTTTCCGCATTCTTTCATCTTTCGGTATTGTTTCATCTTTCCGCATTGTTTCATCTTTCATCTTTCCGCATTGTTTCATCTTTCATCTTTCCGCATTGTTTCATCTTTCCGCATTGTTTCATCTTTCCGCATTGTTTCATCTTTCCGCATTGTTTCATCTTTCATCTTTCCGCATTGTTTCATCTTTCATCTTTCCGCATTGTTTCATCTTTCATCTTTCCGCATTGTTTCATCTTTCATCTTTCCGCATTGTTTCATCTTTCATCTTTCCGCATTCTTTTATCTTTCATCTTTCCGCATTGTTTCATCTTTCATCTTTCCGCAATGTTTCATCTTTCATCTTTCCGCATTGTTTCATCTTTCATCTTTCCGCATTCTTTCATCTTTCATCTTTCCGCATTGTTTCATCTTTCATCTTTCTGCATTGTTTCATCTTTCCGCATTGTTTCATCTTTCATCTTCCGCATTATTTCATCTTTCATCTTTCCGCATTGTTTCATCTTTCATCTTTCCCCATTTTTTCATCTTTCATCTTTCCGCATTCTTTCATCTTTCATCTTTCCGCATTCTTTCATCTTTCATCTTTCCGCATTGTTTCATCTTTCATCTTTCCGCATTGTTTCATCTTTCATCTTTCCGCATTGTTTCATCTTTTCGCATTGTTTCATCTTTCCGCATTGTTTCATCTTTCATCTTCCGCATTCTTTCATCTTTCATCTTTCCGCATTGTTTCATCTTTCATCTTTCCGCATTTTTTCATCTTTCATCTTTCCGCATTCTTTCATCTTTCATCTTTCCGCATTCTTTCATCTTTCATCTTTCCGCATTGTTTCATCTTTCATCTTTCCGCATTGTTTCATCTTTCATCTTTCCGCATTGTTTCATCTTTCATCTTTCCGCATTCTTTCATCTTTCATCTTTCCGCATTCTTTCATCTTTCCGCATTGTTTCATCTTTCATCTTTCCGCAATGTTTCATCTTTCATCTTTCCGCATTCTTTCATCTTTCATCTTTCCGCATTTTTTCATCTTTCATCTTTCCGCATTGTTTCATCTTTCATCTTTCCGCATTGTTTCATCTTTCATCTTTCCGCATTGTTTCATCTTTCCGCATTGTTTCATCTTTCCGCATTGTTTCATCTTTCCGCATTGTTTCATCTTTCCGCATTGTTTCATCTTTCCGCATTGTTTCATCTTTCCGCATTGTTTCATCTTTCCGCATTGTTTCATCTTTCCGCATTGTTTCATCTTTCCGCATTGTTTCATCTTTCCGCATTGTTTCATCTTTCATCTTTCCGCATTGTTTCATCTTTCATCTTTCCGGATTGTTTCATCTATCATCTTTCCGCATTGTTTCATCTTTCATCTTTCCGCATTGTTTCATCTTTCATCTTTCCGCATTCTTTCATCTTTCATCTTTCCGCATTGTTTCATCTTTCATCTTTCCGCAATGTTTCATCTTTCATCTTTCCGCATTGTTTCATCTTTCATCTTTCCGCATTCTTTCATCTTTCATCTTTCCGCATTGTTTCATCTTTCATCTTTCCGCATTGTTTCATCTTTCCGCATTGTTTCATCTTTCCGCATTGTTTCATCTTTCATCTTTCCGCATTGTTTCATCTTTCCGCATTGTTTCATCTTTCATCTTTCCGCATTTTTTCATCTTTCATCTTTCCGCATTGTTTCATCTTTCATCTTTCCGCATTCTTTCATCTTTCATCTTTCCGCATTGTTTCATCTTTCATCTTTCCGCATTGTTTCATCTTTCATCTTTCCGCATTGTTTCATCTTTCATCTTTCCGCATTCTTTCATCTTTCATCTTTCCGCATTGTTTCATCTTTCATCTTTCCGCATTCTTTCATCTTTCATCTTTCCGCATTGTTTCATCTTTCATCTTTCATCTTTCCGCATTGTTTCATCTTTCATCTTTCATCTTTCCGCATTGTTTCATCTTTCATCTTTCCGCATTGTTTCATCTTTCCGCATTGTTTCATCTTTCATCTTCCGCATTCTTTCATCTTTCATCTTTCCGCATTGTTTCATCTTTCATCTTTCCGCATTCTTTCATCTTTCATCTTTCCGCATTGTTTCATCTTTCATCTTTCCGCATTCTTTCATCTTTCATCTTTCCGCATTGTTTCATCTTTCATCTTTCCGCATTGTTTCATCTTTCCGCATTGTTTCATCTTTCATCTTCCGCATTCTTTCATCTTTCATCTTTCCGCATTGTTTCATCTTTCATCTTCCGCATTCTTTCATCTTTCATCTTTCCGCATTGTTTCATCTTTCATCTTTCCGCATTTTTTCATCTTTCATCTTTCAGCATTCTTTCATCTTTCATCTTTCCGCATTCTTTCATCTTTCATCTTTCCGCATTGTTTCATCTTTCATCTTTCCGCATTGTTTCATCTTTCATCTTTCCGCATTCTTTCATCTTTCATCTTTCCGCATTCTTTCATCTTTCATCTTTCCGCATTCTTTCATCTTTCCGCATTGTTTCATCTTTCATCTTTCCGCAATGTTTCATCTTTCATCTTCCCGCATTCTTTCATCTTTCATCTTTCCGCATTGTTTCATCTTTCATCTTTCCGCATTGTTTCATCTTTCATCTTTCCGCATTGTTTCATCTTTCATCTTTCCGCATTGTTTCATCTTTCATCTTTCCGCATTGTTTCATCTTTCCGCATTGTTTCATCTTTCCGCATTGTTTCATCTTTCCGCATTGTTTCATCTTTCCGCATTGTTTCATCTTTCCGCATTGTTTCATCTTTCCGCATTGTTTCATCTTTCCGCATTGTTTCATCTTTCCGCATTGTTTCATCTTTCCGCATTGTTTCATCTTTCATCTTTCCGCATTGTTTAATCTTTCCGCATTGTTCCATCTTTCATCTTTCCGCATTGTTTCATCTTCCCGCATTGTTTCATCTTTCGGCATTGTTTCATCTTTCCGCATTGTTTCATCTTTCATCTTTCCGCATTGTTTCATCTTTCATCTTTCCGCATTGTTTCATCTTTCATCTTTCCGCATTGTTTCATTTTTCCGCATTGTTTCATCTTTCCGCATTGTTTCATCTTTCATCTTTCCGCATTGTTTCATCTTTCATCTTTCCGCATTGTTTCATCTTTCATATTTCCGCATTGTTTCATCTTTCATCTTTCCGCATTGTTTCATCTTTCATCTTTCCGCATTCTTTCATCTTTCATCTTTCCGCATTGTTTCATCTTTCATCTTTCCGCAATGTTTCATCTTTCATCTTTCCGCATTGTTTCATCTTTCATCTTTCATCTTTACGCATTGTTTCATCTTTCATCTTTCCGCATTGTTTCATCTTTCATCTTTCCGCATTCTTTCATCTTTCATCTTTCCGCATTGTTTCATCTTTCATCTTTCCGCATTGTTTCATCTTTCATCTTTCCGCATTGTTTCATCTTTCATCTTTCCGCATTGTTTCATCTTTCATCTTTCCGCATTGTTTCATCTTTTCGCATTGTTTCATCATTCCGCATTGTTTCATCTTTCATCTTCCGCATTCTTTCATCTTTCATCTTTCCGCATTGTTTCATCTTTCATCTTTCCGCATTTTTTCATCTTTCATCTTTCCGCATTCTTTCATCTTTCATCTTTCCGCATTCTTTCATCTGTCATCTTTCCGCATTGTTTCATCTTTCATCTTTCCGCATTGTTTCATCTTTCATCTTTCCGCATTGTTTCATCTTTCATCTTTCCGCATTCTTTCATCTTTCCGCATTCTTTCATCTTTCCGCATTGTTTCATCTTTCATCTTTCCGCAATGTTTCATCTTTCATCTTTCCGCATTCTTTCATCTTTCATCTTTCCGCATTGTTTCATCTTTCATCTTTCCGCATTGTTTCATCTTTCATCTTTCCGCATTGTTTCATCTTTCATCTTTCCGCATTGTTTCATCTTTCCGCATTGTTTCATCTTTCCGCATTGTTTCATCTTTCCGCATTGTTTCATCTTTCCGCATTGTTTCATCTTTCCGCATTGTTTCATCTTTCCGCATTGTTTCATCTTTCCGCATTGTTTCATCTTTCCGCATTGTTTCATCTTTCCGCATTGTTTCATCTTTCATCTTTCCGCATTGTTTCATCTTTCATCTTTCCGCATTGTTTCATCTATCATCTTTCCGCATTGTTTCATCTTTCATCTTTCCGCATTGTTTCATCTTTCATCTTTCCGCATTCTTTCATCTTTCATCTTTCCGCATTGTTTCATATTTCATCTTTCCGCAATGTTTCATCTTTCATCTTTCCGCATTGTTTCATCTTTCATCTTTCCGCATTCTTTCATCTTTCATCTTTCCGCATTGTTTCATCTTTCATCTTTCCGCATTGTTTCATCTTTCCGCATTGTTTCATCTTTCCGCATTGTTTCATCTTTCATCTTCCGCATTCTTTCATCTTTCATCTTTCCGCATTGTTTCATCTTTCATCTTTCCGCATTTTTTCATCTTTCATCTTTCCGCATTGTTTCATCTTGCATCTTTCCGCATTCTTTCATCTTTCATCTTTCCGCATTGTTTCATCTTCCATCTTTCCGCATTGTTTCATCTTTCATCTTTCCGCATTGTTTCATCTTTCATCTTTCCGCATTCTTTCATCTTTCATCTTTCCGCATTGTTTCATCTTTCATCTTTCCGCATTCTTTCATCTTTCCGAATTGTTTCATCTTTCCGAATTGTTTCATCTTTCCGCATTGTTTCATCTTTCATCTTCCGCATTCTTTCATCTTTCATCTTTCCGCATTGTTTCATCTTTCATCTTTCATCTTTCCGCATTGTTTCATCTTTCATCTTTCCGCATTCTTTCATCTTTCATCTTTCCGAATTTTTTCATCTTTCATCTTTCCGCATTGTTTCATCTTTCATCTTTCCGCATTGTTTCATCTTTCCGCATTGTTTCATCTTTCATCTTTCCGCATTGTTTCATCTTTCATCTTTCCGCATTGTTTCATCTTTCCGCATTGTTTCATCTTTCATCTTCCGCATTCTTTCATCTTTCATCTTTCAGCATTGTTTCATCTTTCATCTATCCGCATTTTTTCATCTTTCATCTTTCCGCAATGTTTCATCTTTCATCTTTCCGTATTGTTTCATCTTTCCGCATTGTTTCATCTTTCATCTTTCCGCATTGTTTCATCTTTCATCTTTCCGCATTGTTTCATCTTTCCGCATTGTTTCATCTTTCATCTTCCGCATTCTTTCATCTTTCATCTTTCCGCATTGTTTCATCTTTCATCTTTCCGCATTCTTTCATCTTTCATCTTTCCGCATTGTTTCATCTTTCATCTTTCCGCATTGTTTCATCTTTCCGCATTGTTTCATCTTTCCGCATTGTTTCATCTTTCATCTTCCGCATTCTTTCATCTTTCATCTTTCAGCATTGTTTCATCTTTCATCTTTCCGCATTTTTTCATCTTTCATCTTTCCGCATTGTTTCATCTTTCATCTTTCCGCATTGTTTCATCTTTCCGCATTGTTTCATCTTTCATCTTTCCGCATTGTTTCATCTTTCATCTTTCCGCATTGTTTCATCTTTCATCTTTCCGCATTGTTTCATCTTTCATCTTTCATCTTTCCGCATTGTTTCATCTTTCATCTTTCCGCATTGTTTCATCTTTCCGCATTGTTTCATCTTTCATCTTCCGCATTCTTTCATCTTTCATCTTTCCGCATTGTTTCATCTTTCATCTTTCCGCATTCTTTCATCTTTCATCTTTCCGCATTCTTTCATCTTTCATCTTTCCGCATTCTTTCATCTTTCATCTTTCCGCATTGTTTCATCTTTCATCTTTCCGCATTGTTTCATCTTTCATCTTTCCGCATTGTTTCATCTTTCATCTTTCCGCATTGTTTCATCTTTCATCTTTCCGCATTCTTTTATCTTTCATCTTTCCGCATTGTTTCATCTTTCATCTTTCCGCAATGTTTCATCTTTCATCTTTCCGCATTGTTCCATCTTTCATCTTTCCGCATTCTTTCATCTTTCATCTTTCCGCATTGTTTCATCTTTCATCTTTCCGCATTGTTTCATCTTTCCGCATTGTTTCATCTTTCATCTTCCGCATTCTTTCATCTTTCATCTTTCCGCATTGTTTCATCTTTCATCTTTCCGCATTCTTTCATCTTTCATCTTTCCGCATTGTTTCATCTTTCCGCATTGTTTCATCTTTCATCTTCCGCATTCTTTCATCTTTCATCTTTCCGCATTGTTTCATCTTTCATCTTTCCCCATTTTTTCATCTTTCATCTTTCCGCATTCTTTCATCTTTCATCTTTCCGCATTCTTTCATCTTTCATCTTTCCGCATTGTTTCATCTTTCATCTTTCCGCATTGTTTCATCTTTCATCTTTCCGCATTGTTTCATCTATCATCTTTCCGCATTGTTTCATCTTTCATCTTTCCGCATTGTTTCATCTTTCATCTTTCCGCATTCTTTCATCTTTCATCTTTCCGCATTGTTTCATCTTTCATCTTTCCGCAATGTTTCATCTTTCATCTTTCCGCATTGTTTCATCTTTCATCTTTCCGCATTCTTTCATCTTTCATCTTTCATCTTTCCGCATTGTTTCATCTTTCATCTTTCCGCATTGTTTCATCTTTCCGCATTGTTTCATCTTTCATCTTCCGCATTCTTTCATCTTTCATCTTTCCGCATTGTTTCATCTTTCATCTTTCCGCATTTTTTCATCTTTCATCTTTCCGCATTGTTTCATCTTTCATCTTTCCGCATTGTTTCATCTTTCCGCATTGTTTCATCTTTCATCTTTCCGAATTTTTTCATCTTTCATCTTTCCGCATTGTTTCATCTTTCATCTTTCCGCATTCTTTCATCTTTCATCTTTCCGCATTGTTTCATCTTTCATCTTTCCGCATTGTTTCATCTTTCATCTTTCCGCATTGTTTCATCTTTCATCTTTCCGCATTCTTTCATCTTTCATCTTTCCGCATTGTTTCATCTTTCATCTTTCCGCATTGTTTCATCTTTCATCTTTCCGCATTGTTTCATCTTTTCGCATTGTTTCATCTTTCCGCATTGTTTCATCTTTCCGCATTGTTTCATCTTTCATCTTTCCGCATTGTTTCATCTTTCATCTTTCCGCATTGTTTCATCTATCATCTTTCCGCATTGTTTCATCTTTCATCTTTCCGCATTGTTTCATCTTTCATCTTTCCGCATTCTTTCATCTTTCATCTTTCCGCATTGTTTCATATTTCATCTTTCCGCAATGTTTCATCTTTCATCTTTCCGCATTGTTTCATCTTTCATCTTTCCGCATTCTTTCATCTTTCATCTTTCCGCATTGTTTCATCTTTCATCTTTCCGCATTGTTTCATCTTTCCGCATTGTTTCATCTTTCCGCATTGTTTCATCTTTCATCTTCCGCATTCTTTCATCTTTCATCTTTCCGCATTGTTTCATCTTTCATCTTTCCGCATTTTTTCATCTTTCATCTTTCCGCATTGTTTCATCTTGCATCTTTCCGCATTCTTTCATCTTTCATCTTTCCGCATTGTTTCATCTTCCATCTTTCCGCATTGTTTCATCTTTCATCTTTCCGCATTGTTTCATCTTTCATCTTTCCGCATTCTTTCATCTTTCATCTTTCCGCATTGTTTCATCTTTCATCTTTCCGCATTCTTTCATCTTTCATCTTTCCGCATTGTTTCATCTTTCCGAATTGTTTCATCTTTCCGCATTGTTTCATCTTTCATCTTCCGCATTCTTTCATCTTTCATCTTTCCGCATTGTTTCATCTTTCATCTTTCATCTTTCCGCATTGTTTCATCTTTCATCTTTCCGCATTCTTTCATCTTTCATCTTTCCGAATTTTTTCATCTTTCATCTTTCCGCATTGTTTCATCTTTCATCTTTCCGCATTGTTTCATCTTTCCGCATTGTTTCATCTTTCATCTTTCCGCATTGTTTCATCTTTCATCTTTCCGCATTGTTTCATCTTTCCGCATTGTTTCATCTATCATCTTCCGCATTCTTTCATCTTTCATCTTTCAGCATTGTTTCATCTTTCATCTATCCGCATTTTTTCATCTTTCATCTTTCCGCAATGTTTCATCTTTCATCTTTCCGTATTGTTTCATCTTTCCGCATTGTTTCATCTTTCATCTTTCCGCATTGTTTCATCTTTCATCTTTCCGCATTGTTTCATCTTTCCGCATTGTTTCATCTTTCATCTTCCGCATTCTTTCATCTTTCATCTTTCCGCATTGTTTCATCTTTCATCTTTCCGCATTCTTTCATCTTTCATCTTTCCGCATTGTTTCATCTTTCATCTTTCCGCATTGTTTCATCTTTCCGCATTGTTTCATCTTTCCGCATTGTTTCATCTTTCATCTTCCGCATTCTTTCATCTTTCATCTTTCAGCATTGTTTCATCTTTCATCTTTCCGCATTTTTTCATCTTTCATCTTTCCGCATTGTTTCATCTTTCATCTTTCCGCATTGTTTCATCTTTCCGCATTGTTTCATCTTTCATCTTTCCGCATTGTTTCATCTTTCATCTTTCCGCATTGTTTCATCTTTCATCTTTCCGCATTGTTTCATCTTTCATCTTTCATCTTTCCGCATTGTTTCATCTTTCATCTTTCCGCATTGTTTCATCTTTCATCTTCCGCATTCTTTCATCTTTCATCTTTCCGCATTGTTTCATCTTTCATCTTTCCGCATTCTTTCATCTTTCATCTTTCCGCATTCTTTCATCTTTCATCTTTCCGCATTCTTTCATCTTTCATCTTTCCGCATTGTTTCATCTTTCATCTTTCCGCATTGTTTCATCTTTCATCTTTCCGCATTGTTTCATCTTTCATCTTTCCGCATTGTTTCATCTTTCATCTTTCCGCATTCTTTTATCTTTCATCTTTCCGCATTGTTTCATCTTTCATCTTTCCGCAATGTTTCATCTTTCATCTTTCCGCATTGTTCCATCTTTCATCTTTCCGCATTCTTTCATCTTTCATCTTTCCGCATTGTTTCATCTTTCATCTTTCCGCATTGTTTCATCTTTCCGCATTGTTTCATCTTTCATCTTCCGCATTCTTTCATCTTTCATCTTTCCGCATTGTTTCATCTTTCATCTTTCCGCATTCTTTCATCTTTCATCTTTCCGCATTGTTTCATCTTTCATCTTTCCGCATTGTTTCATCTTTCCGCATTGTTTCATCTTTCCGCATTGTTTCATCTTTCATCTTCCGCATTCTTTCATCTTTCATCTTTCCGCATTGTTTCATCTTTCATCTTTCCCCATTTTTTCATCTTTCATCTTTCCGCATTCTTTCATCTTTCATCTTTCCGCATTCTTTCATCTTTCATCTTTCCGCATTGTTTCATCTTTCATCTTTCCGCATTGTTTCATCTTTCATCTTTCCGCATTGTTTCATCTATCATCTTTCCGCATTGTTTCATCTTTCATCTTTCCGCATTGTTTCATCTTTCATCTTTCCGCATTCTTTCATCTTTCATCTTTCCGCATTGTTTCATCTTTCATCTTTCCGCAATGTTTCATCTTTCATCTTTCCGCATTGTTTCATCTTTCATCTTTCCGCATTCTTTCATCTTTCATCTTTCATCTTTCCGCATTGTTTCATCTTTCATCTTTCCGCATTGTTTCATCTTTCCGCATTGTTTCATCTTTCATCTTCCGCATTCTTTCATCTTTCATCTTTCCGCATTGTTTCATCTTTCATCTTTCCGCATTTTTTCATCTTTCATCTTTCCGCATTGTTTCATCTTTCATCTTTCCGCATTGTTTCATCTTTCCGCATTGTTTCATCTTTCATCTTTCCGAATTTTTTCATCTTTCATCTTTCCGCATTGTTTCATCTTTCATCTTTCCGCATTCTTTCATCTTTCATCTTTCCGCATTGTTTCATCTTTCATCTTTCCGCATTGTTTCATCTTTCATCTTTCCGCATTGTTTCATCTTTCATCTTTCCGCATTCTTTCATCTTTCATCTTTCCGCATTGTTTCATCTTTCATCTTTCCGCATTGTTTCATCTTTCATCTTTCCGCATTGTTTCATCTTTCCGCATTGTTTCATCTTTCCGCATTGTTTCATCTTTCCGCATTGTTTCATCTTTCATCTTTCCGAATTTTTTCATCTTTCATCTTTCCGCATTGTTTCATCTTTCATCTTTCCGCATTCTTTCATCTTTCATCTTTCCGCATTGTTTCATCTTTCATCTTTCCGCATTTTTTCATCTTTCATCTTTCCGCATTGTTTCATCTTTCATCTTTCCGAATTTTTTCATCTTTCATCTTTCCGCATTGTTTCATCTTTCATCTTTCCGCATTCTTTCATCTTTCATCTTTCCGCATTGTTTCATCTTTCATCTTTCCGCATTCTTTCATCTTTCATCTTTCCGCATTGTTTCATCTTTCATCTTTCCGCAATGTTTCATCTTTCATCTTTCCGCATTGTTTCATCTTTCATCTTTCCGCATTCTTTCATCTTTCATCTTTCATCTTTCCGCATTGTTTCATCTTTCATCTTTCCGCATAGTTTCATCTTTCCGCATTGTTTCATCTTTCATCTTCCGCATTCTTTCATCTTTCATCTTTCCGCATTGTTTCATCTTTCATCTTTCCGCATTTTTTCATCTTTCATCTTTCCGCATTGTTTCATCTTTCATCTTTCCGCATTGTTTCATCTTTCCGCATTGTTTCATCTTTCATCTTTCCGAATTTTTTCATCTTTCATCTTTCCGCATTGTTTCATCTTTCATCTTTCCGCATTCTTTCATCTTTCATCTTTCCGCATTGTTTCATCTTTCATCTTTCCGCATTGTTTCATCTTTCATCTTTCCGCATTGTTTCATCTTTCATCTTTCCGCATTCTTTCATCTTTCATCTTTCCGCATTGTTTCATCTTTCATCTTTCCGCATTGTTTCATCTTTCATCTTTCCGCATTGTTTCATCTTTCCGCATTGTTTCATCTTTCCGCATTGTTTCATCTTTCCGCATTGTTTCATCTTTCATCTTCCGCATTCTTTCATCTTTCATCTTTCCGCATTGTTTCATCTTTCATCTTTCCGCATTCTTTCATCTTTCATCTTTCCGCATTGTTTCATCTTTCATCTTCCGCATTCCTTCATCTTTCATCTTACCGCATTGTTTCATCTTTCATCTTTCCGCATTTTTTCATCTTTCATCTTTCCGCATTGTTTCATCTTTCCGCATTGTTTCATCTTTCATCTTTCCGCATTGTTTAATCTTTCATCTTTCCGCATTGTTTAATCTTTCATCTTTCCGCATTGTTTCATCTTTCATCTTTCCGCATTGTTTCATCTTTCATCTTTCCGCATTCTTTCATCTTTCATCTTTCCGCATTGTTTCATCTTTCATCTTTCCGCAATGTTTCATCTTTCATCTTTCCGCATTGTTTCATCTTTCATCTTTCCGCATTCTTTCATCTTTCATCTTTCCGCATGGTTTCATCTTTCATCTTTCCGCATAGTTTCTTTTTTCCGCATTGTTTCATCTTTCATCTTCCGCATTATTTCATCTTTCATCTTTCCGCATTGTTTCATCTTTCATCTTTCCGCATTTTTTCATCTTGCATCTTTCCGCATTGTTTCATCTTTCATCTTTCCGCATTGTTTCATCTTTCCGCATTGTTTCATCTTTCCGCATTGTTTCATCTTTCCGCATTGTTTCATCTTTCCGCATTGTTTCATCTTTCCGCATTGTTTCATCTTTCCGCATTGTTTCATCTTTCCGCATTGTTTCATCTTTCCGCATTGTTTCATCTTTCCGCATTGTTTCATCTTTCCGCATTGTTTCATCTTTCCGCATTGTTTCATCTTTCCGCATTGTTTCATCTTTCCGCATTGTTTCATCTTTCCGCATTGTTTCATCTTTCCGCATTGTTTCATCTTTCCGCATTGTTTCATCTTTCCGCATTGTTTCATCTTTCCGCATTGTTTCATCTTTCCGCATTGTTTCATCTTTCCGCATTGTTTCATCTTTCCGCATTGTTTCATCTTTCCGCATTGTTTCATCTTTCCGCATTGTTTCATCTTTCCGCATTGTTTCATCTTTCCGCATTGTTTCATCTTTCCGCATTGTTTCATCTTTCATCTTTCCGCATTGTTTCATCTTTCCGCATTGTTTCATCTTTCATCTTTCCGCATTGTTTCATCTTTCCGCATTGTTTCATCTTTCCGCATTGTTTCATCTTTCCGCATTGTTTCATCTTTCATCTTTCCGCATTGTTTCATCTTTCATCTTTCCGCTTTGTTTCATCTTTCATCTTCCGCATTCTTTCATTTTTCATCTTTCCGTATTGTTTCATCTTTCATCTTTCCGCATTTTTTCATCTTTCATCTTTCCGCATTGTTTCATCTTTCATCTTTCCGCATTTTTTTATCTTTCATCTTTCCGCATTGTTTCATCTTTCATCTTTCCGCATTGTTTCATCTTTCCGCATTGTTTCATCTTTCCGCATTGTTTCATCTTTCCGCATTGTTTCATCTTTCCGCATTGTTTCATCTTTCCGCATTGTTTCATCTTTCCGCATTGTTTCATCTTTCCGCATTGTTTCATCTTTCCGCATTGTTTCATCTTTCCGCATTGTTTCATCTTTCCGCATTGTTTCATCTTTCATCTTTCCGCATTGTTTCATCTTTCCGCATTGTTCCATCTTTCATCTTTCCGCATTGTTTCATCTTCCCGCATTGTTTCATCTTTCGGCATTGTTTCATCTTTCCGCATTGTTTCATCTTTCATCTTTCCGCATTGTTTCATCTTTCATCTTTCCGCATTGTTTCATCTTTCATCTTTCCGCATTGTTTCATTTTTCCGCATTGTTTCATCTTTCCGCATTGTTTCATCTTTCATCTTTCCGCATTGTTTCATCTTTCATCTTTCCGCATTGTTTCATCTTTCATATTTCCGCATTGTTTCATCTTTCATCTTTCCGCATTGTTTCATCTTTCATCTTTCCGCATTCTTTCATCTTTCATCTTTCCGCATTGTTTCATCTTTCATCTTTCCGCAATGTTTCATCTTTCATCTTTCCGCATTGTTTCATCTTTCATCTTTCATCTTTCCGCATTGTTTCATCTTTCATCTTTCCGCATTGTTTCATCTTTCATCTTTCCGAATTCTTTCATCTTTCATCTTTCATCTTTCCGCATTGTTTCATCTTTCATCTTTCCGCATTCTTTCATCTTTCATCTTTCCGCATTGTTTCATCTTTCCGCATTGTTTCATCTTTCCGCATTGTTTCATCTTTCATCTTCCGCATTCTTTCATCTTTCATCTTTCCGCATTGTTTCATCTTTCATCTTTCCGCATTTTTTCATCTTTCATCTTTCCGAATTCTTTCATCTTTCATCTTTCCGCATTCTTTCATCTTTCATCTTTCCGCATTGTTTCATCTTTCATCTTTCCGCATTCTTTCATCTTTCATCTTTCCGCATTCTTTCATCTTTCATCTTTCCGCATTCTTTCATCTTTCCGCATTGTTTCATCTTTCATCTTTCCGCAATGTTTCATCTTTCATCTTTCCGCATTCTTTCATCTTTCATCTTTCCGCATTGTTTCATCTTTCATCTTTCCGCATTGTTTCATCTTTCATCTTTCCGCATTGTTTCATCTTTCATCTTTCCGCATTCTTTCATCTTTCATCTTTCCGCATTCTTTCATCTTTCCGCATTCTTTCATCTTTCCGCATTGTTTCATCTTTCCGCATTGTTTCATCTTTCATCTTTCCGCATTGTTTCATCTTTCATCTTTCCGCATTGTTTCATCTATCATCTTTCCGCATTGTTTCATCTTTCATCTTTCCGCATTGTTTCATCTTTCATCTTTCCGCATTGTTTCATCTTTCATCTTTCCGCATTGTTTCATCTTTCATCTTTCCGCTTTGTTTCATCTTTCATCTTCCGCATTCTTTCATTTTTCATCTTTCCGTATTGTTTCATCTTTCATCTTTCCGCATTTTTTCATCTTTCATCTTTCCGCATTGTTTCATCTTTCATCTTTCCGCATTTTTTCATCTTTCATCTTTCCGCATTGTTTCATCTTTCATCTTTCCGCATTGTTTCATCTTTCCGCATTGTTTCATCTTTCCGCATTGTTTCATCTTTCCGCATTGTTTCATCTTTCCGCATTGTTTCATCTTTCCGCATTGTTTCATCTTTCCGCATTGTTTCATCTTTCCGCATTGTTTCATCTTTCCGCATTGTTTCATCTTTCCGCATTGTTTCATCTTTCCGCATTGTTTCATCTTTCCGCATTGTTTCATCTTTCCGCATTGTTTCATCTTTCCGCATTGTTTCATCTTTCCGCATTGTTTCATCTTTCCGCATTGTTTCATCTTTCCGCATTGTTTCATCTTTCCGCATTGTTTCATCTTTCCGCATTGTTTCATCTTTCCGCATTGTTTCATCTTTCCGCATTGTTTCATCTTTCCGCATTGTTTCATCTTTCCGCATTGTTTCATCTTTCATCTTTCCGCATTGTTTCATCTTTCCGCATTGTTCCATCTTTCATCTTTCCGCATTGTTTCATCTTCCCGCATTGTTTCATCTTTCGGCATTGTTTCATCTTTCCGCATTGTTTCATCTTTCATCTTTCCGCATTGTTTCATCTTTCATCTTTCCGCATTGTTTCATCTTTCATCTTTCCGCATTGTTTCATTTTTCCGCATTGTTTCATCTTTCCGCATTGTTTCATCTTTCATCTTTCCGCATTGTTTCATCTTTCATCTTTCCGCATTGTTTCATCTTTCATATTTCCGCATTGTTTCATCTTTCATCTTTCCGCATTGTTTCATCTTTCATCTTTCCGCATTCTTTCATCTTTCATCTTTCCGCATTGTTTCATCTTTCATCTTTCCGCAATGTTTCATCTTTCATCTTTCCGCATTGTTTCATCTTTCATCTTTCATCTTTCCGCATTGTTTCATCTTTCATCTTTCCGCATTGTTTCATCTTTCATCTTTCCGAATTCTTTCATCTTTCATCTTTCCGCATTGTTTCATCTTTCATCTTTCCTCATTGTTTCATCTTTCATCTTTCCGCATTCTTTCATCTTCATCTTTCCGCATTGTTTCATCTTTCCGCATTGTTTCATCTTTCCGCATTGTTTCATCTTTCATCTTCCGCATTCTTTCATCTTTCATCTTTCCGCATTGTTTCATCTTTCATCTTTCCGCATTTTTTCATCTTTCATCTTTCCGCATTCTTTCATCTTTCATCTTTCCGCATTCTTTCATCTTTCATCTTTCCGCATTGTTTCATCTTTCATCTTTCCGCATTGTTTCATCTTTCATCTTTCCGCATTCTTTCATCTTTCATCTTTCCGCATTCTTTCATCTTTCCGCATTGTTTCATCTTTCATCTTTCCGCAATGTTTCATCTTTCATCTTTCCGCATTCTTTCATCTTTCATCTTTCCGCATTGTTTCATCTTTCATCTTTCCGCATTGTTTCATCTTTCATCTTTCCGCATTGTTTCATCTTTCATCTTTCCGCATTCTTTCATCTTTCATCTTTCCGCATTCTTTCATCTTTCCGCTTTGTTTCATCTTTCCGCATTGTTTCATCTTTCATCTTTCCGCATTGTTTCATCTTTCATCTTTCCGCATTGTTTCATCTATCATCTTTCCGCATTGTTTCATCTTTCATCTTTCCGCATTGTTTCATCTTTCATCTTTCATCTTTCCGCATTGTTTCATCTTTCATCTTTCCGCATTTTTTCATCTTTCATCTTTCCGCATTGTTTCATCTTTCATCTTTCCGCATTTTTTCATCTTTCATCTTTCCGCATTGTTTCATCTTTCATCTTTCCGCATTGTTTCATCTTTCCGCATTGTTTCATCTTTCCGCATTGTTTCATCTTTCCGCATTGTTTCATCTTTCCGCATTGTTTCATCTTTCCGCATTGTTTCATCTTTCCGCATTGTTTCATCTTTCCGCATTGTTTCATCTTTCCGCATTGTTTCATCTTTCCGCATTGTTTCATTTTTCATCTTTCCGCATTGTTTCATCTTTCCGCATTTTTCCATCTTTCATCTTTCCGCATTGTTTCATCTTCCCGCATTGTTTCATCTTTCGGCATTGTTTCATCTTTCCGCATTGTTTCATCTTTCATCTTTCCGCATTGTTTCATCTTTCATCTTTCCGCATTGTTTCATCTTTCATCTTTCCGCATTGTTTCATTTTTCCGCATTGTTTCATCTTTCCGCATTGTTTCATCTTTCATCTTTCCGCATTCTTTCATCTTTCATCTTTCCGCATTGTTTCATCTTTTATCTTTCCGCAATTTTTCATCTTTCATCTTTCCGCATTGTCTCATCTTTCATCTTTCATCTTTCCGCATTGTTTCATCTTTCATCTTTCCGCATTGTTTCATCTTTCATCTTTCCGCATTGTTTCATCTTTCATCTTTCCGCATTGTTTCATCTTTCATCTTTCCGCATTGTTTCATCTTTCATCTTTCCGCATTGTTTCATCTTTCATCTTTCCGCATTGTTTCATCTTTCCGCATTGTTTCATCTTTCCGCATTGTTTCATCTTTCATCTTCCGCATTCTTTCATCTTTCATCTTTCCGCATTGTTTCATCTTTCATCTTTCCGCATTTTTTCATCTTTCATCTTTCCGCATTCTTTCATCTTTCATCTTTCCGCATTCTTTCATCTTTCATCTTTCCGCATTGTTTCATCTTTCATCTTTCCGCATTGTTTCATGTTTCATCTTTCCGCATTCTTTCATCTTTCATCTTTCCGCATTCTTTCATCTTTCATCTTTCCGCATTGTTTCATCTTTCATCTTTCCGCATTGTTTCATCTTTCATCTTTCCGCATTGTTTCATCTTTCATCTTTCCGCATTCTTTCATCTTTCATCTTTCCGCATTCTTTCATCTTTCCGCATTCTTTCATCTTTCATCTTTCCGCAATGTTTCATCTTTCATCTTTCCGCATTCTTTCATCTTTCATCTTTCCGCATTGTTTCATCTTTCATCTTTCCGCATTGTTTCATCTTTCATCTTTCCGCATTGTTTCATCTTTCATCTTTCCGCATTGTTTCATTTTTCCGCATTGTTTCATCTTTCCGCATTGTTTCATCTTTCCGCATTGTTTCATCTTTCCGCATTGTTTCATCTTTCCGCATTGTTTCATCTTTCCGCATTGTTTCATCTTTCATCTTTCCGCATTGTTTCATCTTTCATCTTTCCGCATTGTTTCATCTATCATATTTCCGCATTGTTTCATCTTTCTACTTTCCGCATTGTTTCATCTTTCATCTTTCCGCATTCTTTCATCTTTCATCTTTCCGCATTGTTTCATCTTTCATCTTTCCGCAATGTTTCATCTTTCATCTTTCCGCATTGTTTCATATTTCATCTTTCCGCATTCTTTCATCTTTCATCTTTCCGCATTGTTTCATCTTTCATCTTTCCGCATTGTTTCATCTTTCCGCATTGTTTCATCTTTCATCTTCCGCATTCTTTCATCTTTCATCTTTCCGCATTGTTTCATCTTTCATCTTTCCGCATTTTTTCATCTTTCATCTTTCCGCATTGTTTCATCTTTCATCTTTCCGCATTGTTTCATCTTTCCGCATTCTTTCATCTTTCATCTTTCCGCATTCTTTCATCTTTCATCTTTCCGCATTGTTTCATCTTTCATCTTTCCGCATTGTTTCATCTTTCATCTTTCCGCATTCTTTCATCTTTCATCTTTCCGCATTCTTTCATCTTTCCGCATTGTTTCATCTTTCATCTTTCCGCAATGTTTCATCTTTCATCTTTCCGCATTCTTTCATCTTTCATCTTTCCGCATTGTTTCATCTTTCATCTTTCCGCATTGTTTCATCTTTCATCTTTCCGCATTGTTTCATCTTTCATCTTTCCGCATTCTTTCATCTTTCATCTTTCCGCATTCTTTCATCTTTCCGCATTGTTTCATCTTTCCGCATTGTTTCATCTTTCCGCAATGTTTCATCTTTCATCTTTCCGCATTGTTTCATCTTTCATCTTTCCGCATTGTTTCATCTATCATCTTTCCGCATTGTTTCATCTTTCATCTTTCCGCATTGTTTCATCTTTCATCTTTCCGCATTGTTTCATCTTTCATCTTTCCGCATTCTTTCATCTTTCATCTTTCCGCATGGTTTCATCTTTCATCTTTCCGCATAGTTTCATTTTTCCGCATTGTTTCATCTTTCATCTTCCGCATTCTTTCATCTTTCATCTTTCCGCATTGTTTCATCTTTCATCTTTCCGCATTGTTTCATCTTGCATCTTTCCGCATTGTTTCATCTTTCATCTTTCCGCATTGTTTCATCTTTCCGCATTGTTTCATCTTTCCGCATTGTTTCATCTTTCCGCATTGTTTCATCTTTCCGCATTGTTTCATCTTTCCGCATTGTTTCATCTTTCCGCATTGTTTCATCTTTCCGCATTGTTTCATCTTTCCGCATTGTTTCATCTTTCCGCATTGTTTCATCTTTCCGCATTGTTTCATCTTTCCGCATTGTTTCATCTTTCCGCATTGTTTCATCTTTCCGCATTGTTTCATCTTTCCGCATTGTTTCATCTTTCCGCATTGTTTCATCTTTCCGCATTGTTTCATCTTTCCGCATTGTTTCATCTTTCCGCATTGTTTCATCTTTCATCTTTCCGCATTGTTTCATCTTTCATCTTTCCGCATTGTTTCATCTTTCATCTTTCCGCATTGTTTCATCTTTCATCTTTCCGCTTTGTTTCATCTTTCATCTTCCGCATTCTTTCATTTTTCATCTTTCCGTATTGTTTCATCTTTCATCTTTCCGCATTTTTTCATCTTTCATCTTTCCGCATTGTTTCATCTTTCATCTTTCCGCATTTTTTCATCTTTCATCTTTCCGCATTGTTTCATCTTTCATCTTTCCGCATTGTTTCATCTTTCCGCATTGTTTCATCTTTCCGCATTGTTTCATCTTTCCGCATTGTTTCATCTTTCCGCATTGTTTCATCTTTCCGCATTGTTTCATCTTTCCGCATTGTTTCATCTTTCCGCATTGTTTCATCTTTCCGCATTGTTTCATCTTTCCGCATTGTTTCATCTTTCCGCATTGTTTCATCTTTCCGCATTGTTTCATCTTTCCGCATTGTTCCATCTTTCATCTTTCCGCATTGTTTCATCTTCCCGCATTGTTTCATCTTTCGGCATTGTTTCATCTTTCCGCATTGTTTCATCTTTCATCTTTCCGCATTGTTTCATCTTTCATCTTTCCGCATTGTTTCATCTTTCATCTTTCCGCATTGTTTCATTTTTCCGCATTGTTTCATCTTTCCGCATTGTTTCATCTTTCATCTTTCCGCATTGTTTCATCTTTCATCTTTCCGCATTGTTTCATCTTTCATATTTCCGCATTGTTTTATCTTTCATCTTTCCGCATTGTTTCATCTTTCATCTTTCCGCATTCTTTCATCTTTCATCTTTCCGCATTGTTTCATCTTTCATCTTTCCGCAATGTTTCATCTTTCATCTTTCCGCATTGTTTCATCTTTCATCTTTCATCTTTCCGAATTGTTTCATCTTTCATCTTTCCGCATTGTTTCATCTTTCATCTTTCCGAATTCTTTCATCTTTCATCTTTCCGCATTGTTTCATCTTTCATCTTTCCGCATTGTTTCATCTTTCATCTTTCCGCATTCTTTCATCTTTCATCTTTCCGCATTGTTTCATCTTTCCGCATTGTTTCATCTTTCCGCATTGTTTCATCTTTCATCTTCCGCATTCTTTCATCTTTCATCTTTCCGCATTGTTTCATCTTTCATCTTTCCGCATTTTTTCATCTTTCATCTTTCCGCATTCTTTCATCTTTCATCTTTCCGCATTCTTTCATCTTTCATCTTTCCGCATTGTTTCATCTTTCATCTTTCCGCATTGTTTCATCTTTCATCTTTCCGCATTCTTTCATCTTTCATCTTTCCGCATTCTTTCATCTTTCCGCATTGTTTCATCTTTCATCTTTCCGCAATGTTTCATCTTTCATCTTTCCGCATTCTTTCATCTTTCATCTTTCCGCATTGTTTCATCTTTCATCTTTCCGCATTGTTTCATCTTTCATCTTTCCGCATTGTTTCATCTTTCATCTTTCCGCATTCTTTCATCTTTCATCTTTCCGCATTCTTTCATCTTTCCGCATTGTTTCATCTTTCCGCATTGTTTCATCTTTCCGCATTGTTTCATCTTTCATCTTTCCGCATTGTTTCATCTTTCATCTTTCCGCATTGTTTCATCTATCATCTTTCCGCATTGTTTCATCTTTCATCTTTCCGCATTGTTTCATCTTTCATCTTTCATCTTTCCGCATTGTTTCATCTTTCATCTTTCCGCATTTTTTCATCTTTCATCTTTCCGCATTGTTTCATCTTTCATCTTTCCGCATTTTTTCATCTTTCATCTTTCCGCATTGTTTCATCTTTCATCTTTCCGCATTGTTTCATCTTTCCGCATTGTTTCATCTTTCCGCATTGTTTCATCTTTCCGCATTGTTTCATCTTTCCGCATTGTTTCATCTTTCCGCATTGTTTCATCTTTCCGCATTGTTTCATCTTTCCGCATTGTTTCATCTTTCCGCATTGTTTCATCTTTCCGCATTGTTTCATCTTTCCGCATTGTTTCATCTTTCCGCATTGTTTCATCTTTCCGCATTGTTTCATTTTTCATCTTTCCGCATTGTTTCATCTTTCCGCATTTTTCCATCTTTCATCTTTCCGCATTGTTTCATCTTCCCGCATTGTTTCATCTTTCGGCATTGTTTCATCTTTCCGCATTGTTTCATCTTTCATCTTTCCGCATTGTTTCATCTTTCATCTTTCCGCATTGTTTCATCTTTCATCTTTCCGCATTGTTTCATTTTTCCGCATTGTTTCATCTTTCCGCATTGTTTCATCTTTCATCTTTCCGCATTCTTTCATCTTTCATCTTTCCGCATTGTTTCAACTTTTATCTTTCCGCAATTTTTCATCTTTCATCTTTCCGCATTGTCTCATCTTTCATCTTTCATCTTTCCGCATTGTTTCATCTTTCATCTTTCCGCATTGTTTCATCTTTCATCTTTCCGCATTCTTTCATCTTTCATCTTTCCGCATTGTTTCATCTTTCATCTTTCCGCATTGTTTCATCTTTCATCTTTCCGCATTGTTTCATCTTTCATCTTTCCGCATTGTTTCATCTTTCCGCATTGTTTCATCTTTCCGCATTGTTTCATCTTTCCGCATTGTTTCATCTTTCATCTTCCGCATTCTTTCATCTTTCATCTTTCCGCATTGTTTCATCTTTCATCTTTCCGCATTTTTTCATCTTTCATCTTTCCGCATTCTTTCATCTTTCATCTTTCCGCATTCTTTCATCTTTCATCTTTCCGCATTGTTTCATCTTTCATCTTTCCGCATTGTTTCATCTTTCATCTTTCCGCATTCTTTCATCTTTCATCTTTCCGCATTGTTTCATCTTGCATCTTTCCGCATTGTTTCATCTTTCATCTTTCCGCATTGTTTCATCTTTCCGCATTGTTTCATCTTTCCGCATTGTTTCATCTTTCCGCATTGTTTCATCTTTCCGCATTGTTTCATCTTTCCGCATTGTTTCATCTTTCCGCATTGTTTCATCTTTCCGCATTGTTTCATCTTTCCGCATTGTTTCATCTTTCCGCATTGTTTCATCTTTCCGCATTGTTTCATCTTTCCGCATTGTTTCATCTTTCCGCATTGTTTCATCTTTCCGCATTGTTTCATCTTTCCGCATTGTTTCATCTTTCCGCATTGTTTCATCTTTCCGCATTGTTTCATCTTTCCGCATTGTTTCATCTTTCCGCATTGTTTCATCTTTCCGCATTGTTTCATCTTTCCGCATTGTTTCATCTTTCCGCATTGTTTCATCTTTCCGCATTGTTTCATCTTTCCGCATTGTTTCATCTTTCATCTTTCCGCATTGTTTCATCTTTCCGCATTGTTTCATCTTTCCGCATTGTTTCATCTTTCCGCATTGTTTCATCTTTCCGCATTGTTTCATCTTTCATCTTTCCGCATTGTTTCATCTTTCATCTTTCCGCTTTGTTTCATCTTTCATCTTCCGCATTCTTTCATTTTTCATCTTTCCGTATTGTTTCATCTTTCATCTTTCCGCATTTTTTCATCTTTCATCTTTCCGCATTGTTTCATCTTTCATCTTTCCGCATTTTTTCATCTTTCATCTTTCCGCATTGTTTCATCTTTCATCTTTCCGCATTGTTTCATCTTTCCGCATTGTTTCATCTTTCCGCATTGTTTCATCTTTCCGCATTGTTTCATCTTTCCGCATTGTTTCATCTTTCCGCATTGTTTCATCTTTCCGCATTGTTTCATCTTTCCGCATTGTTTCATCTTTCCGCATTGTTTCATCTTTCCGCATTGTTTCATCTTTCCGCATTGTTTCATCTTTCCGCATTGTTTCATCTTTCCGCATTGTTTCATCTTTCCGCATTGTTTCATCTTTCCGCATTGTTTCATCTTTCCGTATTGTTTCATCTTTCCGCATTGTTTCATCTTTCATCTTTCCGCATTGTTTCATCTTTCCGCATTGTTCCATCTTTCATCTTTCCGCATTGTTTCATCTTCCCGCATTGTTTCATCTTTCGGCATTGTTTCATCTTTCCGCATTGTTTCATCTTTCATCTTTCCGCATTGTTTCATCTTTCATCTTTCCGCATTGTTTCATCTTTCATCTTTCCGCATTGTTTCATTTTTCCGCATTGTTTCATCTTTCCGCATTGTTTCATCTTTCATCTTTCCGCATTGTTTCATCTTTCATCTTTCCGCATTGTTTCATCTTTCATATTTCCGCATTGTTTCATCTTTCATCTTTCCGCATTGTTTCATCTTTCATCTTTCCGCATTCTTTCATCTTTCATCTTTCCGCATTGTTTCATCTTTCATCTTTCCGCAATGTTTCATCTTTCATCTTTCCGCATTGTTTCATCTTTCATCTTTCCGCATTGTTTCATCTTTCATCTTTCCGCATTGTTTCATCTTTCATCTTTCCGAATTCTTTCATCTTTCATCTTTCCGCATTGTTTCATCTTTCATCTTTCCGCATTGTTTCATCTTTCATCTTTCCGCATTCTTTCATCTTTCATCTTTCCGCATTGTTTCATCTTTCCGCATTGTTTCATCTTTCCGCATTGTTTCATCTTTCATCTTCCGCATTCTTTCATCTTTCATCTTTCCGCATTGTTTCATCTTTCATCTTTCCGCATTTTTTCATCTTTCATCTTTCCGCATTCTTTCATCTTTCATCTTTCCGCATTCTTTCATCTTTCATCTTTCCGCATTGTTTCATCTTTCATCTTTCCGCATTGTTTCATCTTTCATCTTTCCGCATTCTTTCATCTTTCATCTTTCCGCATTCTTTCATCTTTCCGCATTGTTTCATCTTTCATCTTTCCGCAATGTTTCATCTTTCATCTTTCCGCATTCTTTCATCTTTCATCTTTCCGCATTGCTTCATCTTTCATCTTTCCGCATTGTTTCATCTTTCATCTTTCCGCATTGTTTCATCTTTCATCTTTCCGCATTCTTTCATCTTTCATCTTTCCGCATTCTTTCATCTTTCCGCATTGTTTCATCTTTCCGCATTGTTTCATCTTTCCGCATTGTTTCATCTTTCATCTTTCCGCATTGTTTCATCTTTCATCTTTCCGCATTGTTTCATCTATCATCTTTCCGCATTGTTTCATCTTTCATCTTTCCGCATTGTTTCATCTTTCATCTTTCATCTTTCCGCATTGTTTCATCTTTCATCTTTCCGCATTTTTTCATCTTTCATCTTTCCGCATTGTTTCATCTTTCATCTTTCCGCATTTTTTCATCTTTCATCTTTCCGCATTGTTTCATCTTTCATCTTTCCGCATTGTTTCATCTTTCCGCATTGTTTCATCTTTCCGCATTGTTTCATCTTTCCGCATTGTTTCATCTTTCCGCATTGTTTCATCTTTCCGCATTGTTTCATCTTTCCGCATTGTTTCATCTTTCCGCATTGTTTCATCTTTCCGCATTGTTTCATCTTTCCGCATTGTTTCATTTTTCATCTTTCCGCATTGTTTCATCTTTCCGCATTTTTCCATCTTTCATCTTTCCGGATTGTTTCATCTTCCCGCATTGTTTCATCTTTCGGCATTGTTTCATCTTTCCGCATTGTTTCATCTTTCATCTTTCCGCATTGTTTCATCTTTCATCTTTCCGCATTGTTTCATCTTTCATCTTTCCGCATTGTTTCATTTTTCCGCATTGTTTCATCTTTCCGCATTGTTTCATCTTTCATCTTTCCGCATTCTTTCATCTTTCATCTTTCCGCATTGTTTCATCTTTTATCTTTCCGCAATTTTTCATCTTTCATCTTTCCGCATTGTCTCATCTTTCATCTTTCATCTTTCCGCATTGTTTCATCTTTCATCTTTCCGCATTGTTTCATCTTTCATCTTTCCGCATTCTTTCATCTTTCATCTTTCCGCATTGTTTCATCTTTCATCTTTCCGCATTGTTTCATCTTTCATCTTTCCGCATTGTTTCATCTTTCCGCATTGTTTCATCTTTCCGCATTGTTTCATCTTTCATCTTCCGCATTCTTTCATCTTTCATCTTTCCGCATTGTTTCATCTTTCATCTTTCCGCATTTTTTCATCTTTCATCTTTCCGCATTCTTTCATCTTTCATCTTTCCGCATTCTTTCATCTTTCATCTTTCCGCATTGTTTCATCTTTCATCTTTCCGCATTGTTTCATCTTTCATCTTTCCGCATTCTTTCATCTTTCATCTTTCCGCATTCTTTCATCTTTCATCTTTCCGCACTGTTTCATCTTTCATCTTTCCGCATTGTTTCATCTTTCATCTTTCCGCATTGTTTCATCTTTCATCTTTCCGCATTCTTTCATCTTTCATCTTTCCGCATTCTTTCATCTTTCCGCATTCTTTCATCTTTCATCTTTCCGCAATGTTTCATCTTTCATCTTTCCGCATTCTTTCATCTTTCATCTTTCCGCATTGTTTCATCTTTCATCTTTCCGCATTGTTTCATCTTTCATCTTTCCGCATTGTTTCATCTTTCATCTTTCCGCATTGTTTCATCTTTCCGCATTGTTTCATCTTTCATCTTCCGCATTCTTTCATCTTTCATCTTTCCGCATTGTTTCATCTTTCATCTTTCCGCATTTTTTCATCTTTCATCTTTCCGCATTGTTTCATCTTTCATCTTTCCGCATTCTTTCATCTTTCATCTTTCCGCATTGTTTCATCTTTCATCTTTCCGCATTGTTTCATCTTTCATCTTTCCGCATTGTTTCATCTTTCATCTTTCCGCATTCTTTCATCTTTCATCTTTGCGCATTGTTTCATCTTTCATCTTTCCGCATTCTTTCATCTTTCATCTTTCCGCATTGTTTCATCTTTCATCTTCCGCATTCTTTCATCTTTCATCTTTCCGCATTGTTTCATCTTTCATCTTTCCGCATTCTTTCATCTTTCATCTTTCCGCATTGTTTCATCTTTCATCTTTCCGCATTCTTTCATCTTTCATCTTTCCGCATGGTTTCATCTTTCATCTTTCCGCATAGTTTCATTTTTCCGCATTGTTTCATCTTTCATCTTCCGCATTATTTCATCTTTCATCTTTCCGCATTGTTTCATCTTTCATCTTTCCGCATTTTTTCATCTTGCATCTTTCCGCATTGTTTCATCTTTCATCTTTCCGCATTGTTTCATCTTTCCGCATTGTTTCATCTTTCCGCATTGTTTCATCTTTCCGCATTGTTTCATCTTTCCGCATTGTTTCATCTTTCCGCATTGTTTCATCTTTCCGCATTGTTTCATCTTTCCGCATTGTTTCATCTTTCCGCATTGTTTCATCTTTCCGCATTGTTTCATCTTTCCGCATTGTTTCATCTTTCCGCATTGTTTCATCTTTCCGCATTGTTTCATCTTTCCGCATTGTTTCATCTTTCCGCATTGTTTCATCTTTCATCTTTCCGCATTGTTTCATCTTTCCGCATTGTTTCATCTTTCCGCATTGTTTCATCTTTCCGCATTGTTTCATCTTTCCGCATTGTTTCATCTTTCCGCATTGTTTCATCGTTCATCTTTCCGCATTGTTTCATCTTTCATCTTTCCGCATTGTTTCATCTTTCATCTTTCCGCATTGTTTCATCTTTCCGCATTGTTTCATCTTTCCGCATTGTTTCATCTTTCCGCATTGTTTCATCTTTCCGCATTGTTTCATCTTTCCGCATTGTTTCATCTTTCCGCATTGTTTCATCTTTCCGCATTGTTTCATCTTTCCGCATTGTTTCATCTTTCCGCATTGTTTCATCTTTCCGCATTGTTTCATCTTTCCGCATTGTTTCATCTTTCCGCATTGTTTCATCTTTCCGCATTGTTTCATCTTTCCGCATTGTTTCATCTTTCCGCATTGTTTCATCTTTCATCTTTCCGCATTGTTTCATCTTTCCGCATTGTTCCATCTTTCATCTTTCCGCATTGTTTCATCTTCCCGCATTGTTTCATCTTTCGGCATTGTTTCATCTTTCCGCATTGTTTCATCTTTCATCTTTCCGCATTGTTTCATCTTTCATCTTTCCGCATTGTTTCATCTTTCATCTTTCCGCATTGTTTCATTTTTCCGCATTGTTTCATCTTTCCGCATTGTTTCATCTTTCATCTTTCCGCATTGTTTCATCTTTCATCTTTCCGCATTGTTTCATCTTTCATATTTCCGCATTGTTTCATCTTTCATCTTTCCGCATTGTTTCATCTTTCATCTTTCCGCATTCTTTCATCTTTCATCTTTCCGCATTGTTTCATCTTTCATCTTTCCGCAATGTTTCATCTTTCATCTTTCCGCATTGTTTCATCTTTCATCTTTCATCTTTCCGCATTGTTTCATCTTTCATCTTTCCGCATTGTTTCATCTTTCATCTTTCCGCATTCTTTCATCTTTCATCTTTCCGCATTGTTTCATCTTTCATCTTTCCGCATTGTTTCATCTTTCATCTTTCCGCATTCTTTCATCTTTCATCTTTCCGCATTGTTTCATCTTTCCGCATTGTTTCATCTTTCCGCATTGTTTCATCTTTCCGCATTGTTTCATCTTTCATCTTCCGCATTCTTTCATCTTTCATCTTTCCGCATTGTTTCATCTTTCATCTTTCCGCATTTTTTCATCTTTCATCTTTCCGCATTCTTTCATCTTTCATCTTTCCGCATTCTTTCATCTTTCATCTTTCCGCATTGTTTCATCTTTCATCTTTCCGCAATGTTTCATCTTTCATCTTTCCGCATTGTTTCGTCTTTCATCTTTCCGCATTCTTTCATCTTTCATCTTTCCGCATTGTTTCATCTTTCATCTTTCCGCATTGTTTCATCTTTCCGCATTGTTTCATCTTTCATCTTCCGCATTCTTTCATCTTTCATCTTTCCGCATTGTTCAATCTTTCATCTTTCCGCATTTTTTCATCTTTCATCTTTCCGCATTGTTTCATCTTTCATCCTTCCGCATTGTTTCATCTTTCCGCATTGTTTCATCTTTCCGCGTTGTTTCATCTTTCCGCATTGTTTCATCTTTCCCCATTGTTTCATCTTTCCGCATTGTTTCATCTTTCCGCATTGTTTCATCTTTCCGCATTGTTTCATCTTTCCGCATTGTTTCATCTTTCATCTTTCCGCATTGTTTCATCTTTCATCTTTCCGCATCGTTTCATCTTTCATCTTTCCGCATTGTTTCATCTTTCATCATTCCGCATTGTTTCATCTTTCATCTTTCCGCATTCTTTCATCTTTCATCTTTCCGCATTGTTTCATCTTTCATCTTTCCGCATTGTTTCATCTTTCATCTTTCCGCATTGTTTCATCTTTCATCTTTCCGCATTCTTTCATCTTTCATCTTTCCGCATTGTTTCATCTTTCATCTTTCCGCATTGTTTCATCTTTCATCTTTCCGCATTGTTTCATCTTTCATCTTTCCGCATTGTTTCATCTTTCATCTTTCCGCATTGTTTCATCTTTCATCTTTCCGCATTCTTTCATCTTTCATCTTTCCGCATTGTTTCATCTTTCATCTTTCCGCATTGTTTCATCTTTCATCTTTCCGCATTGTTTCATCTTTCATCTTCCGCATTCTTTCATCTTTCATCTTTCCGCATTGTTTCATCTTTCATCTTTCCGCATTTTTTCATCTTTCATCTTTCCGCATTGTTTCATCTTTCATCTTCCGCATTCTTTCATCTTTCATCTTTCCGCATTGTTTCATCTTTCATCTTTCCGCATTGTTTCATCTTTCATCTTTCCGCATTGTTTCATCTTTCATCTTTCCGCATTGTTTCATCTTTCATCTTTCCGCATTTTTTCATCTTTCATCTTTCCGCATTGTTTCATCTTTCCGCATTATTTCATCTTTCATCTTCCGCATTCTTTCATCTTTCATCTTTCCGCATTGTTTCATCTTTCATCTTTCCGCATTTTTTCATCTTTCATCTTTCCGCATTGTTTCATCTTTCCGCATTGTTTTATCTTTCCGCATTGTTTCATCTTTCATCTTTCCGCATTGTTTCATCTTTCATCTTTCCGCATTGTTTCATCTTTCATCTTTCCGCATTGTTTCATCTTTCATCTTTCCGCATTGTTTCATCTTTCATCTTTCCGCAATGTTTCATCTTTCATCTTTCCGCATTGTTTCGTCTTTCATCTTTCCGCATTCTTTCATCTTTCATCTTTCCGCATTGTTTCATCTTTCATCTTTCCGCATTGTTTCATCTTTCCGCATTGTTTCATCTTTCATCTTCCGCATTCTTTCATCTTTCATCTTTCCGCATTGTTTCATC
Source organism: Gastracanthus pulcherrimus (assembly GCA_949152435.1). Lineage (NCBI taxonomy): Eukaryota > Metazoa > Arthropoda > Insecta > Hymenoptera > Pteromalidae > Gastracanthus > Gastracanthus pulcherrimus. Next base: position 262,175 of record CASCKD010000078.1, read on the forward strand.
TTTCATCTTTCCGCATTTTTTCATCTTTCATCTTTCCGCATTGTTTCATCTTTCATCCTTCCGCATTGTTTCATCTTTCCGCATTGTTTCATCTTTCCGCGTTGTTTCATCTTTCCGCATTGTTTCATCTTTCCCCATTGTTTCATCTTTCCGCATTGTTTCATCTTTCCGCATTGTTTCATCTTTCCGCATTGTTTCATCTTTCCGCATTGTTTCATCTTTCATCTTTCCGCATTGTTTCATCTTTCATCTTTCCGCATTGTTTCATCTTTCATCTTTCCGCATTGTTTCATCTTTCATCATTCCGCATTGTTTCATCTTTCATCTTTCCGCATTCTTTCATCTTTCATCTTTCCGCATTGTTTCATCTTTCATCTTTCCGCATTGTTTCATCTTTCATCTTTCCGCATTGTTTCATCTTTCATCTTTCCGCATTCTTTCATCTTTCATCTTTCCGCATTGTTTCATCTTTCATCTTTCCGCATTGTTTCATCTTTCATCTTTCCGCATTGTTTCATCTTTCATCTTTCCGCATTGTTTCATCTTTCATCTTTCCGCATTGTTTCATCTTTCATCTTTCCGCATTCTTTCATCTTTCATCTTTCCGCATTGTTTCATCTTTCATCTTTCCGCATTGTTTCATCTTTCATCTTTCCGCATTGTTTCATCTTTCATCTTCCGCATTCTTTCATCTTTCATCTTTCCGCATTGTTTCATCTTTCATCTTTCCGCATTTTTTCATCTTTCATCTTTCCGCATTGTTTCATCTTTCATCTTCCGCATTCTTTCATCTTTCATCTTTCCGCATTGTTTCATCTTTCATCTTTCCGCATTTTTTCATCTTTCATCTTTCCGCATTGTTTCATCTTTCATCTTTCCGCATTGTTTCATCTTTCCGCATTGTTTCATCTTTCCGCATTGTTTCATCTTTCCGCATTGTTTCATCTTTCCGCATTGTTTCATCTTTCCGCATTGTTTCATCTTTCCGCATTGTTTCATCTTTCCGCATTGTTTCATCTTTCCGCATTGTTTCATTTTTCATCTTTCCGCATTGTTTCATCTTTCCGCATTTTTCCATCTTTCATCTTTCCGCATTGTTTCATCTTCCCGCATTGTTTCATCTTTCGGCATTGTTTCATCTTTCCGCATTGTTTCATCTTTCATCTTTCCGCATTGTTTCATCTTTCATCTTTCCGCATTGTTTCATCTTTCATCTTTCCGCATTGTTTCATTTTTCCGCATTGTTTCATCTTTCCGCATTGTTTCATCTTTCATCTTTCCGCATTCTTTCATCTTTCATCTTTCCGCATTGTTTCATCTTTTATCTTTCCGCAATTTTTCATCTTTCATCTTTCCGCATTGTCTCATCTTTCATCTTTCATCTTTCCGCATTGTTTCATCTTTCATCTTTCCGCATTGTTTCATCTTTCATCTTTCCGCATTCTTTCATCTTTCATCTTTCCGCATTGTTTCATCTTTCATCTTTCCGCATTGTTTCATCTTTCATCTTTCCGCATTGTTTCATCTTTCCGCATTGTTTCATCTTTCCGCATTGTTTCATCTTTCATCTTCCGCATTCTTTCATCTTTCATCTTTCCGCATTGTTTCATCTTTCATCTTTCCGCATTTTTTCATCTTTCATCTTTCCGCATTCTTTCATCTTTCATCTTTCCGCATTCTTTCATCTTTCATCTTTCCGCATTGTTTCATCTTTCATCTTTCCGCATTGTTTCATCTTTCATCTTTCCGCATTCATTCATCTTTCATCTTTCCGCATTCTTTCATCTTTCATCTTTCCGCACTGTTTCATCTTTCATCTTTCCGCATTGTTTCATCTTTCATCTTTCCGCATTGTTTCATCTTTCATCTTTCCGCATTCTTTCATCTTTCATCTTTCCGCATTCTTTCATCTTTCCGCATTCTTTCATCTTTCATCTTTCCGCAATGTTTCATCTTTCATCTTTCCGCATTCTTTCATCTTTCATCTTTCCGCATTGTTTCATCTTTCATCTTTCCGCATTGTTTCATCTTTCATCTTTCCGCATTGTTTCATCTTTCATCTTTCCGCATTGTTTCATCTTTCCGCATTGTTTCATCTTTCCGCATTGTTTCATCTTTCATCTTCCGCATTCTTTCATCTTTCATCTTTCCGCATTGTTTCATCTTTCATCTTTCCGCATTTTTTCATCTTTCATCTTTCCGCATTGTTTCATCTTTCATCTTTCCGCATTCTTTCATCTTTCATCTTTCCGCATTGTTTCATCTTTCATCTTTCCGCATTGTTTCATCTTTCATCTTTCCGCATTGTTTCATCTTTCATCTTTCCGCATTCTTTCATCTTTCATCTTTGCGCATTGTTTCATCTTTCATCTTTCCGCATTCTTTCATCTTTCATCTTTCCGCATTGTTTCATCTTTCATCTTCCGCATTCTTTCATCTTTCATCTTTCCGCATTGTTTCATCTTTCATCTTTCCGCATTCTTTCATCTTTCATCTTTCCGCATTGTTTCATCTTTCATCTTTCCGCATTCTTTCATCTTTCATCTTTCCGCATGGTTTCATCTTTCATCTTTCCGCATAGTTTCATTTTTCCGCATTGTTTCATCTTTCATCTTCCGCATTATTTCATCTTTCATCTTTCCGCATTGTTTCATCTTTCATCTTTCCGCATTTTTTCATCTTGCATCTTTCCGCATTGTTTCATCTTTCATCTTTCCGCATTGTTTCATCTTTCCGCATTGTTTCATCTTTCCGCATTGTTTCATCTTTCCGCATTGTTTCATCTTTCCGCATTGTTTCATCTTTCCGCATTGTTTCATCTTTCCGCATTGTTTCATCTTTCCGCATTGTTTCATCTTTCCGCATTGTTTCATCTTTCCGCATTGTTTCATCTTTCCGCATTGTTTCATCTTTCCGCATTGTTTCATCTTTCCGCATTGTTTCATCTTTCCGCATTGTTTCATCTTTCCGCATTGTTTCATCTTTCCGCATTGTTTCATCTTTCCGCATTGTTTCATCTTTCCGCATTGTTTCATCTTTCATCTTTCCGCATTGTTTCATCTTTCCGCATTGTTTCATCTTTCCGCATTGTTTCATCTTTCCGCATTGTTTCATCTTTCCGCATTGTTTCATCGTTCATCTTTCCGCATTGTTTCATCTTTCATCTTTCCGCTTTGTTTCATCTTTCATCTTCCGCATTCTTTCATCTTTCATCTTTCCGTATTGTTTCATCTTTCATCTTTCCGCATTGTTTCATCTTTCATCTTTCCGCATTGTTTCATCTTTCCGCATTGTTTCATCTTTCCGCATTGTTTCATCTTTCCGCATTGTTTCATCTTTCCGCATTGTTTCATCTTTCCGCATTGTTTCATCTTTCCGCATTGTTTCATCTTTCCGCATTGTTTCATCTTTCCGCATTGTTTCATCTTTCCGCATTGTTTCATCTTTCCGCATTGTTTCATCTTTCCGCATTGTTTCATCTTTCATCTTTCCGCATTGTTTCAACTTTCCGCATTGTTCCATCTTTCATCTTTCCGCATTGTTTCATCTTCCCGCATTGTTTCATCTTTCGGCATTGTTTCATCTTTCCGCATTGTTTCATCTTTCATCTTTCCGCATTGTTTCATCTTTCATCTTTCCGCATTGTTTCATCTTTCATCTTTCCGCATTGTTTCATTTTTCCGCATTGTTTCATCTTTCCGCATTGTTTCATCTTTCATCTTTCCGCATTGTTTCATCTTTCATCTTTCCGCATTGTTTCATCTTTCATATTTCCGCATTGTTTCATCTTTCATCTTTCCGCATTGTTTCATCTTTCATCTTTCCGCATTCTTTCATCTTTCATCTTTCCGCATTGTTTCATCTTTCATCTTTCCGCAATGTTTCATCTTTCATCTTTCCGCATTGTTTCATCTTTCATCTTTCATCTTTCCGCATTGTTTCATCTTTCATCTTTCCGCATTGTTTCATCTTTCATCTTTCCGCATTCTTTCATCTTTCATCTTTCCGCATTGTTTCATCTTTCATCTTTCCGCATTGTTTCATCTTTCATCTTTCCGCATTCTTTCATCTTTCATCTTTCCGCATTGTTTCATCTTTCCGCATTGTTTCATCTTTCCGCATTGTTTCATCTTTCATCTTCCGCATTCTTTCATCTTTCATCTTTCCGCATTGTTTCATCTTTCATCTTTCCGCATTTTTTCATCTTTCATCTTTCCGCATTCTTTCATCTTTCATCTTTCCGCATTCTTTCATCTTTCATCTTTCCGCATTGTTTCATCTTTCATCTTTCCGCAATGTTTCATCTTTCATCTTTCCGCATTGTTTCGTCTTTCATCTTTCCGCATTCTTTCATCTTTCATCTTTCCGCATTGTTTCATCTTTCATCTTTCCGCATTGTTTCATCTTTCCGCATTGTTTCATCTTTCATCTTCCGCATTCTTTCATCTTTCATCTTTCCGCATTGTTCAATCTTTCATCTTTCCGCATTTTTTCATCTTTCATCTTTCCGCATTGTTTCATCTTTCATCCTTCCGCATTGTTTCATCTTTCCGCATTGTTTCATCTTTCCGCGTTGTTTCATCTTTCCGCATTGTTTCATCTTTCCCCATTGTTTCATCTTTCCGCATTGTTTCATCTTTCCGCATTGTTTCATCTTTCCGCATTGTTTCATCTTTCCGCATTGTTTCATCTTTCATCTTTCCGCATTGTTTCATCTTTCATCTTTCCGCATTGTTTCATCTTTCATCTTTCCGCATTGTTTCATCTTTCATCATTCCGCATTGTTTCATCTTTCATCTTTCCGCATTCTTTCATCTTTCATCTTTCCGCATTGTTTCATCTTTCATCTTTCCGCATTGTTTCATCTTTCATCTTTCCGCATTGTTTCATCTTTCATCTTTCCGCATTCTTTCATCTTTCATCTTTCCGCATTGTTTCATCTTTCATCTTTCCGCATTGTTTCATCTTTCATCTTTCCGCATTGTTTCATCTTTCATCTTTCCGCATTGTTTCATCTTTCATCTTTCCGCATTGTTTCATCTTTCATCTTTCCGCATTCTTTCATCTTTCATCTTTCCGCATTGTTTCATCTTTCCGCATTGTTTCATCTTTCCGCATTGTTTCATCTTTCCGCATTGTTTCATTTTTCATCTTTCCGCATTGTTTCATCTTTCCGCATTTTTCCATCTTTCATCTTTCCGCATTGTTTCATCTTCCCGCATTGTTTCATCTTTCGGCATTGTTTCATCTTTCCGCATTGTTTCATCTTTCATCTTTCCGCATTGTTTCATCTTTCATCTTTCCGCATTGTTTCATCTTTCATCTTTCCGCATTGTTTCATTTTTCCGCATTGTTTCATCTTTCCGCATTGTTTCATCTTTCATCTTTCCGCATTCTTTCATCTTTCATCTTTCCGCATTGTTTCATCTTTTATCTTTCCGCAATTTTTCATCTTTCATCTTTCCGCATTGTCTCATCTTTCATCTTTCATCTTTCCGCATTGTTTCATCTTTCATCTTTCCGCATTGTTTCATCTTTCATCTTTCCGCATTCTTTCATCTTTCATCTTTCCGCATTGTTTCATCTTTCATCTTTCCGCATTGTTTCATCTTTCATCTTTCCGCATTGTTTCATCTTTCCGCATTGTTTCATCTTTCCGCATTGTTTCATCTTTCATCTTCCGCATTCTTTCATCTTTCATCTTTCCGCATTGTTTCATCTTTCATCTTTCCGCATTTTTTCATCTTTCATCTTTCCGCATTCTTTCATCTTTCATCTTTCCGCATTCTTTCATCTTTCATCTTTCCGCATTGTTTCATCTTTCATCTTTCCGCATTGTTTCATCTTTCATCTTTCCGCATTCATTCATCTTTCATCTTTCCGCATTCTTTCATCTTTCATCTTTCCGCACTGTTTCATCTTTCATCTTTCCGCATTGTTTCATCTTTCATCTTTCCGCATTGTTTCATCTTTCATCTTTCCGCATTCTTTCATCTTTCATCTTTCCGCATTCTTTCATCTTTCCGCATTCTTTCATCTTTCATCTTTCCGCAATGTTTCATCTTTCATCTTTCCGCATTCTTTCATCTTTCATCTTTCCGCATTGTTTCATCTTTCATCTTTCCGCATTGTTTCATCTTTCATCTTTCCGCATTGTTTCATCTTTCATCTTTCCGCATTGTTTCATCTTTCCGCATTGTTTCATCTTTCCGCATTGTTTCATCTTTCATCTTCCGCATTCTTTCATCTTTCATCTTTCCGCATTGTTTCATCTTTCATCTTTCCGCATTTTTTCATCTTTCATCTTTCCGCATTGTTTCATCTTTCATCTTTCCGCATTCTTTCATCTTTCATCTTTCCGCATTGTTTCATCTTTCATCTTTCCGCATTGTTTCATCTTTCATCTTTCCGCATTGTTTCATCTTTCATCTTTCCGCATTCTTTCATCTTTCATCTTTGCGCATTGTTTCATCTTTCATCTTTCCGCATTCTTTCATCTTTCATCTTTCCGCATTGTTTCATCTTTCATCTTCCGCATTCTTTCATCTTTCATCTTTCCGCATTGTTTCATCTTTCATCTTTCCGCATTCTTTCATCTTTCATCTTTCCGCATTGTTTCATCTTTCATCTTTCCGCATTCTTTCATCTTTCATCTTTCCGCATGGTTTCATCTTTCATCTTTCCGCATAGTTTCATTTTTCCGCATTGTTTCATCTTTCATCTTCCGCATTATTTCATCTTTCATCTTTCCGCATTGTTTCATCTTTCATCTTTCCGCATTTTTTCATCTTGCATCTTTCCGCATTGTTTCATCTTTCATCTTTCCGCATTGTTTCATCTTTCCGCATTGTTTCATCTTTCCGCATTGTTTCATCTTTCCGCATTGTTTCATCTTTCCGCATTGTTTCATCTTTCCGCATTGTTTCATCTTTCCGCATTGTTTCATCTTTCCGCATTGTTTCATCTTTCCGCATTGTTTCATCTTTCCGCATTGTTTCATCTTTCCGCATTGTTTCATCTTTCCGCATTGTTTCATCTTTCCGCATTGTTTCATCTTTCCGCATTGTTTCATCTTTCCGCATTGTTTCATCTTTCCGCATTGTTTCATCTTTCCGCATTGTTTCATCTTTCATCTTTCCGCATTGTTTCATCTTTCCGCATTGTTTCATCTTTCCGCATTGTTTCATCTTTCCGCATTGTTTCATCTTTCCGCATTGTTTCATCGTTCATCTTTCCGCATTGTTTCATCTTTCATCTTTCCGCTTTGTTTCATCTTTCATCTTCCGCATTCTTTCATCTTTCATCTTTCCGTATTGTTTCATCTTTCATCTTTCCGCATTGTTTCATCTTTCATCTTTCCGCATTGTTTCATCTTTCCGCATTGTTTCATCTTTCCGCATTGTTTCATCTTTCCGCATTGTTTCATCTTTCCGCATTGTTTCATCTTTCCGCATTGTTTCATCTTTCCGCATTGTTTCATCTTTCCGCATTGTTTCATCTTTCCGCATTGTTTCATCTTTCCGCATTGTTTCATCTTTCCGCATTGTTTCATCTTTCCGCATTGTTTCATCTTTCATCTTTCCGCATTGTTTCAACTTTCCGCATTGTTCCATCTTTCATCTTTCCGCATTGTTTCATCTTCCCGCATTGTTTCATCTTTCGGCATTGTTTCATCTTTCCGCATTGTTTCATCTTTCATCTTTCCGCATTGTTTCATCTTTCATCTTTCCGCATTGTTTCATCTTTCATCTTTCCGCATTGTTTCATTTTTCCGCATTGTTTCATCTTTCCGCATTGTTTCATCTTTCATCTTTCCGCATTGTTTCATCTTTCATCTTTCCGCATTGTTTCATCTTTCATATTTCCGCATTGTTTCATCTTTCATCTTTCCGCATTGTTTCATCTTTCATCTTTCCGCATTCTTTCATCTTTCATCTTTCCGCATTGTTTCATCTTTCATCTTTCCGCAATGTTTCATCTTTCATCTTTCCGCATTGTTTCATCTTTCATCTTTCATCTTTCCGCATTGTTTCATCTTTCATCTTTCCGCATTGTTTCATCTTTCATCTTTCCGCATTCTTTCATCTTTCATCTTTCCGCATTGTTTCATCTTTCATCTTTCCGCATTGTTTCATCTTTCATCTTTCCGCATTCTTTCATCTTTCATCTTTCCGCATTGTTTCATCTTTCCGCATTGTTTCATCTTTCCGCATTGTTTCATCTTTCATCTTCCGCATTCTTTCATCTTTCATCTTTCCGCATTGTTTCATCTTTCATCTTTCCGCATTTTTTCATCTTTCATCTTTCCGCATTCTTTCATCTTTCATCTTTCCGCATTCTTTCATCTTTCATCTTTCCGCATTGTTTCATCTTTCATCTTTCCGCAATGTTTCATCTTTCATCTTTCCGCATTGTTTCGTCTTTCATCTTTCCGCATTCTTTCATCTTTCATCTTTCCGCATTGTTTCATCTTTCATCTTTCCGCATTGTTTCATCTTTCCGCATTGTTTCATCTTTCATCTTCCGCATTCTTTCATCTTTCATCTTTCCGCATTGTTCAATCTTTCATCTTTCCGCATTTTTTCATCTTTCATCTTTCCGCATTGTTTCATCTTTCATCCTTCCGCATTGTTTCATCTTTCCGCATTGTTTCATCTTTCCGCGTTGTTTCATCTTTCCGCATTGTTTCATCTTTCCCCATTGTTTCATCTTTCCGCATTGTTTCATCTTTCCGCATTGTTTCATCTTTCCGCATTGTTTCATCTTTCCGCATTGTTTCATCTTTCATCTTTCCGCATTGTTTCATCTTTCATCTTTCCGCATTGTTTCATCTTTCATCTTTCCGCATTGTTTCATCTTTCATCATTCCGCATTGTTTCATCTTTCATCTTTCCGCATTCTTTCATCTTTCATCTTTCCGCATTGTTTCATCTTTCATCTTTCCGCATTGTTTCATCTTTCATCTTTCCGCATTGTTTCATCTTTCATCTTTCCGCATTCTTTCATCTTTCATCTTTCCGCATTGTTTCATCTTTCATCTTTCCGCATTGTTTCATCTTTCATCTTTCCGCATTGTTTCATCTTTCATCTTTCCGCATTGTTTCATCTTTCATCTTTCCGCATTGTTTCATCTTTCATCTTTCCGCATTCTTTCATCTTTCATCTTTCCGCATTGTTTCATCTTTCATCTTTCCGCATTGTTTCATCTTTCATCTTTCCGCATTGTTTCATCTTTCATCTTCCGCATTCTTTCATCTTTCATCTTTCCGCATTGTTTCATCTTTCATCTTTCCGCATTTTTTCATCTTTCATCTTTCCGCATTGTTTCATCTTTCATCTTCCGCATTCTTTCATCTTTCATCTTTCCGCATTGTTTCATCTTTCATCTTTCCGCATTGTTTCATCTTTCATCTTTCCGCATTGTTTCATCTTTCATCTTTCCGCATTGTTTCATCTTTCATCTTTCCGCATTTTTTCATCTTTCATCTTTCCGCATTGTTTCATCTTTCCGCATTATTTCATCTTTCATCTTCCGCATTCTTTCATCTTTCATCTTTCCGCATTGTTTCATCTTTCATCTTTCCGCATTTTTTCATCTTTCATCTTTCCGCATTGTTTCATCTTTCCGCATTGTTTTATCTTTCCGCATTGTTTCATCTTTCATCTTTCCGCATTGTTTCATCTTTCATCTTTCCGCATTGTTTCATCTTTCATCTTTCCGCATTGTTTCATCTTTCATCTTTCCGCATTGTTTCATCTTTCATCTTTCCGCAATGTTTCATCTTTCATCTTTCCGCATTGTTTCGTCTTTCATCTTTCCGCATTCTTTCATCTTTCATCTTTCCGCATTGTTTCATCTTTCATCTTTCCGCATTGTTTCATCTTTCCGCATTGTTTCATCTTTCATCTTCCGCATTCTTTCATCTTTCATCTTTCCGCATTGTTTCATCTTTCATCTTTCCGCATTTTTTCATCTTTCATCTTTCCGCATTGTTTCATCTTTCATCCTTCCGCATTGTTTCATCTTTCCGCATTGTTTCATCTTTCCGCGTTGTTTCATCTTTCCGCATTGTTTCATCTTTCCCCATTGTTTCATCTTTCCGCATTGTTTTATCTTTCCGCATTGTTTCATCTTTCCGCATTGTTTCATCTTTCCGCATTGTTTCATCTTTCATCTTTCCGCATTGTTTCATCTTTCATCTTTCCGCATTGTTTCATCTTTCATCTTTCCGCATTGTTTCATCTTTCATCATTCCGCATTGTTTCATCTTTCATCTTTCCGCATTCTTTCATCTTTCATCTTTCCGCATTGTTTCATCTTTCATCTTTCCGCATTGTTTCATCTTTCATCTTTCCGCATTGTTTCATCTTTCATCTTTCCGCATTCTTTCATCTTTCATCTTTCCGCATTGTTTCATCTTTCATCTTTCCGCATTGTTTCATCTTTCATCTTTCCGCATTGTTTCATCTTTCATCTTTCCGCATTGTTTCATCTTTCCGCATTGTTTCATCTTTCCGCATTGTTTCATCTTTCCGCATTGTTTCATCTTTCCGCATTGTTTCATCTTTCCGCATTGTTTCATCTTTCCGCATTGTTTCATCTTTCCGCATTGTTTCATCTTTCCGCATTATTTCATCTTTCCGCATTGTTTCATCTTTCCGCATTGTTTCATCTTTCCGCATTGTTTCATCTTTCCGCATTGTTTCATCTTTCCGCATTGTTTCATCTTTCCGCATTGTTTCATCTTTCCGCATTGTTTCATCTTTCCGCATTGTTTCATCTTTCATCTTTCCGCATTGTTTCATCTTTCATCTTTCCGCATTGTTTCATCTTTCATCTTTCCGCATTGTTTCATCTTTCATCTTTCCGCATTGTTTCATCTTTCATCTTTCCGCATTGTTTCATCTTTCCGCATTGTTTCATCTTTCATCTTTCCGCATTGTTTCATCTTTCATCTTTCCGCTTTGTTTCATCTTTCATCTTCCGCATTCTTTCATCTTTCATCTTTCCGCATTGTTTCATATTTCATCTTTCCGCATTTTTTCATCTTTCATCTTTCCGCATTGTTTCATCTTTCATCTTTCCGCATTTTTTCATCTTTCATCTTTCCGCATTGTTTCATCTTTCCGCATTGTTTCATCTTTCCGCATTGTTTCATCTTTCCGCATTGTTTCATCTTTCCGCATTGTTTCATCTTTCCGCATTGTTTCATCTTTCCGCATTGTTTCATCTTTCCGCATTGTTTCATCTTTCCGCATTATTTCATCTTTCCGCATTGTTTCATCTTTCCGCATTGTTTCATCTTTCCGCATTGTTTCATCTTTCCGCATTGTTTCATCTTTCCGCATTGTTTCATCTTTCATCTTTCCGCATTGTTTAATCTTTCATCTTTCCGCATTGTTTCATCTTTCATCTTTCCGCTTTGTTTCATCTTTCATCTTCCGCATTCTTTCATCTTTCATCTTTCCGCATTGTTTCATCTTTCATTTTTCCGCATTTTTTCATCTTTCATCTTTCCGCATTGTTTCATCTTTCATCTTTCCGCATTTTTTCATCTTTCATCTTTCCGCATTGTTTCATCTTTCCGCATTATTTCATCTTTCATCTTCCGCATTCTTTCATCTTTCATCTTTCCGCATTGTTTCATCTTTCATCTTTCCGCATTTTTTCATCTTTCATCTTTCCGCATTGTTTCATCTTTCCGCATTGTTTCATCTTTCCGCATTGTTTCATCTTTCTGCATTGTTTCATCTTTCCGCATTGTTTCATCTTTCCGCATTGTTTCATCTTTCTGCATTGTTTAATCTTTCCGCATTGTTTCATCTTTCCGCATTGTTTCATCTTTCCGCATTGTTTCATCTTTCATCTTTCCGCATTGTTTCATCTTTCATCTTTCCGCATTGTTTCATCTTTCCGCATTGTTTCATCTTTCCGCATTGTTTCATCTTTCCGCATTGTTTCATCTTTCCGCATTGTTTCATCTTTCCGCATTGTTTCATCTTTCATCTTTCCGCATTGTTTCATCTTTCATCTTTCCGCATTGTTTCATCTTTCATCTTTCCGCATTGTTTCATCTTTCCGCATTGTTTCATCTTTCCGCATTGTTTCATCTTTCCGCATTGTTTCATCTTTCATCTTTCCGCATTCTTTCATCTTTCATCTTTCCGCATTGTTTCATCTTTCATCTTTCCGCATTGTTTCATCTTTCATCTTTCCGCATTGTTTCATCTTTCATCTTCCGCATTCTTTCATCTTTCATCTTTCCGCATTGTTTCATCTTTCATCTTTCCGCATTTTTTCATCCTTCATCTTTCCGCATTGTTTCATCTTTCATCTTTCCGCATTTTTTCATCTTTCATCTTTCCGCATTGTTTCATCTTTCATCTTTCCGCATTGTTTCATCTTTCCGCATTGTTTCATCTTTCCGCATTGTTTCATCTTTCCGCATTGTTTCATCTTTCCGCATTGTTTCATCTTTCCGCATTGTTTCATCTTTCCGCATTGTTTCATCTTTCCGCATTGTTTCATCTTTCCGCATTGTTTCATCTTTCCGCATTGTTTCATCTTTCCGCATTGTTTCATCTTTCCGCATTGTTTCATCTTTCCGCATTGTTTCATCTTTCCGCATTGTTTCATCTTTCCGCATTGTTTCATCTTTCCGCATTGTTTCATCTTTCCGCATTGTTTCATCTTTCCGCATTGTTTCATCTTTCCGCATTGTTTCATCTTTCCGCATTGTTTCATCTTTCCGCATTGTTTCATCTTTCCGCATTGTTTCATCTTTCCGCATTGTTTCATCTTTCCGCATTGTTTCATCTTTCCGCATTGTTTCATCTTTCCGCATTGTTTCATCTTTCCGCATTGTTTCATCTTTCCGCATTGTTTCATCTTTCCGCATTGTTTCATCTTTCCGCATTGTTTCATCTTTCCGCATTGTTTCATCTTTCCGCATTGTTTCATCTTTCCGCATTGTTTCATCTTTCCGCATTGTTTCATCTTTCCGCATTGTTTCATCTTTCATCTTTCCGCATTGTTTCATCTTTCATCTTTCCGTATTGTTTCATCTTTCCGCATTGTTTCATCTTTCCGCATTGTTTCATCTTTCATCTTTCCGCTTTGTTTCACTTTTCATCTTCCGCATTCTTTCATCTTTCATCTTTCCGCATTGTTTCATCTTTCATCTTTCCGCATTTTTTCATCTTTCATATTTCCGCATTGTTTCATCTTTCATCTTTCCGCATTTTTTCATCTTTCATCTTTCCGCATTGTTTCATCTTTCATCTTTCCGCATTGTTTCATCTTTCCGCATTGTTTCATCTTTCCGCATTGTTTCATCTTTCCGCATTGTTTCATCTTTCCGCATTGTTTCATCTTTCCGCATTGTTTCATCTTTCCGCATTGTTTCATCTTTCATCTTTCCGCATTGTTTCATCTTTCATCTTTCCGCATTGTTTCATCTTTCATCTTTCCGCATTGTTTCATCTTTCATCTTTCCGCATTGTTTCATCTTTCATCTTTCCGCATTCTTTCATCTTTCATCTTTCCGCATTGTTTCATCTTTCATCTTTCCGCATTGTTTCATCTTTCATCTTTCCGCATTGTTTCATCTTTCATCTTTCCGCATTCTTTCATCTTTCATCTTTCCGCATTGTTTCATCTTTCATCTTTCCGCATTGTTTCATCTTTCATCTTTCCGCATTTTTTCATCTTTCATCTTTCCGCATTGTTTCATCTTTCATCTTTCCGCATTGTTTCATCTTTCCGCATTGTTTCATCTTTCCGCATTGTTTCATCTTTCCGCATTGTTTCATCTTTCCGCATTGTTTCATCTTTCATCTTTCCGCATTGTTTCATCTTTCATCTTTCCGTATTGTTTCATCTTTCCGCATTGTTTCATCTTTCCGCATTGTTTCATCTTTCCGCATTGTTTCATCTTTCATCTTTCCGCTTTGTTTCACTTTTCATCTTCCGCATTCTTTCATCTTTCATCTTTCCGCATTGTTTCATCTTTCATCTTTCCGCATTTTTTCATCTTTCATATTTCCGCATTGTTTCATCTTTCATCTTTCCGCATTTTTTCATCTTTCATCTTTCCGCATTGTTTCATCTTTCATCTTTCCGCATTGTTTCATCTTTCCGCATTGTTTCATCTTTCCGCATTGTTTCATCTTTCCGCATTGTTTCATCTTTCCGCATTGTTTCATCTTTCCGCATTGTTTCATCTTTCCGCATTGTTTCATCTTTCATCTTTCCGCATTTTTTCATCTTTCATCTTTCCGCATTGTTTCATCTTTCATCTTTCCGCATTGTTTCATCTTTCATCTTTCCGCATTTTTTCATCTTTCATCTTTCAGCATTGTTTCATCTTTCATCTTTCCGCATTGTTTCATCTTTCCGCATTGTTTCATCTTTCCGCATTGTTTCATCTTTCCGCATTGTTTCATCTTTCCGCATTGTTTCATCTTTCCGCATTGTTTCATCTTTCCGCATTGTTTCATCTTTCCGCATTGTTTCATCTTTCCGCATTGTTTCATCTTTCCGCATTGTTTCATCTTTCCGCATTGTTTCATCTTTCATCTTTCCGCATTCTTTCATCTTTCATCTTTCCGCATTGTTTCATCTTTCATCTTTCCGCATTGTTTCATCTTTCATCTTTCCGCATTGTTTCATCTTTCATCTTTCCGCATTGTTTCATCTTTCATCTTTCCGCATTGTTTCATCTTTCATCTTTCCGCATTGTTTCATCTTTCATCTTTCCGCATTGTTTCATCTTTCATCTTTCCGCATTGTTTCATCTTTCATCTTCCGCATTCTTTCATCTTTCATCTTTCCGCATTGTTTCATCTTTCATCTTTCCGCATTTTTTCATCTTTCATCTTTCCGCATTGTTTCATCTTTCATCTTTCCGCATTTTTTCATCTTTCATCTTTCCGCATTCTTTCATCTTTCATCTTTCCGCATTATTTCATCTTTCATCTTCCGCATTCTTTCATCTTTCATCTTTCCGCATTGTTTCATCTTTCATCTTTCCGCATTTTTTCATCTTTCATCTTTCCGCATTGTTTCATCTTTCCGCATTGTTTTATCTTTCCGCATTGTTTCATCTTTCATCTTTCCGCATTGTTTCATCTTTCATCTTTCCGCATTGTTTCATCTTTCATCTTTCCGCATTGTTTCATCTTTCATCTTTCCGCATTGTTTCATCTTTCATCTTTCCGCAATGTTTCATCTTTCATCTTTCCGCATTGTTTCGTCTTTCATCTTTCCGCATTCTTTCATCTTTCATCTTTCCGCATTGTTTCATCTTTCATCTTTCCGCATTGTTTCATCTTTCCGCATTGTTTCATCTTTCATCTTCCGCATTCTTTCATCTTTCATCTTTCCGCATTGTTTCATCTTTCATCTTTCCGCATTTTTTCATCTTTCATCTTTCCGCATTGTTTCATCTTTCATCCTTCCGCATTGTTTCATCTTTCCGCATTGTTTCATCTTTCCGCGTTGTTTCATCTTTCCGCATTGTTTCATCTTTCCCCATTGTTTCATCTTTCCGCATTGTTTCATCTTTCCGCATTGTTTCATCTTTCCGCATTGTTTCATCTTTCCGCATTGTTTCATCTTTCATCTTTCCGCATTGTTTCATCTTTCATCTTTCCGCATTGTTTCATCTTTCATCTTTCCGCATTGTTTCATCTTTCATCTTTCCGCATTGTTTCATCTTTCATCTTTCCGCATTCTTTCATCTTTCATCTTTCCGCATTGTTTCATCTTTCATCTTTCCGCATTGTTTCATCTTTCATCTTTCCGCATTGTTTCATCTTTCATCTTTCCGCATTCTTTCATCTTTCATCTTTCCGCATTGTTTCATCTTTCATCTTTCCGCATTCTTTCATCTTTCATCTTTCCGCATTGTTTCATCTTTCATCTTTCCGCATTGTTTCATCTTTCATCTTTCCGCATTGTTTCATCTTTCATCTTTCCGCATTCTTTCATCTTTCATCTTTCCGCATTGTTTCATCTTTCATCTTTCCGCATTGTTTCATCTTTCATCTTTCCGCATTGTTTCATCTTTCATCTTCCGCATTCTTTCATCTTTCATCTTTCCGCATTGTTTCATCTTTCATCTTTCCGCATTTTTTCATCTTTCATCTTTCCGCATTGTTTCATCTTTCATCTTTCCGCATTTTTTCATCTTTCATCTTTCCGCATTCTTTCATCTTTCATCTTTCCGCATTGTTTCATCTTTCATCTTTCCGCATTGTTTCATCTTTCCGCATTGTTTCATCTTTCCGCATTGTTTCATCTTTCCGCATTGTTTCATCTTTCATCTTTCCGCATTGTTTCATCTTTCATCTTTCCGCAATGTTTCATCTTTCATCTTTCCGCATTGTTTCATCTTTCATCTTTCCGCATTCTTTCATCTTTCATCTTTCCGCATTGTTTCATCTTTCATCTTTCCGCATTGTTTCATCTTTCATCTTTCCGCATTGTTTCATCTTTCATCTTTCCGCAATGTTTCATCTTTCATCTTTCCGCATTGTTTCATCTTTCAACTTTCCGCATTCTTTCATCTTTCATCTTTCCGCATTGTTTCATCTTTCATCTTTCCGCATTGTTTCATCTTTCATCTTTCCGCATTCTTTCATCTTTCATCTTTCCGCATTGTTTCATCTTTCATCTTTCCGCATTGTTTCATCTTTCCGCATTGTTTCATCTTTCCGCATTGTTTCATCTTTCCGCATTGTTTCATCTTTCCGCATTGTTTCATCTTTCATCTTTCCGCATTGTTTCATCTTTCATCTTTCCGCAATGTTTCATCTTTCATCTTTCCGCATTGTTTCATCTTTCAACTTTCCGCATTCTTTCATCTTTCATCTTTCCGCATTGTTTCATCTTTCATCTTTCCGCATTGTTTCATCTTTCATCTTTCCGCATTCTTTCATCTTTCATCTTTCCGCATTGTTTCATCTTTCATCTTTCCGCATTGTTTCATCTTTCATCTTTCCGCATTTTTTCATCTTTCATCTTTCCGCATTGTTTCATCTTTCATCTTTCCGCATTGTTTCATCTTTCCGCATTGTTTCATCTTTCCGCATTGTTTCATCTTTCCGCATTGTTTCATCTTTCCGCATTGTTTCATCTTTCCGCATTGTTTCATCTTTCCGCATTGTTTCATCTTTCCGAATTGTTTCATCTTTCCGCATTGTTTCATCTTTCATCTTTCCACATTCTTTCATCTTTCATCTTTCCGCATTGTTTCATCTTTCATCTTTCCGCATTGTTTCATCTTTCATCTTTCCGCATTGTTTCATCTTTCATCTTTCCGCATTCTTTCATCTTTCATCTTTCCGCATTGTTTCATCTTTCCGCATTGTTTCATCTTTCCGCATTGTTTCATCTTTCCGCATTGTTTCATCTTTCCGCATTGTTTCATCTTTCCGCATTGTTTCATCTTTCCGCATTGTTTCATCTTTCCGCATTGTTTCATCTTTCATCTTTCCGCATTCTTTCATCTTTCATCTTTCCGCATTGTTTCATCTTTCATCTTTCCGCATTGTTTCATCTTTCATCTTTCCGCATTGTTTCATCTTTCATCTTTCCGCATTCTTTCATCTTTCATCTTTCCGCATTGTTTCATCTTTCATCTTTCCGCATTGTTTCATCTTTCATCTTTCCGCATTGTTTCATCTTTCATCTTCCGCATTCTTTCATCTTTCATCTTTCCGCATTGTTTCATCTTTCATCTTTCCGCATTGTTTCATCTTTCATCTTTCCGCATTGTTTCATCTTTCATCTTTCCGCATTGTTTCATCTTTCATCTTTCCGCATTGTTTCATCTTTCCGCATTGTTTCATCTTTCCGCATTGTTTCATCTTTCCGCATTGTTTCATCTTTCATCTTCCGCATTCTTTCATCTTTCATCTTTCCGCATTGTTTCATCTTTCATCTTTCCGCATTTTTTCATCTTTCATCTTTCCGCATTGTTTCATCTTTCATCTTCCGCATTCTTTCATCTTTCATCTTTCCGCATTGTTTCATCTTTCATCTTTCCGCATTGTTTCATCTTTCATCTTTCCGCATTGTTTCATCTTTCCGCATTGTTTCATCTTTCATCTTCCGCATTCTTTCATCTTTCATCTTTCCGCATTGTTTCATCTTTCATCTTTCCGCATTTTTTCATCTTTCATCTTTCCGCATTGTTTCATCTTTCCGCATTGTTTCATCTTTCATCTTTCCGCATTGTTTCATCTTTCATCTTTCCGCATTCTTTCATCTTTCATCTTTCCGCATTGTTTCATCTTTCATCTTTCCGCATTGTTTCATCTTTCATCTTCCGCATTCTTTCATCTTTCATCTTTCCGCATTGTTTCATCTTTCATCTTTCCGCATTTTTTCATCTTTCATCTTTCCGCATTGTTTCATCTTTCATCTTTCCGCATTGTTTCATCTTTCATCTTTCCGCATTTTTTCATCTTTCATCTTTCCGCATTGTTTCATCTTTCATCTTTCCGCATTGTTTCATCTTTCCGCATTGTTTCATCTTTCCGCATTGTTTCATCTTTCCGCATTGTTTCATCTTTCCGCATTGTTTCATCTTTCATCTTTCCGCATTCTTTCATCTTTCATCTTTCCGAATTGTTTCATCTTTCATCTTTCCGCATTGTTTCATCTTTCATCTTTCCGCATTGTTTCATCTTTCATCTTTCCGCATTCTTTCATCTTTCATCTTTCCGCATTGTTTCATCTTTCATCTTTCCGCATTGTTTCATCTTTCATCTTTCCGCATTGTTTCATCTTTCATCTTTCCGCATTGTTTCATCTTTCATCTTTCCGCATTGTTTCATCTTTCATCTTTCCGCAATGTTTCATCTTTCATCTTTCCGCATTGTTTCGTCTTTCATCTTTCCGCATTCTTTCATCTTTCATCTTTCCGCATTGTTTCATCTTTCATCTTTCCGCATTGTTTCATCTTTCATCTTTCCGCATTTTTTCATCTTTCATCTTTCCGCATTGTTTCATCTTTCATCCTTCCGCATTGTTTCATCTTTCCGCATTGTTTCATCTTTCCGCGTTGTTTCATCTTTCCGCATTGTTTCATCTTTCCCCATTGTTTCATCTTTCCGCATTGTTTCATCTTTCCGCATTGTTTCATCTTTCCGCATTGTTTCATCTTTCCGCATTGTTTCATCTTTCATCTTTCCGCATTGTTTCATCTTTCATCTTTCCGCATTGTTTCATCTTTCATCTTTCCGCATTGTTTCATCTTTCATCATTCCGCATTGTTTCATCTTTCATCTTTCCGCATTCTTTCATCTTTCATCTTTCCGCATTGTTTCATCTTTCATCTTTCCGCATTGTTTCATCTTTCATCTTTCCGCATTGTTTCATCTTTCATCTTTCCGCATTCTTTCATCTTTCATCTTTCCGCATTGTTTCATCTTTCATCTTTCCGCATTGTTTCATCTTTCATCTTTCCGCATTGTTTCATCTTTCATCTTTCCGCATTGTTTCATCTTTCATCTTTCCGCATTGTTTCATCTTTCATCTTTCCGCATTCTTTCATCTTTCATCTTTCCGCATTGTTTCATCTTTCATCTTTCCGCATTGTTTCATCTTTCATCTTTCCGCATTGTTTCATCTTTCATCTTCCGCATTCTTTCATCTTTCATCTTTCCGCATTGTTTCATCTTTCATCTTTCCGCATTTTTTCATCTTTCATCTTTCCGCATTGTTTCATCTTTCATCTTCCGCATTCTTTCATCTTTCATCTTTCCGCATTGTTTCATCTTTCATCTTTCCGCATTGTTTCATCTTTCATCTTTCCGCATTGTTTCATCTTTCATCTTTCCGCATTGTTTCATCTTTCATCTTTCCGCATTTTTTCATCTTTCATCTTTCCGCATTGTTTCATCTTTCCGCATTATTTCATCTTTCATCTTCCGCATTCTTTCATCTTTCATCTTTCCGCATTGTTTCATCTTTCATCTTTCCGCATTTTTTCATCTTTCATCTTTCCGCATTGTTTCATCTTTCCGCATTGTTTTATCTTTCCGCATTGTTTCATCTTTCATCTTTCCGCATTGTTTCATCTTTCATCTTTCCGCATTGTTTCATCTTTCATCTTTCCGCATTGTTTCATCTTTCATCTTTCCGCATTGTTTCATCTTTCATCTTTCCGCAATGTTTCATCTTTCATCTTTCCGCATTGTTTCGTCTTTCATCTTTCCGCATTCTTTCATCTTTCATCTTTCCGCATTGTTTCATCTTTCATCTTTCCGCATTGTTTCATCTTTCCGCATTGTTTCATCTTTCATCTTCCGCATTCTTTCATCTTTCATCTTTCCGCATTGTTTCATCTTTCATCTTTCCGCATTTTTTCATCTTTCATCTTTCCGCATTGTTTCATCTTTCATCCTTCCGCATTGTTTCATCTTTCCGCATTGTTTGATCTTTCCGCGTTGTTTCATCTTTCCGCATTGTTTCATCTTTCCCCATTGTTTCATCTTTCCGCATTGTTTCATCTTTCCGCATTGTTTCATCTTTCCGCATTGTTTCATCTTTCCGCATTGTTTCATCTTTCATCTTTCCGCATTGTTTCATCTTTCATCTTTCCGCATTGTTTCATCTTTCATCTTTCCGCATTGTTTCATCTTTCATCATTCCGCATTGTTTCATCTTTCATCTTTCCGCATTCTTTCATCTTTCATCTTTCCGCATTGTTTCATCTTTCATCTTTCCGCATTGTTTCATCTTTCATCTTTCCGCATTCTTTCATCTTTCATCTTTCCGCATTGTTTCATCTTTCATCTTTCCGCATTGTTTCATCTTTCATCTTTCCGCATTGTTTCATCTTTCATCTTTCCGCATTGTTTCATCTTTCATCTTTCCGCATTCTTTCATCTTTCATCTTTCCGCATTGTTTCATCTTTCATCTTTCCGCATTGTTTCATCTTTCATCTTTCCGCATTGTTTCATCTTTCATCTTCCGCATTCTTTCATCTTTCCGCATTGTTTCATCTTTCCGCATTGTTTCATCTTTCCGCATTGTTTCATCTTTCATCTTCCGCATTCTTTCATCTTTCATCTTTCCGCATTGTTTCATCTTTCATCTTTCCGCATTTTTTCATCTTTCATCTTTCCGCATTGTTTCATCTTTCATCTTCCGCATTCTTTCATCTTTCATCTTTCCGCATTGTTTCATCTTTCATCTTTCCGCATTGTTTCATCTTTCCGCATTGTTTCATCTTTCCGCATTGTTTCATCTTTCATCTTCCGCATTCTTTCATCTTTCATCTTTCCGCATTGTTTCATCTTTCATCTTTCCGCATTTTTTCATCTTTCATCTTTCCGCATTGTTTCATCTTTCCGCATTGTTTCATCTTTCCGCATTGTTTCATCTTTCATCTTTCCGCATTGTTTCATCTTTCATCTTTCCGCATTCTTTCATCTTTCATCTTTCCGCATTGTTTCATCTTTCATCTTTCCGCATTGTTTCATCTTTCCGCATTGTTTCATCTTTCATCTTCCGCATTCTTTCATCTTTCATCTTTCCGCATTGTTTCATCTTTCATCTTTCCGCATTTTTTCATCTTTCATCTTTCCGCATTGTTTCATCTTTCATCTTTCCGCATTGTTTCATCTTTCATCTTTCCGCATTTTTTCATCATTCATCTTTCCGCATTGTTTCATCTTTCATCTTTCCGCATTGTTTCATCTTTCCGCATTGTTTCATCTTTCCGCATTGTTTCATCTTTCCGCATTGTTTCATCTTTCCGCATTGTTTCATCTTTCCGCATTGTTTCATCTTTCCGCATTGTTTCATCTTTCCGCATTGTTTCATCTTTCCGCATTGTTTCATCTTTCCGCATTGTTTCATCTTTCCGCATTGTTTCATCTTTCATCTTTCCGCATTCTTTCATCTTTCATCTTTCCGCATTGTTTCATCTTTCATCTTTCCGCATTGTTTCATCTTTCATCTTTCCGCATTGTTTCATCTTTCATCTTTCCGCATTCTTTCATCTTTCATCTTTCCGCATTGTTTCATCTTTCATCTTTCCGCATTGTTTCATCTTTCATCTTTCCGCATTGTTTCATCTTTCATCTTTCCGCATTGTTTCATCTTTCATCTTTCCGCATTGTTTCATCTTTCATCTTTCCGCAATGTTTCATCTTTCATCTTTCCGCATTGTTTCGTCTTTCATCTTTCCGCATTCTTTCATCTTTCATCTTTCCGCATTGTTTCATCTTTCATCTTTCCGCATTGTTTCATCTTTCCGCATTGTTTCATCTTTCATCTTCCGCATTCTTTCATCTTTCATCTTTCCGCATTGTTTCATCTTTCCGCATTGTTTCATCTTTCATCTTTCCGCATTATTTCATCTTTCATCTTTCCGCAATGTTTCATCTTTCATCTTTCCGCATTGTTTCATCTTTCATCTTTCCGCATTCTTTCATCTTTCATCTTTCCGCATTGTTTCATCTTTCATCTTTCCGCATTGTTTCATCTTTCATCTTTCCGCATTGTTTCATCTTTCATCTTTCCGCAATGTTTCATCTTTCATCTTTCCGCATTGTTTCATCTTTCATCTTTCCGCATTCTTTCATCTTTCATCTTTCCGCATTGTTTCATCTTTCATCTTTCCGCATTGTTTCATCTTTCCGCATTGTTTCATCTTTCCGCATTGTTTCATCTTTCCGCATTGTTTCATCTTTCCGCATTGTTTCATCTTTCCGCATTGTTTCATCTTTCCGCATTGTTTCATCTTTCCGCATTGTTTCATCTTTCCGCATTGTTTCATCTTTCCGCATTGTTTCATCTTTCCGCATTGTTTCATCTTTCATCTTTCCGCATTGTTTCATCTTTCATCTTTCCGCATTGTTTCATCTTTCATCTTTCCGCATTGTTTCATCTTTCATCTTTCCGCATTGTTTCATCTTTCCGCATTGTTTCATCTTTCATCTTTCCGCATTGTTTCATCTTTCATCTTTCCGCTTTATTTCATCTTTCATCTTCCGCATTCTTTCATCTTTCATCTTTCCGCATTGTTTCATATTTCATCTTTCCGCATTTTTTCATCTTTCATCTTTCCGCATTGTTTCATCTTTCATCTTTCCGCATTTTTTCATCTTTCATCTTTCCGCATTGTTTCATCTTTCCGCATTGTTTCATCTTTCCGCATTGTTTCATCTTTCCGCATTGTTTCATCTTTCCGCATTGTTTCATCTTTCCGCATTGTTTCATCTTTCCGCATTGTTTCATCTTTCCGCATTGTTTCATCTTTCCGCATTGTTTCATCTTTCCGCATTGTTTCATCTTTCCGCATTGTTTCATCTTTCCGCATTGTTTCATCTTTCCGCATTGTTTCATCTTTCCGCATTGTTTCATCTTTCCGCATTGTTTCATCTTTCCGCATTGTTTCATCTTTCCGCATTGTTTCATCTTTCCGCATTGTTTCATCTTTCATCTTTCCGCATTGTTTCATCTTTCATCTTTCCGCATTGTTTCATCTTTCATCTTTCCGCTTTGTTTCATCTTTCATCTTCCGCATTCTTTCATCTTTCATCTTTCCGCATTGTTTCATCTTTCATCTTTCCGCATTTTTTCATCTTTCATCTTTCCGCATTGTTTCATCTTTCATCTTTCCGCATTTTTTCATCTTTCATCTTTCCGCATTGTTTCATCTTTCCGCATTATTTCATCTTTCATCTTCCGCATTCTTTCATCTTTCATCTTTCCGCATTGTTTCATCTTTCATCTTTCCGCATTTTTTCATCTTTCATCTTTCCGCATTGTTTCATCTTTCCGCATTGTTTCATCTTTCCGCATTGTTTCATCTTTCTGCATTGTTTCATCTTTCCGCATTGTTTCATCTTTCCGCATTGTTTCATCTTTCTGCATTGTTTAATCTTTCCGCATTGTTTCATCTTTCCGCATTGTTTCATCTTTCCGCATTGTTTCATCTTTCATCTTTCCGCATTGTTTCATCTTTCATCTTTCCGCATTGTTTCATCTTTCCGCATTGTTTCATCTTTCCGCATTGTTTCATCTTTCCGCATTGTTTCATCTTTCCGCATTGTTTCATCTTTCCGCATTGTTTCATCTTTCCGCATTGTTTCATCTTTCCGCATTGTTTCATCTTTCCGCATTGTTTCATCTTTCCGCATTGTTTCATCTTTCATCTTTCCGCATTGTTTCATCTTTCATCTTTCCGCATTGTTTCATCTTTCATCTTTCCGCATTGTTTCATCTTTCCGCATTGTTTCATCTTTCCGCATTGTTTCATCTTTCCGCATTGTTTCATCTTTCCGCATTGTTTCATCTTTCCGCATTGTTTCATCTTTCCGCATTGTTTCATCTTTCATCTTTCCGCATTCTTTCATCTTTCATCTTTCCGCATTGTTTCATCTTTCATCTTTCCGCATTGTTTCATCTTTCATCTTTCCGCATTGTTTCATCTTTCATCTTCCGCATTCTTTCATCTTTCATCTTTCCGCATTGTTTCATCTTTCATCTTTCCGCATTTTTTCATCCTTCATCTTTCCGCATTGTTTCATCTTTCATCTTTCCGCATTTTTTCATCTTTCATCTTTCCGCATTGTTTCATCTTTCCGCATTGTTTCATCTTTCCGCATTGTTTCATCTTTCCGCATTGTTTCATCTTTCCGCATTGTTTCATCTTTCCGCATTGTTTCATCTTTCCGCATTGTTTCATCTTTCCGCATTGTTTCATCTTTCCGCATTGTTTCATCTTTCCGCATTGTTTCATCTTTCCGCATTGTTTCATCTTTCCGCATTGTTTCATCTTTCCGCATTGTTTCATCTTTCCGCATTGTTTCATCTTTCCGCATTGTTTCATCTTTCCGCATTGTTTCATCTTTCCGCATTGTTTCATCTTTCCGCATTGTTTCATCTTTCCGCATTGTTTCATCTTTCCGCATTGTTTCATCTTTCCGCATTGTTTCATCTTTCCGCATTGTTTCATCTTTCCGCATTGTTTCATCTTTCCGCATTGTTTCATCTTTCCGCATTGTTTCATCTTTCCGCATTGTTTCATCTTTCCGCATTGTTTCATCTTTCCGCATTGTTTCATCTTTCCGCATTGTTTCATCTTTCCGCATTGTTTCATCTTTCCGCATTGTTTCATCTTTCCGCATTGTTTCATCTTTCCGCATTGTTTCATCTTTCCGCATTGTTTCATCTTTCCGCATTGTTTCATCTTTCATCTTTCCGCATTGTTTCATCTTTCATCTTTCCGCATTGTTTCATCTTTCCGCATTGTTTCATCTTTCCGCATTGTTTCATCTTTCATCTTTCCGCTTTGTTTCACTTTTCATCTTCCGCATTCTTTCATCTTTCATCTTTCCGCATTGTTTCATCTTTCATCTTTCCGCATTTTTTCATCTTTCATCTTTCCGCATTGTTTCATCTTTCATCTTTCCGCATTTTTTCATCTTTCATCTTTCCGCATTGTTTCATCTTTCATCTTTCCGCATTGTTTCATCTTTCCGCATTGTTTCATCTTTCCGCATTGTTTCATCTTTCCGCATTGTTTCATCTTTCCGCATTGTTTCATCTTTCATCTTTCCGCATTGTTTCATCTTTCATCTTTCCGCATTGTTTCATCTTTCATCTTTCCGCATTGTTTCATCTTTCATCTTTCCGCATTGTTTCATCTTTCATCTTTCCGCATTCTTTCATCTTTCATCTTTCCGCATTGTTTCATCTTTCATCTTTCCGCATTGTTTCATCTTTCATCTTTCCGCATTGTTTCATCTTTCATCTTTCCGCATTCTTTCATCTTTCATCTTTCCGCATTGTTTCATCTTTCATCTTTCCGCATTGTTTCATCTTTCATCTTTCCGCATTGTTTCATCTTTCATCTTTCCGCATTGTTTCATCTTTCATCTTTCCGCATTGTTTCATCTTTCATCTTTCCGCATTCTTTCATCTTTCATCTTTCCGCATTGTTTCATCTTTCATCTTTCCGCATTGTTTCATCTTTCATCTTTCCGCATTGTTTCATCTTTCATCTTCCGCATTCTTTCATCTTTTATCTTTCCGCATTGTTTCATCTTTCATCTTTCCGCATTTTTTCATCTTTCATCTTTCCGCATTGTTTCATCTTTCATCTTTCCGCATTTTTTCATCTTTCATCTTTCCGCATTCTTTCATCTTTCATCTTTCCGCATTGTTTCATCTTTCATCTTTCCGCATTGTTTCATCTTTCCGCATTGTTTCATCTTTCATCTTTCCGCATTGTTTCATCTTTCATCTTTCCGCAATGTTTCATCTTTCATCTTTCCGCATTGTTTCATCTTTCATCTTTCCGCATTCTTTCATCTTTCATCTTTCCGCATTGTTTCATCTTTCATCTTTCCGCATTGTTTCATCTTTCATCTTTCCGCATTGTTTCATCTTTCATCTTTCCGCAATGTTTCATCTTTCATCTTTCCGCATTGTTTCATCTTTCATCTTTCCGCATTCTTTCATCTTTCATCTTTCCGCATTGTTTCATCTTTCATCTTTCCGCATTGTTTCATCTTTCATCTTTCCGCATTCTTTCATCTTTCATCTTTCCGCATTGTTTCATCTTTCATCTTTCCGCATTGTTTCATCTTTCCGCATTGTTTCATCTTTCATCTTTCCGCATTGTTTCATCTTTCATCTTTCCGCAATGTTTCATCTTTCATCTTTCCGCATTGTTTCATCTTTCATCTTTCCGCATTCTTTCATCTTTCATCTTTCCGCATTGTTTCATCTTTCATCTTTCCGCATTGTTTCATCTTTCATCTTTCCGCATTCTTTCATCTTTCATCTTTCCGCATTGTTTCATCTTTCATCTTTCCGCATTCTTTCATCTTTCATCTTTCCGCATTGTTTCATCTTTCATCTTTCCGCATTGTTTCATCTTTCATCTTTCCGCATTTTTTCATCTTTCATCTTTCCGCATTGTTTCATCTTTCATCTTTCCGCATTTTTTCATCTTTCATCTTTCCGCATTGTTTCATCTTTCATCTTTCCGCATTGTTTCATCTTTCCGCATTGTTTCACCTTTCCGCATTGTTTCATCTTTCCGCATTGTTTCATCTTTCCGCATTGTTTCATCTTTCCGCATTGTTTCATCTTTCCGCATTGTTTCATCTTTCCGCATTGTTTCATCTTTCCGCATTGTTTCATCTTTCATCTTTCCGCATTGTTTCATCTTTCCGCATTGTTTCATCTTTCATCTTTCCGCATTGTTTCATCTTTCATCTTTCCGCATTGTTTCATCTTTCATCTTTCCGCATTGTTTCATCTTTCATCTTTCCGCATTCTTTCATCTTTCATCTTTCCGCATTGTTTCATCTTTCATCTTTCCGCATTGTTTCATCTTTCATCTTTCCGCATTGTTTCATCTTTCATCTTCCGCATTCTTTCATCTTTCATCTTTCCGCATTGTTTCATCTTTCATCTTTCCGCATTTTTTCATCCTTCATCTTTCCGCATTGTTTCATCTTTCATCTTTCCGCATTTTTTCATCTTTCATCTTTCCGCATTGTTTCATCTTTCATCTTTCCGCATTGTTTCATCTTTCCGCATTGTTTCATCTTTCCGCATTGTTTCATCTTTCCGCATTGTTTCATCTTTCCGCATTGTTTCATCTTTCCGCATTGTTTCATCTTTCCGCATTGTTTCATCTTTCCGCATTGTTTCATCTTTCCGAATTGTTTCATCTTTCCGCATTGTTTCATCTTTCATCTTTCCACATTCTTTCATCTTTCATCTTTCCGCATTGTTTCATCTTTCATCTTTCCGCATTGTTTCATCTTTCATCTTTCCGCATTGTTTCATCTTTCATCTTTCCGCATTCTTTCATCTTTCATCTTTCCGCATTGTTTCATCTTTCATCTTTCCGCATTGTTTCATCTTTCATCTTTCCGCATTGTTTCATCTTTCATCTTCCGCATTCTTTCATCTTTCATCTTTCCGCATTGTTTCATCTTTCATCTTTTCGCATTTTTTCATCTTTCATCTTTCCGCATTGTTTCATCTTTCATCTTTCCGCATTTTTTCATCTTTCATCTTTCCGCATTGTTTCATCTTTCCGCATTGTTTCATCTTTCCGCATTGTTTCACCTTTCCGCATTGTTTCATCTTTCCGCATTGTTTCATCTTTCCGCATTGTTTCATCTTTCCGCATTGTTTCATCTTTCCGCATTGTTTCATCTTTCCGCATTGTTTCATCTTTCCGCATTGTTTCATCTTTCATCTTTCCGCATTGTTTCATCTTTCCGCATTGTTTCATCTTTCCGCATTGTTTCATCTTTCATCTTTCCGCATTGTTTCATCTTTCCGCATTGTTTCATCTTTCATCTTTCCGCATTCTTTCATCTTTCATCTTTCCGCATTGTTTCATCTTTCATCTTTCCGCATTGTTTTATTTTTCATCTTTCCGCATTGTTTCATCTTTCATCTTCCGCATTCTTTCATCTTTCATCTTTCCGCATTGTTTCATCTTTCATCTTTCCGCATTTTTTCATCCTTCATCTTTCCGCATTGTTTCATCTTTCATCTTTCCGCATTTTTTCATCTTTCATCTTTCCGCATTGTTTCATCTTTCATCTTTCCGCATTGTTTCATCTTTCCGCATTGTTTCATCTTTCCGCATTGTTTCATCTTTCCGCATTGTTTCATCTTTCCGCATTGTTTCATCTTTCCGCATTGTTTCATCTTTCCGCATTGTTTCATCTTTCCGCATTGTTTCATCTTTCCGCATTGTTTCATCTTTCCGCATTGTTTCATCTTTCCGCATTGTTTCATCTTTCCGCATTGTTTCATCTTTCCGCATTGTTTCATCTTTCCGCATTGTTTCATCTTTCCGCATTGTTTCATCTTTCCGCATTCTTTCATCTTTCCGCATTGTTTCATCTTTCCGCATTGTTTCATCTTTCATCTTTCCGCATTGTTTCATCTTTCCGCATTGTTTCATCTTTCCGCATTGTTTCATCTTTCCGCAATGTTTCATCTTTCATCTTTCCGCATTGATTTATCTTTCATCTTTCCGCATTGTTTCATCTTTCATCTTTCCGCATTGTTTCATCTTTCATCTTTCCGCATTGTTTCATCTTTCCGCATTGTTTCATCTTTCCGCATTGTTTCAACTTTCATCTTTCCGCATTGTTTCATCTTTCATCTTTCCGCATTGTTTCATCTTTCATCTTTCCGCATTGTTTCATCTTTCATCTTTCCGCATTGTTTCATCTTTCATCTTTCCGCATTGTTTCATCTTTCCGCATTGTTTCATCTTTCCGCATTGTTTCATCTTTCATCTTTCCGCAATGTTTCATCTTTCATCTTTCCGCATTCTTTCATCTTTCATCTTTCCGCATTGTTTCATCTTTCATCTTTCCGCATTGTTTCATCTTTCATCTTTCCGCATTCTTTCATCTTTCCGCATTGTTTCATCTTTCATCTTTCCGCATTGTTTCATCTTTCATCTTCCGCATTCTTTCATCTTTCATCTTTCCGCATTGTTTCATCTTTCATCTTTCCGCATTGTTTCATCTTTCATCTTTCCGCATTCTTTCATCTTTCATCTTTCCGCATTGTTTCATCTTTCCGCATTGTTTCATCTTTCCGCATTGTTTCATCTTTCCGCATTGTTTCATCTTTCCGCATTGTTTCATCTTTCATCTTTCCGTATTGTTTCATCTTTCATCTTTCCGCATTGTATCATCTTTCATCTTTCCGCATTGTTTCATCTTTCATCTTTCCGCATTGTTTCATCTTTCATCTTTCCGCATTCTTTCATCTTTCATCTTTCCGCATTGTTTCATCTTTCATCTTTCCGCAATGTTTCATCTTTCATCTTTCCGCATTGTTTCATCTTTCATCTTTCCGCTTTCTTTCATCTTTCATCTTTCCGCATTGTTTCATCTTTCATCTTTCCGCATTGTTTCATCTTTCATCTTCCGCATTCTTTCATCTTTCATCTTTCCGCATTGTTTCATCTTTCATCTTACCGCAGTTTTTCATCTTTCATCTTTCCGCATTCTTTCATCTTTCCGCATTGTTTCATCTTTCCGCATTGTTTCATCTTCCCGCATTGTTTCATCTTTCATCTTTCCGCATTGTTTCATCTTTCATCTTTCCGCATTCTTTCATCTTTCATCTTTCCGCATTGTTTCATCTTTCATCTTTCCGCATTTTTTCATCTTTCATCTTTCCGCATTCTTTCATCTTTCATCTTTCCGCATTGTTTCATCTTTCATCTTTCCGCATTTTTTCATCTTTCATCTTTCCGCATTCTTTCATCTTTCATCTTTCCGCATTGTTTCATCTTTCATCTTTCCGCATTTTTTCATCTTTCATCTTTCCGCATTTTTTCATCTTTCATCTTTCCGCATTGTTTCATCTTTCATCTTTCCGCATTTTTTCATCTTTCATCTTTCCGCATTGTTTCATCTTTCATCTTTCCGCATTGTTTCATCTTTCCGCATTGTTTCATCTTTCCGCATTGTTTCATCTTTCCGCATTGTTTCATCTTTCCGCATTGTTTCATCTTTCCGCATTGTTTCATCTTTCCGCATTGTTTCATCTTTCCGCATTGTTTCATCTTTCCGCATTGTTTCATCTTTCCGCATTGTTTCATCTTTCCGCATTGTTTCATCTTTCCGCATTGTTTCATCTTTCCGCATTGTTTCATCTTTCCGCATTGTTTCATCTTTCCGCATTGTTTCATCTTTCCGCATTGTTTCATCTTTCCGCATTGTTTCATCTTTCCGCATTGTTTCATCTTTCCGCATTGTTTCATCTTTCCGCATTGTTTCATCTTTCCGCATTGTTTCATCTTTCCGCATTGTTTCATCTTTCCGCATTGTTTCATCTTTCCGCATTGTTTCATCTTTCCGCATTGTTTCATCTTTCCGCATTGTTTCATCTTTCCGCATTGTTTCATCTTCCCGCATTGTTTCATCTTTCATCTTTCCGCATTGTTTCATCTTTCATCTTTCCGCATTCTTTCATCTTTCATCTTTCCGCATTGTTTCATCTTTCATCTTTCCGCATTTTTTCATCTTTCATCTTTCCGCATTGTTTCATCTTAAATCTTCCGCATTCTTTCATCTTTCATCTTTCCGCATTGTTTCATCTTTCATCTTTCCGCATTTTTTCATCTTTCATCTTTCCGCATTGTTTCATCTTTCATCTTTCCGCATTTTTTCATCTTTCATCTTTCCGCATTGTTTCATCTTTCATCTTTCCGCATTGTTTCATCTTTCCGCATTGTTTCACCTTTCCGCATTGTTTCATCTTTCCGCATTGTTTCATCTTTCCGCATTGTTTCATCTTTCCGCATTGTTTCATCTTTCCGCATTGTTTCATCTTTCCGCATTGTTTCATCTTTCCGCATTGTTTCATCTTTCCGCATTGTTTCATCTTTCATCTTTCCGCATTGTTTCATCTTTCCGCATTGTTTCATCTTTCCGCATTGTTTCATCTTTCATCTTTCCGCATTGTTTCATCTTTCATCTTTCCGCATTGTTTCATCTTTCCGCATTGTTTCATCTTTCATCTTTCCGCATTCTTTCATCTTTCATCTTTCCGCATTGTTTCATCTTTCATCTTTCCGCATTGTTTCATCTTTCATCTTTCCGCATTGTTTCATCTTTCATCTTCCGCATTCTTTCATCTTTCATCTTTCCGCATTGTTTCATCTTTCATCTTTCCGCATTTTTTCATCCTTCATCTTTCCGCATTGTTTCATCTTTCATCTTTCCGCATTTTTTCATCTTTCATCTTTCCGCATTGTTTCATCTTTCATCTTTCCGCATTGTTTCATCTTTCCGCATTGTTTCATCTTTCCGCATTGTTTCATCTTTCCGCATTGTTTCATCTTTCCGCATTGTTTCATCTTTCCGCATTGTTTCATCTTTCCGCATTGTTTCATCTTTCCGCATTGTTTCATCTTTCCGCATTGTTTCATCTTTCCGCATTGTTTCATCTTTCCGCATTGTTTCATCTTTCCGCATTGTTTCATCTTTACGCATTGTTTCATCTTTCCGCATTGTTTCATCTTTCCGCATTGTTTCATCTTTCCGCATTGTTTCATCTTTCCGCATTGTTTCATCTTTCCGCATTGTTTCATCTTTCCGCATTGTTTCATCTTTCCGCATTGTTTCATCTTTCCGCATTGTTTCATCATTCCGCATTGTTTCATCTTTCCGCATTGTTTCATCTTTCATCTTTCCGCATTGTTTCATCTTTCATCTTTCCGCATTGTTTCATCTTTCATCTTTCCGCTTTGTTTCATCTTTCATCTTCCGCATTCTTTCATCTTTCATCTTTCCGCATTGTTTCATCTTTCATCTTTCCGCATTTTTTCATCTTTCATCTTTCCGCATTGTTTCATCTTTCATCTTTCCGCATTTTTTCATCTTTCATCTTTCCGCATTGTTTCATCTTTCATCTTTCCGCATTGTTTCATCTTTCCGCATTGTTTCATCTTTCCGCATTGTTTCATCTTTCCGTATTGTTTCATCTTTCCGCATTGTTTCATCTTTCATCTTTCCGCATTGTTTCATCTTTCCGCATTGTTTCATCTTTCCGCATTGTTTCATCTTTCCGCATTGTTTCATCTTTCCGCAATGTTTCATCTTTCATCTTTCCGCATTGATTTATCTTTCATCTTTCCGCATTGTTTCATCTTTCATCTTTCCGCATTGTTTCATCTTTCATCTTTCCGCATTGTTTCATCTTTCATCTTTCCGCATTGTTTCATCTTTCATCTTTCCGCATTGTTTCATCTTTCATCTTTCCGCATTGTTTCATCTTTCATCTTTCCGCATTGTTTCATCTTTCATCTTTCCGCATTGTTTCATCTTTCATCTTTCCGCATTGTTTCATCTTTCATCTTTCCGCATTGTTTCATCTTTCCGCATTGTTTCATCTTTCCGCATTGTTTCATCTTTCATCTTTCCGCAATGTTTCATCTTTCATCTTTCCGCATTCTTTCATCTTTCATCTTTCCGCATTGTTTCATCTTTCATCTTTCCGCATTGTTTCATCTTTCATCTTTCCGCATTCTTTCATCTTTCCGCATTGTTTCATCCTTCATCTTTCCGCATTGTTTCATCTTTCATCTTCCGCATTCTTTCATCTTTCATCTTTCCGCATTGTTTCATCTTTCATCTTTCCGCATTGTTTCATCTTTCATCTTTCCGCATTCTTTCATCTTTCATCTTTCCGCATTGTTTCATCTTTCCGCATTGTTTCATCTTTCCGCATTGTTTCATCTTTCCGCATTGTTTCATCTTTCCGCATTGTTTCATCTTTCATCTTTCCGTATTGTTTCATCTTTCATCTTTCCGCATTGTATCATCTTTCATCTTTCCGCATTGTTTCATCTTTCATCTTTCCGCATTGTTTCATCTTTCATCTTTCCGCATTCTTTCATCTTTCATCTTTCCGCATTGTTTCATCTTTCATCTTTCCGCAATGTTTCATCTTTCATCTTTCCGCATTGTTTCATCTTTCATCTTTCCGCTTTCTTTCATCTTTCATCTTTCCGCATTGTTTCATCTTTCATCTTTCCGCATTGTTTCATCTTTCCGCATTGTTTCATCTTTCATCTTCCGCATTCTTTCATCTTTCATCTTTCCGCATTGTTTCATCTTTCATCTTTCCGCATTTTTTCATCTTTCATCTTTCCGCATTGTTTCATCTTTCATCTTTCCGCATTGTTTCATCTTTCCGCATTGTTTCATCTTTCCGCATTGTTTCATCTTTCCGCATTGTTTCATCTTTCCGCATTGTTTCATCTTTCATCTTTCCGCATTCTTTCATCTTTCATATTTCCGCATTGTTTCATCTTTCATCTTTCCGCATTGTTTCATCTTTCATCTTTCCGCATTGTTTCATCTTTCATCTTCCGCATTCTTTCATCTTTCATCTTTCCGCATTGTTTCATGTTTCATCTTTCCGCATTGTTTCATCTTTCATCTTTCCTCATTGTTTCATCTTTCATCTTTCCGCATTGTTTCATCTTTCATCTTTCCGCATTGTTTCATCTTTCATCTTTCCGCATTCTTTCATCTTTCATCTTTCCGCATTTTTTCATCTTTCATCTTTCCGCATTGTTTCATCTTTCATCTTTCCGCATTCTTTCATCTTTCATCTTTCCGCATTGTTTCATCTTTCATCTTTCCGCATTGTTTCATCTTTCATCTTTCCGCATTGTTTCATCTTTCATCTTTCCGCATGTTTCATCTTTCATCTTTCCGCATTGTTTCATCTTTCATCTTTCCGCATTGTTTCATCTTTCATCTTTCCGCATTGTTTCATCTTTCATCTTCCGCATTCTTTCATCTTTCATCTTTCCGCATTGTTTCATCATTCATCTTACCGCAGTTTTTCATCTTTCATCTTTCCGCATTGTTTCATCTTTCCGCATTGTTTCATCTTTCCGCATTGTTTCATCTTCCCGCATTGTTTCATCTTTCATCTTTCCGCATTGTTTCATCTTTCATCTTTCCGCATTCTTTCATCTTTCATCTTTCCGCATTGTTTCATCTTTCATCTTTCCGCATTTTTTCATCTTTCATCTTTCCGCATTCTTTCATCTTTCATCTTTCCGCATTGTTTCATCTTTCATCTTTCCGCATTTTTTCATCTTTCATCTTTCCGCATTCTTTCATCTTTCATCTTTCCGCATTGTTTCATCTTTCATCTTTCCGCATTTTTTCATCTTTCATCTTTCCGCATTTTTTCATCTTTCATCTTTCCGCATTGTTTCATCTTTCATCTTTCCGCATTTTTTCATCTTTCATCTTTCCGCATTGTTTCATCTTTCATCTTTCCGCATTGTTTCATCTTTCCGCATTGTTTCATCTTTCCGCATTGTTTCATCTTTCCGCATTGTTTCATCTTTCCGCATTGTTTCATCTTTCCGCATTGTTTCATCTTTCCGCATTGTTTCATCTTTCCGCATTGTTCATCTTTCCGCATTGTTTCATCTTTCCGCATTGTTTCATCTTTCCGCATTGTTTCATCTTTCCGCATTGTTTCATCTTTCCGCATTGTTTCATCTTTCCGCATTGTTTCATCTTTCCGCATTGTTTCATCTTTCCGCATTGTTTCATCTTTCCGCATTGTTTCATATTTCCGCATTGTTTCATCTTTCATCTTTCCGCATTCTTTCATCTTTCATCTTTCCGCATTGTTTCATCTTTCATCTTTCCGCATTGTTTCATCTTTCATCTTTCCGCATTCTTTCATCTTTCATCTTTCCGCATTGTTTCATCTTTCATCTTTCCGCATTCTTTCATCTTTCATCTTTCCGCATTGTTTCATCTTTCATCTTTCCGCATTGTTTCATCTTTCATCTTTCCGCATTTTTTCATCTTTCATCTTTCCGCATTGTTTCATCTTTCATCTTTCCGCATTGTTTCATCTTTCATCTTTCCGCATTTTTTCATCTTTCATCTTTCCGCATTGTTTCATCTTTCATCTTTCCGCATTGTTTCATCTTTCCGCATTGTTTCATCTTTCCGCATTGTTTCATCTTTCCGCATTGTTTCATCTTTCCGAATTGTTTCATCTTTCCGCATTGTTTCATCTTTCATCTTTCCACATTCTTTCATCTTTCATCTTTCCGCATTGTTTCATCTTTCATCTTTCCGCATTGTTTCATCTTTCATCTTTCCGCATTGTTTCATCTTTCATCTTTCCGCATTCTTTCATCTTTCATCTTCCCGCATTGTTTCATCTTTCATCTTTCCGCATTGTTTCATCTTTCATCTTTCCGCATTGTTTCATCTTTCATCTTCCGCATTCTTTCATCTTTCATCTTTCCGCATTGTTTCATCTTTCATCTTTCCGCATTTTTTCATCTTTCATCTTTCCGCATTGTTTCATCTTTCATCTTTCCGCATTTTTTCATCTTTCATCTTTCCGCATTGTTTCATCTTTCATCTTTCCGCATTGTTTCATCTTTCCGCATTGTTTCATCTTTCCGCATTGTTTCATCTTTCCGCATTGTTTCATCTTTACGCATTGTTTCATCTTTCCGCATTGTTTCATCTTTCCGCATTGTTTCATCTTTCCGCATTGTTTCATCTTTCCGCATAGTTTCATCTTTCCGCATTGTTTCATCTTTCCGCATTGTTTCATCTTTCCGCATTGTTTCATCTTTCCGCATTGTTTCATCTTTCCGCATTGTTTCATCTTTCCGCATTGTTTCATCTTTCATCTTTCCGCATTGTTTCATCTTTCCGCATTGTTTCATCTTTCCGCATTGTTTCATCTTTCCGCATTGTTTCATCTTTCCGCATTGTTTCATCTTTCCGCATTGTTTCATCTTTCCGCATTGTTTCATCTTTCATCTTTCCGCATTGTTTCATCTTTCATCTTTCCGCATTGTTTCATCTTTCATCTTTCCGCATTGTTTCATCTTTCATCTTTCCGCATTGTTTCATCTTTCATCTTTCCGCATTGTTTCATCTTTCCGCATTGTTTCATCTTTCCGCATTTTTTCATCTTTCCGCATTGTTTCATCTTTCCGCATTGTTTCATCTTTCCGCATTGTTTCATCTTTCCGAATTGTTTCATCTTTCCGCATTGTTTCATCTTTCATCTTTCCACATTCTTTCATCTTTCATCTTTCCGCATTGTTTCATCTTTCATCTTTCCGCATTGTTTCATCTTTCATCTTTCCGCATTGTTTCATCTTGCATCTTTCCGCATTCTTTCATCTTTCATCTTCCCGCATTGTTTCATCTTTCATCTTTCCGCATTGTTTCATCTTTCCGCATTGTTTCATCTTTCCGCATTGTTTCATCTTTCCGCATTGTTTCATCTTTCCGCATTGTTTCATCTTTCCGCATTGTTTCATCTTTCCGCATTGTTTCATCTTTCCGCATTGTTTCATCTTTCCGCATTGTTTCATCTTTCCGCATTGTTTCATCTTTCCGCATTGTTTCATCTTTCCGCATTGTTTCATCTTTCCGCATTGTTTCATCTTTCCGCATTGTTTCATCTTTCCGCATTGTTTCATCTTTCCGCATTGTTTCATCTTTCCGCATTGTTTCATCTTTCCGCATTGTTTCATCTTTCCGCATGTTTCATCTTTCATCTTTCCGCATTGTTTCATCTTTCCGCATTGTTTCATCTTTCATCTTTCCGCATTGTTTCATCTTTCATCTTTCCGCTTTGTTTCATCTTTCATCTTCCGCATTCTTTCATCTTTCATCTTTCCGCATTGTTTCATCTTTCATCTTTCCGCATTTTTTCATCTTTCATCTTTCCGCATTGTTTCATCTTTCATCTTTCCGCATTTTTTCATCTTTCATCTTTCCGCATTGTTTCATCTTTCATCTTTCCGCATTTTTTCATCTTTCATCTTTCCGCATTGTTTCATCTTTCATCTTTCCGCATTGTTTCATCTTTCCGCATTGTTTCATCTTTCCGCATTGTTTCATCTTTCCGCATTGTTTCATCTTTCCGCATTGTTTCATCTTTCCGCATTGTTTCATCTTTCCGCATTGTTTCATCTTTCCGCATTGTTTCATCTTTCCGCATTGTTTCATCTTTCCGCATTGTTTCATCTTTCCGCATTGTTTCATCTTTCCGCATTGTTTCATCTTTCCGCATTGTTTCATCTTTCATCTTTCCGCATTGTTTCATCTTTCCGCATTGTTTCATCTTTCATCTTTCCGCATTGTTTCATCTTTCCGCATTGTTTCATCTTTCCGCATTGTTTCATCTTTCCGCATTGTTTCATCTTTCCGAATTGTTTCATCTTTCCGCATTGTTTCATCTTTCCGCATTGTTTCATCTTTCCGCATTGTTTCATCTTTCCGCATTGTTTCATCTTTCCGCATTGTTTCATCTTTCCGCATTGTTTCATCTTTCCGCATTGTTTCATCTTTCCGCATTGTTTCATCTTTCCGCATTGTTTCATCTTTCCGCATTGTTTCATCTTTCCGCATTGTTTCATCTTTCCGCATTGTTTCATCTTTCATCTTTCCGCATTGTTTCATCTTTCATCTTTCCGCATTGTTTCATCTTTCATCTTTCCGCTTTGTTTCATCTTTCATCTTCCGCATTCTTTCATCTTTCATCTTTCCGCATTGTTTCATCTTTCATCTTTCCGCATTTTTTCATCTTTCATCTTTCCGCATTGTTTCATCTTTCATCTTTCCGCATTTTTTCATCTTTCATCTTTCCGCATTGTTTCATCTTTCATCTTTCCGCATTGTTTCATCTTTCCGCATTGTTTCATCTTTCCGCATTGTTTCATCTTTCCGCATTGTTTCATCTTTCATCTTTCCGCATTGTTTCATCTTTCATCTTTCCGCATTGTTTCATCTTTCCGCATTGTTTCATCTTTCCGCATTGTTTCATCTTTCCGCATTGTTTCATCTTTCATCTTTCCGCATTGTTTCATCTTTCATCTTTCCGCATTGTTTCATCTTTCATCTTTCCGCATTCTTTCATCTTTCCGCATTGTTTCATCTTTCCGCATTGTTTCATCTTTCCGCATTGTTTCATCTTTCATCTTTCCGCATTGTTTCATCTTTCATCTTTCCGCATTGTTTCATCTTTCATCTTTCCGCATTGTTTCATCTTTCATCTTTCCGCATTGTTTCATCTTTCATCTTTCCGCATTGTTTCATCTTTCATCTTTCCGCATTGTTTCATCTTTCCGCATTGTTTCATCTTTCATCTTTCCGCATTGTTTCATCTTTCATCTTTCCGCATTGTTTCATCTTTCATCTTTCCGTATTGTTTCATCTTTCATCTTTCCGCATTCTTTTATCTTTCATCTTTCCGCATTGTTTCATCTTTCATCTTTCCGCAATGTTTCATCTTTCATCTTTCCGCATTGTTTCATCTTTCATCTTTCCGCATTCTTTCATCTTTCATCTTTCCGCATTGTTTCATCTTTCCGCATTGTTTCATCTTTCCGCATTGTTTCATCTTTCCGCATTGTTTCATCTTTCCGCATTGTTTCATCTTTCCGCATTGTTTCATCTTTCCGCATTGTTTCATCTTTCCGCATTGTTTCATCTTTCCGCATTGTTTCATCTTTCCGCATTGTTTCATCTTTCCGCATTGTTTCATCTTTCATCTTTCCGCATTGTTTCATCTTTCATCTTTCCGCATTGTATCATCTTTCATGTTTCCGCATTGTTTCATCTTTCATCTTTCCGCATTGTTTCATCTTTCATCTTTCCGCATTCTTTCATCTTTCATCTTTCCGCAATGTTTCATCTTTCATCTTTCCGCATTGTTTCGTCTTTCATCTTTCCGCATTCTTTCATCTTTCATCTTTCCGCATTGTTTCATCTTTCATCTTTCCGCATTGTTTCATCTTTCCGCATTGTTTCATCTTTCATCTTCCGCATTCTTTCATCTTTCATCTTTCCGCATTATTTCATCTTTCATCTTTCCGCATTTTTTCATCTTTCATCTTTCCGCATTGTTTCATCTTTCATCTTTCCGCATTGTTTCATCTTTCCGCATTGTTTCATCTTTCCGCATTGTTTCATCTTTCATCTTTCCGCATTCTTTCATCTTTCATCTTTCCGCATTGTTTCATCTTTCATCTTTCCGCATTGTTTCATCTTTCATCTTCCGCATTCTTTCATCTTTCATCTTTCCGCATTGTTTCATCTTTCATCTTTCCGCATTGTTTCATCTTTCCGCATTGTTTCATCTTTCATCTTCCGCATTCTTTCATCTTTCATCTTTCCGCATTGTTTCATCTTTCATCTTTCCGCATTTTTTCATCTTTCATCTTTCCGCATTGTTTCATCTTTCCGCATTGTTTCATCTTTCCGCATTGTTTCATCTTTCCGCATTGTTTCATCTTTCCGCATTGTTTCATCTTTCATCTTTCCGCATTGTTTCATCTTTCATCTTTCCGCATTCTTTCATCTTTCATCTTTCCGCATTGTTTCATCTTTCATCTTTCCGCATTGTTTCATCTTTCCGCATTGTTTCATCTTTCATCTTCCGCATTCTTTCATCTTTCATCTTTCCGCATTGTTTCATCTTTCATCTTTCCGCATTTTTTCATCTTTCATCTTTCCGCATTGTTTCATCTTTCATCTTTCCGCATTTTTTCATCTTTCATCTTTCCGCATTTTTTCATCTTTCATCTTTCCGCATTGTTTCATCTTTCATCTTTCCGCATTGTTTCATCTTTCCGCATTGTTTCATCTTTCCGCATTGTTTCATCTTTCCGCATTGTTTCATCTTTCATCTTTCCGCATTCTTTCATCTTTCATCTTTCCGCATTGTTTCATCTTTCATCTTTCCGCATTGTTTCATCTTTCATCTTTCCGCATTCTTTCATCTTTCATCTTTCCGCATTGTTTCATCTTTCATCTTTCCGCATTGTTTCATCTTTCCGCATTGTTTCATCTTTCATCTTCCGCATTCTTTCATCTTTCATCTTTCCGCATTATTTCATCTTTCATCTTTCCGCATTTTTTCATCTTTCATCTTTCCGCATTGTTTCATCTTTCATCTTTCCGCATTGTTTCATCTTTCCGCATTGTTTCATCTTTCATCTTTCCGCATTCTTTCATCTTTCATCTTTCCGCATTGTTTCATCTTTCATCTTTCCGCATTGTTTCATCTTTCATCTTCCGCATTCTTTCATCTTTCATCTTTCCGCATTGTTTCATCTTTCATCTTTCCGCATTGTTTCATCTTTCCGCATTGTTTCATCTTTCATCTTCCGCATTCTTTCATCTTTCATCTTTCCGCATTGTTTCATCTTTCATCTTTCCGCATTGTTTCATCTTTCCGCATTGTTTCATCTTTCATCTTCCGCATTCTTTCATCTTTCATCTTTCCGCATTGTTTCATCTTTCATCTTTCCGCATTTTTTCATCTTTCATCTTTCCGCATTGTTTCATCTTTCCGCATTGTTTCATCTTTCCGCATTGTTTCATCTTTCATCTTTCCGCATTGTTTCATCTTTCATCTTTCCGCATTCTTTCATCTTTCATCTTTCCGCATTGTTTCATCTTTCATCTTTCCGCATTGTTTCATCTTTCCGCATTGTTTCATCTTTCATCTTCCGCATTCTTTCATCTTTCATCTTTCCGCATTGTTTCATCTTTCATCTTTCCGCATTTTTTCATCTTTCATCTTTCCGCATTGTTTCATCTTTCATCTTTCCGCATTGTTTCATCTTTCATCTTTCCGCATTTTTTCATCTTTCATCTTTCCGCATTGTTTCATCTTTCATCTTTCCGCATTGTTTCATCTTTCCGCATTGTTTCATCTTTCCGCATTGTTTCATCTTTCCGCATTGTTTCATCTTTCCGCATTGTTTCATCTTTCCGCATTGTTTCATCTTTCCGCATTGTTTCATCTTTCATCTTTCCGCATTCTTTCATCTTTCATCTTTCCGCATTGTTTCATCTTTCATCTTTCCGCATTGTTTCATCTTTCATCTTTCCGCATTGTTTCATCTTTCATCTTTCCGCATTCTTTCATCTTTCATCTTTCCGCATTGTTTCATCTTTCATCTTTCCGCATTGTTTCATCTTTCATCTTTCCGCATTGTTTCATCTTTCATCTTTCCGCATTGTTTCATCTTTCATCTTTCCGCATTGTTTCATCTTTCATCTTTCCGCAATGTTTCATCTTTCATCTTTCCGCATTGTTTCGTCTTTCATCTTTCCGCATTCTTTCATCTTTCATCTTTCCGCATTGTTTCATCTTTCATCTTTCCGCATTGTTTCATCTTTCCGCATTGTTTCATCTTTCATCTTCCGCATTCTTTCATCTTTCATCTTTCCGCATTGTTTCATCTTTCATCTTTCCGCATTTTTTCATCTTTCATCTTTCCGCATTGTTTCATCTTTCATCCTTCCGCATTGTTTCATCTTTCCGCATTGTTTCATCTTTCCGCATTGTTTCATCTTTCCGCATTGTTTCATCTTTCATCTTTCCGCATTGTTTCATCTTTCATCTTTCCGCATTGTTTCATCTTTCATCTTTCCGCATTGTTTCATCTTTCATCATTCCGCATTGTTTCATCTTTCATCTTTCCGCATTCTTTCATCTTTCATCTTTCCGCATTGTTTCATCTTTCATCTTTCCGCATTGTTTCATCTTTCATCTTTCCGCATTGTTTCATCTTTCATCTTTCCGCATTCTTTCATCTTTCATCTTTCCGCATTGTTTCATCTTTCATCTTTCCGCATTGTTTCATCTTTCATCTTTCCGCATTGTTTCATCTTTCATCTTTCCGCATTGTTTCATCTTTCATCTTTCCGCATTGTTTCATCTTTCATCTTTCCGCATTCTTTCATCTTTCATCTTTCCGCATTGTTTCATCTTTCATCTTTCCGCATTGTTTCATCTTTCATCTTTCCGCATTGTTTCATCTTTCATCTTCCGCATTCTTTCATCTTTCATCTTTCCGCATTGTTTCATCTTTCATCTTTCCGCATTTTTTCATCTTTCATCTTTCCGCATTGTTTCATCTTTCATCTTCCGCATTCTTTCATCTTTCATCTTTCCGCATTGTTTCATCTTTCATCTTTCCGCATTGTTTCATCTTTCATCTTTCCGCATTGTTTCATCTTTCATCTTTCCGCATTGTTTCATCTTTCATCTTTCCGCATTTTTTCATCTTTCATCTTTCCGCATTGTTTCATCTTTCCGCATTATTTCATCTTTCATCTTCCGCATTCTTTCATCTTTCATCTTTCCGCATTGTTTCATCTTTCATCTTTCCGCATTTTTTCATCTTTCATCTTTCCGCATTGTTTCATCTTTCCGCATTGTTTCATCTTTCCGCATTGTTTCATCTTTCATCTTTCCGCATTGTTTCATCTTTCATCTTTCCGCATTGTTTCATCTTTCATCTTTCCGCATTCTTTCATCTTTCATCTTTCCGCATTGTTTCATCTTTCATCTTTCCGCAATGTTTCATCTTTCATCTTTCCGCATTGTTTCGTCTTTCATCTTTCCGCATTCTTTCATCTTTCATCTTTCCGCATTGTTTCATCTTTCATCTTTCCGCATTGTTTCATCTTTCCGCATTGTTTCATCTTTCATCTTCCGCATTCTTTCATCTTTCATCTTTCCGCATTGTTTCATCTTTCATCTTTCCGCATTTTTTCATCTTTCATCTTTCCGCATTGTTTCATCTTTCATCCTTCCGCATTGTTTCATCTTTCCGCATTGTTTCATCTTTCCGCGTTGTTTCATCTTTCCGCATTGTTTCATCTTTCCGCATTGTTTCATCTTTCCGCATTGTTTCATCTTTCCGCATTGTTTCATCTTTCCGCATTGTTTCATCTTTCCGCATGTTTCATCTTTCATCTTTCCGCATTGTTTCATCTTTCCGCATTGTTTCATCTTTCCGCATTGTTTCATCTTTCATCTTTCCGCATTGTTTCATCTTTCATCTTTCCGCTTTGTTTCATCTTTCATCTTCCGCATTCTTTCATCTTTCATCTTTCCGCATTGTTTCATCTTTCATCTTTCCGCATTTTTTCATCTTTCATCTTTCCGCATTGTTTCATCTTTCATCTTTCCGCATTTTTTCATCTTTCATCTTTCCGCATTGTTTCATCTTTCATCTTTCCGCATTTTTTCATCTTTCATCTTTCCGCATTGTTTCATCTTTCCGCATTGTTTCATCTTTCCGCATTGTTTCATCTTTCCGCATTGTTTCATCTTTCCGCATTGTTTCATCTTTC
This sequence comes from Gastracanthus pulcherrimus, assembly GCA_949152435.1. Lineage (NCBI taxonomy): Eukaryota > Metazoa > Arthropoda > Insecta > Hymenoptera > Pteromalidae > Gastracanthus > Gastracanthus pulcherrimus. The sequence continues at coordinate 305,883 of CASCKD010000078.1, forward strand.
CGCATTGTTTCATCTTTCCGCATTGTTTCATCTTTCCGCATTGTTTCATCTTTCCGCATTGTTTCATCTTTCCGCATTGTTTCATCTTTCCGCATTGTTTCATCTTTCCGCATTGTTTCATCTTTCATCTTTCCGCATTGTTTCATCTTTCCGCATTGTTTCATCTTTCATCTTTCCGCATTGTTTCATCTTTCCGCATTGTTTCATCTTTCCGCATTGTTTCATCTTTCCGCATTGTTTCATCTTTCCGCATTGTTTCATCTTTCCGCATTGTTTCATCTTTCCGCATTGTTTCATCTTTCCGCATTGTTTCATCTTTCCGCATTGTTTCATCTTTCCGCATTGTTTCATCTTTCCGCATTGTTTCATCTTTCCGCATTGTTTCATCTTTCCGCATTGTTTCATCTTTCCGCATTGTTTCATCTTTCCGCATTGTTTCATCTTTCCGCATTGTTTCATCTTTCCGCATTGTTTCATCTTTCATCTTTCCGCATTGTTTCATCTTTCATCTTTCCGCATTGTTTCATCTTTCATCTTTCCGCTTTGTTTCATCTTTCATCTTCCGCATTGTTTCATCTTTCATCTTTCCGCATTGTTTCATCTTTCATCTTTCCGCATTTTTTCATCTTTCATCTTTCCGCATTGTTTCATCTTTCATCTTTCCGCATTTTTTCATCTTTCATCTTTCCGCATTGTTTCATCTTTCATCTTTCCGCATTGTTTCATCTTTCATCTTTCCGCATTCTTTCATCTTTCCGCATTGTTTCATCTTTCCGCAATGTTTCATCTTTCCGCATTGTTTCATCTTTCATCTTTCCGCATTGTTTCATCTTTCATCTTTCCGCATTGTTTCATCTTTCATCTTTCCGCATTGTTTCATCTTTCATCTTTCCGCATTGTTTCATCTTTCATCTTTCCGCATTGTTTCATCTTTCCGCATTGTTTCATCTTTCATCTTTCCGCATTGTTTCATCTTTCATCTTTCCGCATTGGTTCATCTTTCATCTTTCCGCATTGTTTCATCTTTCCGCATTGTTTCATCTTTCCGCATTGTTTCATCTTTCATCTTTCCGCATTGTTTCATCTTTCATCTTTCCGCATTGTTTCATCTTTCCGCATTGTTTCATCTTTCCGCATTGTTTCATCTTTCATCTTTCCGCATTGTTTCATCTTTCAACTTTCCGCATTGTTTCATCTTTCATCTTTCCGCATTCTTTCATCTTTCCGCATTGTTTCATCTTTCCGCAATGTTTCATCTTTCCGCATTGTTTCATCTTTCATCTTTCCGCATTGTTTCATCTTTCATCTTTCCGCATTGTTTCATCTTTCATCTTTCCGCATTGTTTCATCTTTCATCTTTCCGCATTGTTTCATCTTTCATCTTTCCGCATTGTTTCATCTTTCCGCATTGTTTCATCTTTCATCTTTCCGCATTGTTTCATCTTTCATCTTTCCGCATTGGTTCATCTTTCATCTTTCCGCATTGTTTCATCTTTCATCTTTCCGCATTCTTTTATCTTTCATCTTTCCGCATTGTTTCATCTTTCATCTTTCCGCAATGTTTCATCTTTCATCTTTCCGCATTGTTTCATCTTTCATCTTTCCGCATTCTTTCATCTTTCATCTTTCCGCATTGTTTCATCTTTCCGCATTGTTTCATCTTTCCGCATTGTTTCATCTTTCCGCATTGTTTCATCTTTCCGCATTGTTTCATCTTTCCGCATTGTTTCATCTTTCCGCATTGTTTCATCTTTCCGCATTGTTTCATCTTTCCGCATTGTTTCATCTTTCATCTTTCCGCATTGTTTCATCTTTCATCTTTCCGCATTGTATCATCTTTCATGTTTCCGCATTGTTTCATCTTTCATCTTTCCGCATTGTTTCATCTTTCATCTTTCCGCATTCTTTCATCTTTCATCTTTCCGCATTGTTTCATCTTTCATCTTTCCGCAATGTTTCATCTTTCATCTTTCCGCATTGTTTCATCTTTCATCTTTCCGCATTCTTTCATCTTTCATCTTTCCGCATTGTTTCATCTTTCATCTTTCCGCATTGTTTCATCTTTCCGCATTGTTTCATCTTTCATCTTCCGCATTCTTTCATCTTTCATCTTTCCGCATTATTTCATCTTTCATCTTTCCGCATTTTTTCATCTTTCATCTTTCCGCATTGTTTCATCTTTCATCTTTCCGCATTGTTTCATCTTTCCGCATTGTTTCATCTTTCATCTTTCCGCATTCTTTCATCTTTCATCTTTCCGCATTGTTTCATCTTTCATCTTTCCGCATTGTTTCATCTTTCATCTTCCGCATTCTTTCATCTTTCATCTTTCCGCATTGTTTCATCTTTCATCTTTCCGCATTTTTTCATCTTTCATCTTTCCGCATTGTTTCATCTTTCATCTTTCCGCATTGTTTCATCTTTCATCTTTCCGCATTTTTTCATCTTTCATCTTTCCGCATTGTTTCATCTTTCCGCATTGTTTCATCTTTCCGCATTGTTTCATCTTTCCGCATTGTTTCATCTTTCCGCATTGTTTCATCTTTCCGCATTGTTTCATCTTTCCGCATTGTTTCATCTTTCCGCATTGTTTCATCTTTCCGCATTGTTTCATCTTTCCGCATTGTTTCATCTTTCCGCATTGTTTCATCTTTCCGCATTGTTTCATCTTTCCGCATTGTTTCATCTTTCATCTTTCCGCATTCTTTCATCTTTCATCTTTCCGCATTGTTTCATCTTTCATCTTTCCGCATTGTTTCATCTTTCATCTTTCCGCATTGTTTCATCTTTCATCTTTCCGCATTCTTTCATCTTTCATCTTTCCGCATTGTTTCATCTTTCATCTTTCCGCATTGTTTCATCTTTCATCTTTCCGCATTGTTTCATCTTTCATCTTTCCGCATTGTTTCATCTTTCATCTTTCCGCATTCTTTCATCTTTCATCTTTCCGCAATGTTTCATCTTTCATCTTTCCGCATTGTTTCGTCTTTCATCTTTCCGCATTCTTTCATCTTTCATCTTTCCGCATTGTTTCATCTTTCATCTTTCCGCATTGTTTCATCTTTCCGCATTGTTTCATCTTTCATCTTCCGCATTCTTTCATCTTTCATCTTTCCGCATTGTTTCATCTTTCATCTTTCCGCATTTTTTCATCTTTCATCTTTCCGCATTGTTTCATCTTTCATCCTTCCGCATTGTTTCATCTTTCCGCATTGTTTCATCTTTCCGCGTTGTTTCATCTTTCCGCATTGTTTCATCTTTCCCCATTGTTTCATCTTTCCGCATTGTTTCATCTTTCCGCATTGTTTCATCTTTCCGCATTGTTTCATCTTTCCGCATTGTTTCATCTTTCATCTTTCCGCATTGTTTCATCTTTCATCTTTCCGCATTGTTTCATCTTTCATCTTTCCGCATTGTTTCATCTTTCATCATTCCGCATTGTTTCATCTTTCATCTTTCCGCATTCTTTCATCTTTCATCTTTCCGCATTGTTTCATCTTTCATCTTTCCGCATTGTTTCATCTTTCATCTTTCCGCATTGTTTCATCTTTCATCTTTCCGCATTGTTTCATCTTTCCGCATTGTTTCATCGTTCCGCATTGTTTCATCTTTCCGCATTGTTTCATCTTTCCGCATTGTTTCATCTTTCCGCATTGTTTCATCTTTCCGCATTGTTTCATCTTTCCGCATTGTTTCATCTTTCCGCATTGTTTCATCTTTCCGCATTGTTTCATCTTTCCGCATTGTTTCATCTTTCCGCATTGTTTCATCTTTCCGCATTGTTTCATCTTTCCGCATTGTTTCATCTTTCCGCATTGTTTCATCTTTCCGCATTGTTTCATCTTTCCGCATTGTTTCATCTTTCCGCATTGTGTCATCTTTCATCTTTCCGCATTGTTTCATCTTTCATCTTTCCGCATTGTTTCATCTTTCATCTTTCCGCATTGTTTCATCTTTCCGCATTGTTTCATCTTTCCGCATTGTTTCATCTTTCATCTTTCCGCTTTGTTTCACCTTTCATCTTCCGCATTCTTTCATCTTTCATCTTTCCGCATTGTTTCATCTTTCATCTTTCCGCATTTTTTCATCTTTCATCTTTCCGCATTGTTTCATCTTTCATCTTTCCGCATTTTTTCATCTTTCATCTTTCCGCATTGTTTCATCTTTCATCTTTCCGCATTGTTTCATCTTTCCGCATTGTTTCATCTTTCCGCATTGTTTCATCTTTCCGCATTGTTTCATCTTTCCGCATTGTTTCATCTTTCCGCATTGTTTCATCTTTCATCTTTCCGCATTGTTTCATCTTTCATCTTTCCGCATTGTTTCATCTTTCATCTTTCCGCATTGTTTCATCTTTCATCTTTCCGCATTGTTTCATCTTTCATCTTTCCGCATTCTTTCATCTTTCATCTTTCCGCATTGTTTCATCTTTCATCTTTCCGCATTGTTTCATCTTTCATCTTTCCGCATTGTTTCATCTTTCATCTTTCCGCATTCTTTCATCTTTCATCTTTCCGCATTGTTTCATCTTTCATCTTTCCGCATTGTTTCATCTTTCATCTTTCCGCATTGTTTCATCTTTCATCTTTCCGCATTGTTTCATCTTTCATCTTTCCGCATTGTTTCATCTTTCATCTTTCCGCATTCTTTCATCTTTCATCTTTCCGCATTGTTTCATCTTTCATCTTTCCGCATTGTTTCATCTTTCATCTTTCCGCATTGTTTCATCTTTCATCTTCCGCATTCTTTCATCTTTCATCTTTCCGCATTGTTTCATATTTCATCTTTCCGCATTTTTTCATCTTTCATCTTTCCGCATTGTTTCATCTTTCATCTTTCCGCATTTTTTCATCTTTCATCTTTCCGCATTCTTTCATCTTTCATCTTTCCGCATTGTTTCATCTTTCCGCATTGTTTCATCTTTCATCTTTCCGCATTGTTTCATCTTTCATCATTCCGCAATGTTTCATCTTTCATCTTTCCGCATTGTTTCATCTTTCATCTTTCCGCATTCTTTCATCTTTCATCTTTCCGCATTGTTTCATCTTTCATCTTTCCGCATTGTTTCATCTTTCATCTTTCCGCATTGTTTCATCTTTCATCTTTCCGCAATGTTTCATCTTTCATCTTTCCGCATTGTTTCATCTTTCATCTTTCCGCATTCTTTCATCTTTCATCTTTCCGCATTGTTTCATCTTTCATCTTTCCGCATTGTTTCATCTTTCATCTTTCCGCATTCTTTCATCTTTCATCTTTCCGCATTGTTTCATCTTTCATCTTTCCGCATTGTTTCATCTTTCCGCATTGTTTCATCTTTCATCTTTCCGCATTGTTTCATCTTTCATCTTTCCGCAATGTTTCATCTTTCATCTTTCCGCATTGTTTCATCTTTCATCTTTCCGCATTCTTTCATCTTTCATCTTTCCGCATTGTTTCATCTTTCATCTTTCCGCATTGTTTCATCTTTCATCTTTCCGCATTCTTTCATCTTTCATCTTTCCGCATTGTTTCATCTTTCATCTTTCCGCATTCTTTCATCTTTCATCTTTCCGCATTGTTTCATCTTTCATCTTTCCGCATTGTTTCATCTTTCATCTTTCCGCATTTTTTCATCTTTCATCTTTCCGCATTGTTTCATCTTTCATCTTTCCGCATTTTTTCATCTTTCATCTTTCCGCATTGTTTCATCTTTCATCTTTCCGCATTGTTTCATCTTTCCGCATTGTTTCACCTTTCCGCATTGTTTCATCTTTCCGCATTGTTTCATCTTTCCGCATTGTTTCATCTTTCCGCATTGTTTCATCTTTCCGCATTGTTTCATCTTTCCGCATTGTTTCATCTTTCCGCATTGTTTCATCTTACATCTTTCCGCATTGTTTCATCTTTCCGCATTGTTTCATCTTTCATCTTTCCGCATTGTTTCATCTTTCATCTTTCCGCATTGTTTCATCTTTCATCTTTCCGCATTGTTTCATCTTTCCGCATTGTTTCATCTTTCATCTTTCCGCATTCTTTCATCTTTCATCTTTCCGCATTGTTTCATCTTTCATCTTTCCGCATTGTTTCATCTTTCATCTTTCCGCATTGTTTCATCTTTCATCTTCCGCATTCTTTCATCTTTCATCTTTCCGCATTGTTTCATCTTTCATCTTTCCGCATTTTTTCATCCTTCATCTTTCCGCATTGTTTCATCTTTCATCTTTCCGCATTTTTTCATCTTTCATCTTTCCGCATTGTTTCATCTTTCATCTTTCCGCATTGTTTCATCTTTCCGCATTGTTTCATCTTTCCGCATTGTTTCATCTTTCCGCATTGTTTCATCTTTCCGCATTGTTTCATCTTTCCGCATTGTTTCATCTTTCCGCATTGTTTCATCTTTCCGCATTGTTTCATCTTTCCGCATTGTTTCATCTTTCCGCATTGTTTCATCTTTCCGCATTGTTTCATCTTTCCGCATTGTTTCATCTTTCCGCATTGTTTCATCTTTCCGCATTGTTTCATCTTTCCGCATTGTTTCATCTTTCCGCATTGTTTCACCTTTCCGCATTGTTTCATCTTTCCGCATTGTTTCATCTTTCCGCATTGTTTCATCATTCCGCATTGTTTCATCTTTCCGCATTGTTTCATCTTTCATCTTTCCGCATTGTTTCATCTTTCATCTTTCCGCATTGTTTCATCTTTCATCTTTCCGCTTTGTTTCATCTTTCATCTTCCGCATTCTTTCATCTTTCATCTTTCCGCATTGTTTCATCTTTCATCTTTCCGCATTGTTTCATATTTCATCTTTCCGCATTGTTTCATCTTTCATCTTTCCGCTTTGTTTCATCTTTCATCTTCCGCATTCTTTCATCTTTCATCTTTCCGCATTGTTTCATCTTTCATCTTTCCGCATTTTTTCATCTTTCATCTTTCCGCATTGTTTCATCTTTCATCTTTCCGCATTTTTTCATCTTTCATCTTTCCGCATTGTTTCATCTTTCATCTTTCCGCATTGTTTCATCTTTCCGCATTGTTTCATCTTTCCGCATTGTTTCATCTTTCCGCATTGTTTCATCTTTCATCTTTCCGCATTGTTTCATCTTTCATCTTTCCGCATTGTTTCATCTTTCCGCATTGTTTCATCTTTCATCTTTCCGCATTGTTTCATCTTTCATCTTTCCGCATTGCTTCATCTTTCATCTTTCCGCATTGTTTCAACTTTCATCTTTCCGCATTGTTTCATCTTTCCGCATTGTTTCATCTTTCCACATTGTTTCATCTTTCATCTTTCCGCATTGTTTCATCTTTCATCTTTCCGCATTGTTTCATCTTTCATCTTTCCGCATTGTTTCATCTTTCATCTTTCCGCATTGTTTCATCTTTCATCTTTCCGCATTGTTTCATCTTTCATCTTTCCGCATTGTTTCATCTTTCCGCATTGTTTCATCTTTCATCTTTCCGCAATGTTTCATCTTTCATCTTTCCACATTCTTTCATCTTTCATCTTTCCGCATTGTTTCATCTTTCATCTTTCCGCATTGTTTCATCTTTCATCTTTCCGCATTCTTTCATCTTTCCGCATTGTTTCATCTTTCCGCATTGTTTCATCTTTCCGCATTGTTTCATCTTTCCGCATTGTTTCATCTTTCATCTTTCCGCATTGTTTCATCTTTCATCTTTCCGCATTGTTTCATCTTTCCGCATTGTTTCATCTTTCATCTTTCCGCATTGTTTCATCTTTCATCTTTCCGAATTGTTTCATCTTTCATCTTTCCGCATTGTTTCATCTTTCATCTTTCCGCATTGTTTCATCTTTCATCTTTCCGCATTCTTTTATCTTTCATCTTTCCGCATTGTTTCATCTTTTATCTTTCCGCAATGTTTCATCTTTCATCTTTCCGCATTGTTTCATCTTTCATCTTTCCGCATTCGTTCATCTTTCATCTTTCCGCATTGTTTCATCTTTCCGCATTGTTTCATCTTTCCGCATTGTTTCATCTTTCCGCATTGTTTCATCTTTCCGCATTGTTTCATCTTTCATCTTTCCGCATTGTTTCATCTTTCATCTTTCCGCATTGTATCATCTTTCATGTTTCCGCATTGTTTCATCTTTCATCTTTCCGCATTGTTTCATCTTTCATCTTTCCGCATTCTTTCATCTTTCATCTTTCCGCATTGTTTCATCTTTCATCTTTCCGCAATGTTTCATCTTTCATCTTTCCGCATTGTTTCATCTTTCATCTTTCCGCATTCTTTCATCTTTCATCTTTCCGCATTGTTTCATCTTTCATCTTTCCGCATTGTTTCATCTTTCCGCATTGTTTCATCTTTCCGCATTGTTTCATCTTTCCGCATTGTTTCATCTTTCATCTTTCCGCATTGTTTCATCTTTCATCTTTCCGCATTGTTTCATCTTTCCGCATTGTTTCATCTTTCCGCATTGTTTCATCTTTCCGCATTGTTTCATCTTTCCGCATTGTTTCATCTTTCCGCATTGTTTCATCTTTCATCTTTCCGCATTGTTTCATCTTTCATCTTTCCGCATTGTATCATCTTTCATGTTTCCGCATTGTTTCATCTTTCATCTTTCCGCATTGTTTCATCTTTCATCTTTCCGCATTGTTTCATCTTTCATCTTTCCGCATTCTTTCATCTTTCATCTTTCCGCATTCTTTCATCTTTCATCTTTCCGCATTGTTTCATCTTTCATCTTTCCGCAATGTTTCATCTTTCATCTTTCCGCATTCTTTCATCTTTCATCTTTCCGCATTCTTTCATCTTTCATCTTTCCGCATTGTTTCATCTTTCATCTTTCCGCATTGTTTCATCTTTCCGCATTGTTTCATCTTTCATCTTCCGCATTCTTTCATCTTTCATCTTTCCGCATTGTTTCATCTTTCATCTTTCCGCATTTTTTCATCTTTCATCTTTCCGCATTGTATCATCTTTCATCTTCCCGCATTGTTTCATCTTTCATCTTTCCGCATTGTTTCATCTTTCATCTTTCCGCATTCTTTCATCTTTCATCTTTCCGCATTGTTTCATCTTTCATCTTTCCGCATTGTTTCATCTTTCATCTTTCCGCATTGTTTCATCTTTCATCTTTCCGCATTGTTTCATCTTTCATCTTCCGCATTCTTTCATCTTTCATCTTTCCGCATTGTTTCATCTTTCATCTTACCGCAGTTTTTCATCTTTCATCTTTCCGCATGGTTTCATCTTTCCGCATTGTTTCATCTTTCATCTTTCCGCATTGTTTCATCTTTCATCTTTCCGCATTGTTTCATCTTTCATCTTTCCGCATTGTTTCATCTTTCATCTTTCCGCATTTTTTCATCTTTCATCTTTCCGCATTCTTTCATCTTTCATCTTTCCGCATTGTTTCATCTTTCATCTTTCCGCATTTTTTCATCTTTCATCTTTCCGCATTCTTTCATCTTTCATCTTTCCGCATTGTTTCATCTTTCATCTTTCCGCATTTTTTCATCTTTCATCTTTCCGCATTTTTTCATCTTTCATCTTTCCGCATTGTTTCATCTTTCATCTTTCCGCATTTTTTCATCTTTCATCTTTCCGCATTGTTTCATCTTTCATCTTTCCGCATTGTTTCATCTTTCCGCATTGTTTCATCTTTCCGCATTGTTTCATCTTTCCGCATTGTTTCATCTTTCCGCATTGTTTCATCTTTCCGCATTGTTTCATCTTTCCGCATTGTTTCATCTTTCCGCATTGTTTCATCTTTCCGCATTGTTTCATCTTTCCGCATTGTTTCATCTTTCCGCATTGTTTCATCTTTCCGCATTGTTTCATCTTTCCGCATTGTTACATCTTTCCGCATTGTTTCATCTTTCCGCATTGTTTCATCTTTCCGCATTGTTTCATCTTTCCGCATTGTTTCATCTTTCCGCATTGTTTCATCTTTCCGCATTGTTTCATCTTTCCGCATTGTTTCATCTTTCCGCATTGTTTCATCTTTCCGCATTGTTTCATCTTTCCGCATTGTTTCATCTTTCCGCATTGTTTCATCTTTCCGCATTGTTTCATCTTTCCGCATTGTTTCATCTTTCCGCATTGTTTCATCTTTCCGCATTGTTTCATCTTTCCGCATTGTTTCATCTTTCCGCATTGTTTCATCTTTCCGCATTGTTTCATCTTTCCGCATTGTTTCATCTTTCCGCATTGTTTCATCTTTCCGCATTGTTTCATCTTTCCGCATTGTTTCATCTTTCCGCATTGTTTCATCTTTCCGCATTGTTTCATCTTTCCGCATTGTTTCATCTTTCCGCATTGTTTCATCTTTCCGCATTGTTTCATCTTTCCGCATTGTTTCATCTTTCATCTTTCCGCATTGTTTCATCTTTCCGCATTGTTTCATCTTTCATCTTTCCGCATTGTTTCATCTTTCCGCATTGTTTCATCTTTCCGCATTGTTTCATCTTTCCGCATTGTTTCATCTTTCCGCATTGTTTCATCTTTCCGCATTGTTTCATCTTTCCGCATTGTTTCATCTTTCCGCATTGTTTCATCTTTCCGCATTGTTTCATCTTTCATCTTTCCGCATTGTTTCATCTTTCCGCATTGTTTCATCTTTCATCTTTCCGCATTGTTTCATCTTTCATCTTTCCGCTTTGTTTCATCTTTCATCTTCCGCATTGTTTCATCTTTCATCTTTCCGCATTGTTTCATCTTTCATCTTTCCGCATTCTATCATCTTTCATCTTTCCGCATTGTTTCATCTTTCCGCATTGTTTCATCTTTCCGCATTGTTTCATCTTTCCGCATTGTTTCATCTTTCATCTTTCCGCATTGTTTCATCTTTCATCTTTCCGCATTGTTTCATCTTTCATCTTTCCGCATTCTATCATCTTTCATCTTTCCGCATTGTTTCATCTTACCGCATTGTTTCATCTTTCATCTTTCCGCATTCTATCATCTTTCATCTTTCCGCATTGTTTCATCTTTCCGCATTGTTTCATCTTTCCGCATTGTTTCATCATTCATCTTTCCGCATTGTTTCATCTTTCATCTTTCCGCATTGTTTCATCTTTCCGCATTGTTTCATCTTTCCGCATTGTTTCATCTTTCATCTTTCCGCATTGTTTCATCTTTCATCTTTCCGCATTGTTTCATCTTTCATCTTTCCGCATTCTTTCATCTTTCATCTTTCCGCATTGTTTCATCTTTCATCTTTCCGCATTGTTTCATCTTTCATCTTTCCGCATTCTTTCATCTTTCATCTTTCCGCATTGTTTCATCTTTCATCTTTCCGCATTGTTTCATCTTTCATCTTTCCGCATTGTTTCATCTTTCCGCATTGTTTCATCTTTCATCTTTCCGCATTCTTTCATCTTTCATCTTTCCGCATTGTTTCATCTTTCATCTTTCCGCATTGTTTCATCTTTCATCTTTCCGCATTGTTTCATCTTTCCGCATTGTTTCATCTTTCATCTTCCGCATTCTTTCATCTTTCATCTTTCCGCAATGTTTCATCTTTCATCTTTCCGCATTTTTTCATCTTTCATCTTTCCGCATTGTTTCATCTTTCCGCATTGTTTCATCTTTCCGCATTGTTTCATCTTTCCGCATTGTTTCATCTTTCCGCATTGTTTCATCTTTCCGCATTGTTTCATCTTTCATCTTTCCGCATTGTTTCATCTTTCATCTTTCCGCATTCTTTCATCTTTCATCTTTCCGCATTGTTTCATCTTTCATCTTTCCGCATTGTTTCATCTTTCATCTTTCCGCATTGTTTCATCTTTCATCTTTCCGCTTTCTTTCATCTTTCATCTTTCCGCATTGTTTCATCTTTCATCTTTCCGCATTTTTTCATCTTTCGTCTTTCCGCATTTTTTCATCTTTCATCTTTCCGCATTGTTTCATCTTTCATCTTTCCGCATTGTTTCATCTTTCATCTTTCCGCATTGTTTCATCTTTCATCTTCCGCATTCTTTCATCTTTCATCTTTCCGCATTGTTTCATCTTTCATCTTTCCGCATTGTTTCATCTTTCATCTTTCCGCATTCTTTCATCTTTCATCTTTCCGCATTGTTTCATCTTTCCGCATTGTTTCATCTTTCCGCATTGTTTCATCTTTCCGCATTGTTTCATCTTTCCGCATTGTTTCATCTTTCCGCATTGTTTCATCTTTCCGCATTGTTTCATCTTTCCGCATTGTTTCATCTTTCCGCATTGTTTCATCTTTCCGCATTGTTTCATCTTTCATCTTTCCGCATTGTTTCATCTTTCATCTTTCCGCATTGTTTCATCTTTCATCTTTCCGCATTGTTTCATCTTTCATCTTTCCGCATTTTTTCATCTTTCATCTTTCCGCATTTTTTCATCTTTCATCTTTCCGCATTGTTTCATCTTTCATCTTTCCGCATTTTTTCATCTTTCATCTTTCCGCATTGTTTCATCTTTCATCTTTCCGCATTGTTTCATCTTTCCGCATTGTTTCATCTTTCCGCATTGTTTCATCTTTCCGCATTGTTTCATCTTTCCGCATTGTTTCATCTTTCCGCATTGTTTCATCTTTCCGCATTGTTTCATCTTTCCGCATTGTTTCATCTTTCCGCATTGTTTCATCTTTCCGCATTGTTTCATCTTTCCGCATTGTTTCATCTTTCCGCATTGTTTCATCTTTCCGCATTGTTTCATCTTTCCGCATTGTTTCATCTTTCCGCATTGTTTCATCTTTCCGCATTGTTTCATCTTTCCGCATTGTTTCATCTTTCCGCATTGTTTCATCTTTCCGCATTGTTTCATCTTTCCGCATTGTTTCATCTTTCCGCATTGTTTCATCTTTCCGCATTGTTTCATCTTTCCGCATTGTTTCATCTTTCCGCATTGTTTCATCTTTCCGCATTGTTTCATCTTTCCGCATTGTTTCATCTTTCCGCATTGTTTCATCTTTCCGCATTGTTTCATCTTTCCGCATTGTTTCATCTTTCCGCATTGTTTCATCTTTCCGCATTGTTTCATCTTTCCGCATTGTTTCATCTTTCCGCATTGTTTCATCTTTCCGCATTGTTTCATCTTTCCGCATTGTTTCATCTTTCCGCATTGTTTCATCTTTCCGCATTGTTTCATCTTTCCGCATTGTTTCATCTTTCCGCATTGTTTCATCTTTCCGCATTGTTTCATCTTTCCGCATTGTTTCATCTTTCCGCATTGTTTCATCTTTCCGCATTGTTTCATCTTTCCGCATTGTTTCATCTTTCCGCATTGTTTCATCTTTCCGCATTGTTTCATCTTTCATCTTTCCGCATTGTTTCATCTTTCCGCATTGTTTCATCTTTCATCTTTCCGCTTTGTTTCATCTTTCATCTTTCCGCTTTGTTTCATCTTTCATCTTCCGCATTGTTTCATCTTTCATCTTTCCGCATTGTTTCATCTTTCATCTTTCCGCATTCTATCATCTTTCATCTTTCCGCATTGTTTCATCTTTCCGCATTGTTTCATCTTTCCGCATTGTTTCATCTTTCATCTTTCCGCATTGTTTCATCTTTCATCTTTCCGCATTGTTTCATCTTTCATCTTTCCGCATTGTTTCATCTTTCATCTTTCCGCATTGTTTCATCTTTCATCTTTCCGCATTGTTTCATCTTTCATCTTTCCGCATTCTTTCATCTTTCATCTTTCCGCATTGTTTCATCTTTCATCTTTCCGCATTGTTTCATCTTTCATCTTTCCGCATTGTTTCATCTTTCATCTTTCCGCATTGTTTCATCTTTCATCTTTCCGCATTCTTTCATCTTTCATCTTTCCGCATTGTTTCATCTTTCATCTTTCCGCATTGTTTCATCTTTCATCTTTCCGCATTGTTTCATCTTTCCGCATTGTTTCATCTTTCATCTTCCGCATTCTTTCATCTTTCATCTTTCCGCAATGTTTCATCTTTCATCTTTCCGCATTTTTTCATCTTTCATCTTTCCGCATTGTTTCATCTTTCCGCATTGTTTCATCTTTCCGCATTGTTTCATCTTTCCGCATTGTTTCATCTTTCCGCATTGTTTCATCTTTCCGCATTGTTTCATCTTTCATCTTTCCGCATTGTTTCATCTTTCATCTTTCCGCATTCTTTCATCTTTCATCTTTCCGCATTGTTTCATCTTTCATCTTTCCGCATTGTTTCATCTTTCATCTTTCCGCATTGTTTCATCTTTCCGCATTGTTTCATCTTTCCGCATTGTTTCATCTTTCCGCATTGTTTCATCTTTCCGCATTGTTTCATCCTTCCGCATTGTTTCATCTTTCCGCATTGTTTCATCTTTCCGCATTGTTTCATCTTTCCGCATTGTTTCATCTTTCATCTTTCCGCATTGTTTCATCTTTCCGCATTGTTTCATCTTTCCGCATTGTTTCATCTTTCATCTTTCCGCATTGTTTCATCTTTCATCTTTCCGCTTTGTTTCATCTTTCATCTTCCGCATTGTTTCATCTTTCATCTTTCCGCATTGTTTCATCTTTCATCTTTCCGCATTCTATCATCTTTCATCTTTCCGCATTGTTTCATCTTTCCGCATTGTTTCATCTTTCCGCATTGTTTCATCTTTCCGCATTGTTTCATCTTTCCGCATTGTTTCATCTTTCATCTTTCCGCATTGTTTCATCTTTCATCTTTCCGCATTGTTTCATCTTTCATCTTTCCGCATTCTATCATCTTTCATCTTTCCGCATTGTTTCATCTTACCGCATTGTTTCATCTTTCATCTTTCCGCATTCTATCATCTTTCATCTTTCCGCATTGTTTCATCTTTCCGCATTGTTTCATCTTTCCGCATTGTTTCATCATTCATCTTTCCGCATTGTTTCATCTTTCATCTTTCCGCATTGTTTCATCTTTCCGCATTGTTTCATCTTTCATCTTTCCGCATTGTTTCATCTTTCATCTTTCCGCATTGTTTCATCTTTCATCTTTCCGCATTGTTTCATCTTTCATCTTTCCGCATTGTTTCATCTTTCATCTTTCCGCATTGTTTCATCTTTCATCTTTCCGCATTCTTTCATCTTTCATCTTTCCGCATTGTTTCATCTTTCATCTTTCCGCATTGTTTCATCTTTCATCTTTCCGCATTGTTTCATCTTTCATCTTTCCGCATTGTTTCATCTTTCAACTTTCCGCATTCTTTCATCTTTCATCTTTCCGCATTGTTTCATCTTTCATCTTTCCGCATTGTTTCATCTTTCATCTTTCCGCATTGTTTCATCTTTCCGCATTGTTTCATCTTTCATCTTCCGCATTCTTTCATCTTTCATCTTTCCGCAATGTTTCATCTTTCATCTTTCCGCATTTTTTCATCTTTCATCTTTCCGCATTGTTTCATCTTTCCGCATTGTTTCATCTTTCCGCATTGTTTCATCTTTCCGCATTGTTTCATCTTTCCGCATTGTTTCATCTTTCATCTTTCCGCATTGTTTCATCTTTCATCTTTCCGCATTCTTTCATCTTTCATCTTTCCGCATTGTTTCATCTTTCATCTTTCCGCATTGTTTCATCTTTCATCTTTCCGCATTGTTTCATCTTTCATCTTTCCGCATTCTTTCATCTTTCATCTTTCCGCATTGTTTCATCTTTCATCTTTCCGCATTTTTTCATCTTTCATCTTTCCGCATTTTTTCATCTTTCATCTTTCCGCATTGTTTCATCTTTCATCTTTCCGCATTGTTTCATCTTTCATCTTTCCGCATTGTTTCATCTTTCATCTTCCGCATTCTTTCATCTTTCATCTTTCCGCATTGTTTCATCTTTCATCTTTCCGCATTGTTTCATCTTTCATCTTTCCGCATACTTTCATCTTTCATCTTTCCGCATTGTTTCATCTTTCCTCATTGTTTCATCTTTCCGCATTGTTTCATCTTTCCGCATTGTTTCATCTTTCCGCATTGTTTCATCTTTCCGCATTGTTTCATCTTTCCGCATTGTTTCATCTTTCCGCATTGTTTCATCTTTCCGCATTGTTTCATCTTTCCGCATTGTTTCATCTTTCCGCATTGTTTCATCTTTCCGCATTGTTTCATCTTTCATCTTTCCGCATTGTTTCATCTTTCATCTTTCCGCATTGTTTCATCTTTCATCTTTCCGCATTGTTTCATCTTTCATCTTTCCGCATTGTTTCATCTTTCATCTTTCCGCATTGTTTCATCTTTCATCTTTCCGCATTGTTTCATCTTTCATCTTTCCGCATTGTTTCATCTTTCATCTTTCCGCATTGTTTCATCTTTCATCTTTCCGCATTGTTTCATCTTTCCGCATTGTTTCATCTTTCCGCATTGTTTCATCTTTCCGCATTGTTTCATCTTTCCGCATTGTTTCATCTTTCCGCATTGTTTCATCTTTCCGCATTGTTTCATCTTTCCGCATTGTTTCATCTTTCCGCATTGTTTCATCTTTCCGCATTGTTTCATCTTTCATCTTTCCGCATTGTTTCATCTTTCATCTTTCCGCTTTGTTTCATCTTTCATCTTCCGCATTGTTTCATCTTTCATCTTTCCGCATTGTTTCATCTTTCATCTTTCCGCATTCTATCATCTTTCATCTTTCCGCATTGTTTCATCTTTCCGCATTGTTTCATCTTTCCGCATTGTTTCATCTTTCATCTTTCCGCATTGTTTCATCTTTCATCTTTCCGCATTGTTTCATCTTTCATCTTTCCGCATTGTTTCATCTTTCATCTTTCCGCATTCTATCATCTTTCATCTTTCCGCATTGTTTCATCTTACCGCATTGTTTCATCTTTCATCTTTCCGCATTCTATCATCTTTCATCTTTCCGCATTGTTTCATCTTTCCGCATTGTTTCATCTTTCCGCATTGTTTCATCATTCATCTTTCCGCATTGTTTCATCTTTCATCTTTCCGCATTGTTTCATCTTTCATCTTTCCGCATTGTTTCATCTTTCATCTTTCCGCATTGTTTCATCTTTCATCTTTCCGCATTCTTTCATCTTTCATCTTTCCGCATTGTTTCATCTTTCATCTTTCCGCATTGTTTCATCTTTCATCTTTCCGCATTCTTTCATCTTTCATCTTTCCGCATTGTTTCATCTTTCATCTTTCCGCATTGTTTCATCTTTCATCTTTCCGCATTGTTTCATCTTTCATCTTTCCGCATTGTTTCATCTTTCATCTTTCCGCATTCTTTCATCTTTCATCTTTCCGCATTGTTTCATCTTTCATCTTTCCGCATTGTTTCATCTTTCATCTTTCCGCATTGTTTCATCTTTCCGCATTGTTTCATCTTTCATCTTCCGCATTCTTTCATCTTTCATCTTTCCGCAATGTTTCATCTTTCATCTTTCCGCATTTTTTCATCTTTCATCTTTCCGCATTGTTTCATCTTTCCGCATTGTTTCATCTTTCCGCATTGTTTCATCTTTCCGCATTGTTTCATCTTTCCGCATTGTTTCATCTTTCCGCATTGTTTCATCTTTCATCTTTCCGCATTGTTTCATCTTTCATCTTTCCGCATTCTTTCATCTTTCATCTTTCCGCATTGTTTCATCTTTCATCTTTCCGCATTGTTTCATCTTTCATCTTTCCGCATTGTTTCATCTTTCATCTTTCCGCATTTTTTCATCTTTCATCTTTCCGCATTGTTTCATCTTTCATCTTTCCGCATTGTTTCATCTTTCATCTTTCCGCATTGTTTCATCTTTCATCTTCCGCATTCTTTCATCTTTCATCTTTCCGCATTGTTTCATCTTTCATCTTTCCGCATTGTTTCATCTTTCATCTTTCCGCATTCTTTCATCTTTCATCTTTCCGCATTGTTTCATCTTTCCGCATTGTTTCATCTTTCCGCATTGTTTCATCTTTCCGCATTGTTTCATCTTTCCGCATTGTTTCATCTTTCCGCATTGTTTCATCTTTCCGCATTGTTTCATCTTTCCGCATTGTTTCATCTTTCCGCATTGTTTCATCTTTCATCTTTCCGCATTGTTTCATCTTTCATCTTTCCGCATTGTTTCATCTTTCATCTTTCCGCATTGTTTCATCTTTCATCTTTCCGCATTTTTTCATCTTTCATCTTTCCGCATTTTTTCATCTTTCATCTTTCCGCATTGTTTCATCTTTCATCTTTCCGCATTTTTTCATCTTTCATCTTTCCGCATTGTTTCATCTTTCATCTTTCCGCATTGTTTCATCTTTCCGCATTGTTTCATCTTTCCGCATTGTTTCATCTTTCCGCATTGTTTCATCTTTCCGCATTGTTTCATCTTTCCGCATTGTTTCATCTTTCCGCATTGTTTCATCTTTCCGCATTGTTTCATCTTTCCGCATTGTTTCATCTTTCCGCATTGTTTCATCTTTCCGCATTGTTTCATCTTTCCGCATTGTTTCATCTTTCCGCATTGTTTCATCTTTCCGCATTGTTTCATCTTTCCGCATTGTTTCATCTTTCCGCATTGTTTCATCTTTCCGCATTGTTTCATCTTTCCGCATTGTTTCATCTTTCCGCATTGTTTCATCTTTCCGCATTGTTTCATCTTTCCGCATTGTTTCATCTTTCCGCATTGTTTCATCTTTCCGCATTGTTTCATCTTTCCGCATTGTTTCATCTTTCCGCATTGTTTCATCTTTCCGCATTGTTTCATCTTTCCGCATTGTTTCATCTTTCCGCATTGTTTCATCTTTCCGCATGCTTTCATCTTTCCGCATTGTTTCATCTTTCCGCATTGTTTCATCTTTCCGCATTGTTTCATCTTTCCGCATTGTTTCATCTTTCCGCATTGTTTCATCTTTCCGCATTGTTTCATCTTTCCGCATTGTTTCATCTTTCCGCATTGTTTCATCTTTCCGCATTGTTTCATCTTTCCGCATTGTTTCATCTTTCCGCATTGTTTCATCTTTCCGCATTGTTTCATCTTTCCGCATTGTTTCATCTTTCCGCATTGTTTCATCTTTCCGCATTGTTTCATCTTTCCGCATTGTTTCATCTTTCCGCATTGTTTCATCTTTCCGCATTGTTTCAT
Source organism: Gastracanthus pulcherrimus (assembly GCA_949152435.1). NCBI lineage: Eukaryota > Metazoa > Arthropoda > Insecta > Hymenoptera > Pteromalidae > Gastracanthus > Gastracanthus pulcherrimus. The sequence goes on from CASCKD010000078.1 coordinate 324,836, forward strand.
CTTTCCGCATTGTTTCATCTTTCCGCATTGTTTCATCTTTCCGCATTGTTTCATCTTTCCGCATTGTTTCATCTTTCCGCATTGTTTCATCTTTCCGCATTGTTTCATCTTTCCGCATTGTTTCATCTTTCCGCATTGTTTCATCTTTCCGCATTGTTTCATCTTTCCGCATTGTTTCATCTTTCCGCATTGTTTCATCTTTCCGCATTGTTTCATCTTTCCGCATTGTTTCATCTTTCATCTTTCCGCATTGTTTCATCTTTCCGCATTGTTTCATCTTTCCGCATTGTTTCATCTTTCATCTTTCCGCTTTGTTTCATCTTTCATCTTTCCGCTTTGTTTCATCTTTCATCTTCCGCATTGTTTCATCTTTCATCTTTCCGCATTGTTTCATCTTTCATCTTTCCGCATTCTATCATCTTTCATCTTTCCGCATTGTTTCATCTTTCCGCATTGTTTCATCTTTCCGCATTGTTTCATCTTTCATCTTTCCGCATTGTTTCATCTTTCATCTTTCCGCATTGTTTCATCTTTCATCTTTCCGCATTGTTTCATCTTTCATCTTTCCGCATTGTTTCATCTTTCATCTTTCCGCATTGTTTCATCTTTCATCTTTCCGCATTCTTTCATCTTTCATCTTTCCGCATTGTTTCATCTTTCATCTTTCCGCATTGTTTCATCTTTCATCTTTCCGCATTGTTTCATCTTTCATCTTTCCGCATTGTTTCATCTTTCATCTTTCCGCATTCTTTCATCTTTCATCTTTCCGCATTGTTTCATCTTTCATCTTTCCGCATTGTTTCATCTTTCATCTTTCCGCATTGTTTCATCTTTCCGCATTGTTTCATCTTTCATCTTCCGCATTCTTTCATCTTTCATCTTTCCGCAATGTTTCATCTTTCATCTTTCCGCATTTTTTCATCTTTCATCTTTCCGCATTGTTTCATCTTTCCGCATTGTTTCATCTTTCCGCATTGTTTCATCTTTCCGCATTGTTTCATCTTACCGCATTGTTTCATCTTTCCGCATTGTTTCATCTTTCATCTTTCCGCATTGTTTCATCTTTCATCTTTCCGCATTCTTTCATCTTTCATCTTTCCGCATTGTTTCATCTTTCATCTTTCCGCATTGTTTCATCTTTCATCTTTCCGCATTGTTTCATCTTTCCGCATTGTTTCATCTTTCCGCATTGTTTCATCTTTCCGCATTGTTTCATCTTTCCGCATTGTTTCATCTTTCCGCATTGTTTCATCTTTCCGCATTGTTTCATCTTTCCGCATTGTTTCATCTTTCCGCATTGTTTCATCTTTCCGCATTGTTTCATCTTTCCGCATTGTTTCATCTTTCCGCATTGTTTCATCTTTCCGCATTGTTTCATCTTTCATCTTTCCGCATTGTTTCATCTTTCCGCATTGTTTCATCTTTCATCTTTCCGCATTGTTTCATCTTTCATCTTTCCGCTTTGTTTCATCTTTCATCTTTCCGCATTGTTTCATCTTTCATCTTTCCGCATTGTTTCATCTTTCCGCATTGTTTCATCTTTCATCTTTCCGCATTGTTTCATCTTTCATCTTTCCGGATTGTTTCATCTTTCATCTTTCCGCATTGTTTCATCTTTCATCTTTCCGCATTGTTTCATCTTTCATCTTTCCGCATTGTTTCATCTTTCCGCATTGTTTCATCTTTCATCTTTCCGCATTGTTTCATCTTTCATCTTTCCGCATTCTTTCATCTTTCATCTTTCCGCATTCTTTCATCTTTCATCTTTCCGCATTGTTTCATCTTTCATCTTTCCGCATTGTTTCATCTTTCATCTTTCCGCATTGTTTCATCTTTCATCTTTCCGCATTGTTTCATCTTTCAACTTTCCGCATTCTTTCATCTTTCATCTTTCCGCATTGTTTCATCTTTCATCTTTCCGCATTGTTTCATCTTTCATCTTTCCGCATTGTTTCATCTTTCCGCATTGTTTCATCTTTCATCTTCCGCATTCTTTCATCTTTCATCTTTCCGCAATGTTTCATTTTTCATCTTTCCGCATTTTTTCATCTTTCATCTTTCCGCATTGTTTCATCTTTCCGCATTGTTTCATCTTTCCGCATTGTTTCATCTTTCCGCATTGTTTCATCTTTCCGCATTGTTTCATCTTTCCGCATTGTTTCATCTTTCCGCATTGTTTCATCTTTCCGCATTGTTTCATCTTTCATCTTTCCGCATTGTTTCATCTTTCATCTTTCCGCATTCTTTCATCTTTCATCTTTCCGCATTGTTTCATCTTTCATCTTTCCGCATTGTTTCATCTTTCATCTTTCCGCATTGTTTCATCTTTCATCTTTCCGCATTCTTTCATCTTTCATCTTTCCGCATTGTTTCATCTTTCATCTTTCCGCATTTTTTCATCTTTCATCTTTCCGCATTTTTTCATCTTTCATCTTTCCGCATTGTTTCATCTTTCATCTTTCCGCATTGTTTCATCTTTCATCTTTCCGCATTGTTTCATCTTTCATCTTCCGCATTCTTTCATCTTTCATCTTTCCGCATTGTTTCATCTTTCATCTTTCCGCATTGTTTCATCTTTCATCTTTCCGCATACTTTCATCTTTCATCTTTCCGCATTGTTTCATCTTTCCGCATTGTTTCATCTTTCCGCATTGTTTCATCTTTCCGCATTGTTTCATCTTTCCGCATTGTTTCATCTTTCCGCATTGTTTCATCTTTCCGCATTGTTTCATCTTTCCGCATTGTTTCATCTTTCCGCATTGTTTCATCTTTCCGCATTGTTTCGTCTTTCCGCATTGTTTCATCTTTCCGCATTGTTTCATCTTTCCGCATTGTTTCATCTTTCATCTTTCCGCATTGTTTCATCTTTCATCTTTCCGCATTGTTTCATCTTTCATCTTTCCGCATTGTTTCATCTTTCATCTTTCCGCATTGTTTCATCTTTCATCTTTCCGCATTGTTTCATCTTTCATCTTTCCGCATTGTTTCATCTTTCATCTTTCCGCATTGTTTCATCTTTCATCTTTCCGCATTGTTTCATCTTTCCGCATTGTTTCATCTTTCCGCATTGTTTCATCTTTCCGCATTGTTTCATCTTTCCGCATTGTTTCATCTTTCCGCATTGTTTCATCTTTCCGCATTGTTTCATCTTTCCGCATTGTTTCATCTTTCCGCATTGTTTCATCTTTCCGCATTGTTTCATCTTTCCGCATTGTTTCATCTTTCCGCATTGTTTCATCTTTCCGCATTGTTTCATCTTTCCGCATTGTTTCATCTTTCATCTTTCCGCATTGTTTCATCTTTCATCTTTCCGCATTCTTTCATCTTTCATCTTTCCGCATTCTTTCATCTTTCATCTTTCCGCATTGTTTCATCTTTCATCTTTCCGCAATGTTTCATCTTTCATCTTTCCGCATTGTTTCATCTTTCATCTTTCCGCATTGTTTCATCTTTCCGCATTGTTTCATCTTTCATCTTTCCGCATTGTTTCATCTTTCATCTTTCCGCATTGTTTCATCTTTCATCTTTCCGCATTGTTTCATCTTTCATCTTTCCGCATTGTTTCATCTTTCATCTTTCCGCATTGTTTCATCTTTCATCTTTCCGCTTTGTTTCATCTTTCATCTTCCGCATTGTTTCATCTTTCATCTTTCCGTATTGTTTCATCTTTCATCTTTCCGCATTCTATCATCTTTCATCTTTCCGCATTGTTTCATCTTTCCGCATTGTTTCATCTTTCCGCATTGTTTCATCTTTCATCTTTCCGCATTGTTTCATCTTTCATCTTTCCGCATTGTTTCATCTTTCATCTTTCCGCATTCTATCATCTTTCATCTTTCCGCATTGTTTCATCTTACCGCATTGTTTCATCTTTCATCTTTCCGCATTCTATCATCTTTCATCTTTCCGCATTGTTTCATCTTTCCGCATTGTTTCATCTTTCCGCATTGTTTCATCATTCATCTTTCCGCATTGTTTCATCTTTCATCTTTCCGCATTGTTTCATCTTTCCGCATTGTTTCATCTTTCATCTTTCCGCATTGTTTCATCTTTCATCTTTCCGCATTGTTTCATCTTTCATCTTTCCGCATTGTTTCATCTTTCATCTTTCCGCATTGTTTCATCTTTCATCTTTCCGCATTGTTTCATCTTTCATCTTTCCGCATTGTTTCATCTTTCATCTTTCCGCATTGTTTCATCTTTCATCTTTCCGCATTGTTTCATCTTTCATCTTTCCGTATTGTTTCATCTTTCATCTTTCCGCTTTGTTTCATCTTTCATCTTCCGCATTGTTTCATCTTTCATCTTTCCGCATTGTTTCATCTTTCATCTTTCCGCATTCTATCATCTTTCATCTTTCCGCATTGTTTCATCTTTCCGCATTGTTTCATCTTTCATCTTTCCGCATTGTTTCATCTTTCATCTTTCCGCATTGTTTCATCTTTCATCTTTCCGCATTCTATCATCTTTCATCTTTCCGCATTGTTTCATCTTACCGCATTGTTTCATCTTTCATCTTTCCGCATTCTATCATCTTTCATCTTTCCGCATTGTTTCATCTTTCCGCATTGTTTCATCTTTCCGCATTGTTTCATCATTCATCTTTCCGCATTGTTTCATCTTTCATCTTTCCGCATTGTTTCATCTTTCCGCATTGTTTCATCTATCATCTTTCCGCATTGTTTCATCTTTCATCTTTCCGCATTGTTTCATCTTTCATCTTTCCGCATTGTTTCATCTTTCATCTTTCCGCATTGTTTCATCTTTCATCTTTCCGCATTGTTTCATCTTTCATCTTTCCGCATTCTTTCATCTTTCATCTTTCCGCATTGTTTCATCTTTCATCTTTCCGCATTGTTTCATCTTTCATCTTTCCGCATTGTTTCATATTTCATCTTTCCGCATTGTTTCATCTTTCATCTTTCCGCATTCTTTCATCTTTCATCTTTCCGCATTGTTTCATCTTTCATCTTTCCGCATTGTTTCATCTTTCATCTTTCCGCATTGTTTCATCTTTCCGCATTGTTTCATCTTTCATCTTCCGCATTCTTTCATCTTTCATCTTTCCGCAATGTTTCATCTTTCATCTTTCCGCATTTTTTCATCTTTCATCTTTCCGCATTGTTTCATCTTTCCGCATTGTTTCATCTTTCCGCATTGTTTCATCTTTCCGCATTGTTTCATCTTTCATCTTTCCGCATTGTTTCATCTTTCATCTTTCCGCATTCTTTCATCTTTCATCTTTCCGCATTGTTTCATCTTTCATCTTTCCGCATTGTTTCATCTTTCATCTTTCCGCATTCTTTCATCTTTCATCTTTCCGCATTGTTTCATCTTTCATCTTTCCGCATTCTTTCATCTTTCATCTTTCCGCATTGTTTCATCTTTCATCTTTCCGCATTGTTTCATCTTTCCGCATTGTTTCATCTTTCATCTTTCCGCATTGTTTCATCTTTCATCTTTCCGCATTCTTTCATCTTTCATCTTTCCGCATTGTTTCATCTTTCATCTTTCCGCATTGTTTCATCTTTCATCTTTCCGCATTCTTTCATCTTTCATCTTTCCGCATTGTTTCATCTTTCATCTTTCCGCATTCTTTCATCTTTCATCTTTCCGCATTGTTTCATCTTTCATCTTTCCGCATTTTTTCATCTTTCATCTTTCCGCATTGTTTCATCTTTCATCTTTCCGCATTGTTTCATCTTTCCGCATTTTTTCATCTTTCATCTTTCCGAATTGTTTCATCTTTCATCTTTCCGCATCGTTTCATCTTTCCGCATTGTTTCATCTTTCCGCATTGTTTCATCTTTCCGCATTGTTTCATCTTTCCACATTGTTTAATCTTTCCGCATTGTTTCATCTTTCGGCATTGTTTCATCTTTCCGCATTGTTTCACCTTTCCGCATTGTTTCATCTTTCCGCATTGTTTCATCTTTCCGCATTGTTTCATCTTTCATCTTTCCGCATTCTTTCATCTTTCATCTTTCCGCATTGTTTCATCTTTCATCTTTCCGCATTGTTTCATCTTTCATCTTTCCGCATTGTTTCATCTTTCATCTTTCCGCATTCTTTCATCTTTCATCTTTCCGCATTGTTTCATCTTTCATCTTTCCGCATTGTTTCATCTTTCATCTTTCCGCATTGTTTCATCTTTCCGCATTGTTTCATCTTTCCGCATTGTTTCATCTTTCCGCATTGTTTCATCTTTCCGCATTGTTTCATCTTTCCGCATTGTTTCATCTTTCCGCATTGTTTCATCTTTCCGCATTGTTTCATCTTTCCGCATTGTTTCATCTTTCCGCATTGTTTCATCTTTCATCTTTCCGCATTGTTTCATCTTTCATCTTTCCGCATTCTTTCATCTTTCATCTTTCCGCATTCTTTCATCTTTCATCTTTCCGCATTGTTTCATCTTTCATCTTTCCGCAATGTTTCATCTTTCATCTTTCCGCATTGTTTCATCTTTCATCTTTCCGCATTGTTTCATCTTTCCGCATTGTTTCATCTTTCATCTTTCCGCATTGTTTCATCTTTCATCTTTCCGCATTGTTTCATCTTTCATCTTTCCGCATTGTTTCATCTTTCATCTTTCCGCATTGTTTCATCTTTCATCTTTCCGCATTGTTTCATCTTTCATCTTTCCGCTTTGTTTCATCTTTCATCTTCCGCATTGTTTCATCTTTCATCTTTCCGTATTGTTTCATCTTTCATCTTTCCGCATTCTATCATCTTTCATCTTTCCGCATTGTTTCATCTTTCCGCATTGTTTCATCTTTCCGCATTGTTTCATCTTTCCGCATTGTTTCATCTTTCATCTTTCCGCATTGTTTCATCTTTCATCTTTCCGCATTGTTTCATCTTTCATCTTTCCGCATTCTATCATCTTTCATCTTTCCGCATTGTTTCATCTTACCGCATTGTTTCATCTTTCATCTTTCCGCATTCTATCATCTTTCATCTTTCCGCATTGTTTCATCTTTCCGCATTGTTTCATCTTTCCGCATTGTTTCATCATTCATCTTTCCGCATTGTTTTATCTTTCATCTTTCCGCATTGTTTCATCTTTCCGCATTGTTTCATCTTTCATCTTTCCGCATTGTTTCATCTTTCATCTTTCCGCATTGTTTCATCTTTCATCTTTCCGCATTGTTTCATCTTTCATCTTTCCGCATTGTTTCATCTTTCATCTTTCCGCATTGTTTCATCTTTCATCTTTCCGCATTGTTTCATCTTTCATCTTTCCGCATTGTTTCATCTTTCATCTTTCCGCATTGTTTCATCTTTCATCTTTCCGTATTGTTTCATCTTTCATCTTTCCGCTTTGTTTCATCTTTCATCTTCCGCATTGTTTCATCTTTCATCTTTCCGCATTGTTTCATCTTTCATCTTTCCGCATTCTATCATCTTTCATCTTTCCGCATTGTTTCATCTTTCCGCATTGTTTCATCTTTCATCTTTCCGCATTGTTTCATCTTTCATCTTTCCGCATTGTTTCATCTTTCATCTTTCCGCATTCTATCATCTTTCATCTTTCCGCATTGTTTCATCTTACCGCATTGTTTCATCTTTCATCTTTCCGCATTCTATCATCTTTCATCTTTCCGCATTGTTTCATCTTTCCGCATTGTTTCATCTTTCCGCATTGTTTCATCATTCATCTTTCCGCATTGTTTCATCTTTCATCTTTCCGCATTGTTTCATCTTTCCGCATTGTTTCATCTATCATCTTTCCGCATTGTTTCATCTTTCATCTTTCCGCATTGTTTCATCTTTCATCTTTCCGCATTGTTTCATCTTTCATCTTTCCGCATTGTTTCATCTTTCATCTTTCCGCATTGTTTCATCTTTCATCTTTCCGCATTCTTTCATCTTTCATCTTTCCGCATTGTTTCATCTTTCATCTTTCCGCATTGTTTCATCTTTCATCTTTCCGCATTGTTTCATATTTCATCTTTCCGCATTGTTTCATCTTTCATCTTTCCGCATTCTTTCATCTTTCATCTTTCCGCATTGTTTCATCTTTCATCTTTCCGCATTGTTTCATCTTTCATCTTTCCGCATTGTTTCATCTTTCCGCATTGTTTCATCTTTCATCTTCCGCATTCTTTCATCTTTCATCTTTCCGCAATGTTTCATCTTTCATCTTTCCGCATTTTTTCATCTTTCATCTTTCCGCATTGTTTCATCTTTCCGCATTGTTTCATCTTTCCGCATTGTTTCATCTTTCCGCAGTGTTTCATCTTTCCGCATTGTTTCATCTTTCCGCATTGTTTCATCTTTCCGCATTGTTTCATCTATCATCTTTCCGCATTGTTTCATCTTTCATCTTTCCGCATTCTTTCATCTTTCATCTTTCCGCATTGTTTCATCTTTCATCTTTCCGCATTGTTTCATCTTTCATCTTTCCGCATTCTTTCATCTTTCATCTTTCCGCATTGTTTCATCTTTCATCTTTCCGCATTCTTTCATCTTTCATCTTTCCGCATTGTTTCATCTTTCATCTTTCCGCATTGTTTCATCTTTCCGCATTGTTTCATCTTTCATCTTTCCGCATTGTTTCATCTTTCATCTTTCCGCATTCTTTCATCTTTCATCTTTCCGCATTGTTTCATCTTTCATCTTTCCGCATTGTTTCATCTTTCATCTTTCCGCATTCTTTCATCTTTCATCTTTCCGCATTGTTTCATCTTTCATCTTTCCGCATTCTTTCATCTTTCATCTTTCCGCATTGTTTCATCTTTCATCTTTCCGCATTTTTTCATCTTTCATCTTTCCGCATTGTTTCATCTTTCCGCATTTTTTCATCTTTCATCTTTCCGAATTGTTTCATCTTTCATCTTTCCGCATCGTTTCATCTTTCCGCATTGTTTCATCTTTCCGCATTGTTTCATCTTTCCGCATTGTTTCATCTTTCCACATTGTTTAATCTTTCCGCATTGTTTCATCTTTCGGCATTGTTTCATCTTTCCGCATTGTTTCACCTTTCCGCATTGTTTCATCTTTCCGCATTGTTTCATCTTTCCGCATTGTTTCATCTTTCATCTTTCCGCATTCTTTCATCTTTCATCTTTCCGCATTGTTTCATCTTTCATCTTTCCGCATTGTTTCATCTTTCATCTTTCCGCATTGTTTCATCTTTCATCTTTCCGCATTCTTTCATCTTTCATCTTTCCGCATTGTTTCATCTTTCATCTTTTCGCATTTTTTCATCTTTCATCTTTCCGCATTTTTTCATCTTTCATCTTTCCGCATTGTTTCATCTTTCATCTTTCCGCATTGTTTCATCTTTCATCTTTCCGCATTGTTTCATCTTTCATCTTCCGCATTCTTTCATCTTTCATCTTTCCGCATTGTTTCATCTTTCATCTTTACGCATTGTTTCATCTTTCATCTTTCCGCATTCTTTCATCTTTCATCTTTCCGCATTGTTTCATCTTTCCGCATCGTTTCATCTTTCCGCATTGTTTCATCTTTCCGCATTGTTTCATCTTTCCGCATTGTTTCATCTTTCCGCATTGTTTCATCTTTCCGCATTGTTTCATCTTTCATCTTTCCGCATTGTTTCATCTTTCATCTTTCCGCATTGTTTCATCTTTCATCTTTCCGCATTGTTTCATCTTTCATCTTTCCGCATTGTTTCATCTTTCATCTTTCCGCATTGTTTCATCTTTCATCTTTCCGCATTGTTTCATCTTTCATCTTTCCGCATTGTTTCATCTTTCATCTTTCCGCATTGTTTCATCTTTCATCTTTCCGCATTGTTTCATCTTTCATCTTTCCGCATTGTTTCATCTTTCCGCATTGTTTCATCTTTCCGCATTGTTTCATCTTTCATCTTTCCGCATTGTTTCATCTTTCATCTTTCCGCATTCTTTCATCTTTCATCTTTCCGCATTCTTTCATCTTTCATCTTTCCGCATTGTTTCATCTTTCATCTTTCCGCAATGTTTCATCTTTCATCTTTCCGCATTGTTTCATCTTTCATCTTTCCGCATTGTTTCATCTTTCCGCATTGTTTCATCTTTCCGCATTGTTTCATCTTTCATCTTTCCGCATTGTTTCATCTTTCATCTTTCCGCATTGTTTCATCTTTCATCTTTCCGCATTGTTTCATCTTTCCGCATTGTTTCATCTTTCCGCATTGTTTCATCTTTCATCTTTCCGCATTGTTTCATCTTTCATCTTTCCGCATTGTTTCATCTTTCATCTTTCCGCATTGTTTCATCTTTCATCTTTCCGCATTGTTTCATCATTCATCTTTCCGCATTGTTTCATCTTTCCGCATTGTTTCATCTTTCATCTTTCCGCAATGTTTCATCTTTCATCTTTCCGCATTCTTTCATCTTTCATCTTTCCGCATTGTTTCATCTTTCATCTTTCCGCATTGTTTCATCTTTCATCTTTCCGCATTCTTTCATCTTTCCGCATTGTTTCATCTTTCCGCATTGTTTCATCTTTCATCTTTCCGCATTGTTTCATCTTTCATCTTTCCGCATTGTTTCATCTTTCATCTTTCCGCATTCTTTTATCTTTCATCTTTCCGCATTGTTTCATCTTTCATCTTTCCGCAATGTTTCATCTTTCATCTGTCCGCATTGTTTCATCTTTCATCTTTCCGCATTCTTTCATCTTTCATCTTTCCGCATTGTTTCATCTTTCATCTTTCCGCATTGTTTCATCTTTCATCTTTCCGCATTTTCTCATCTTTCATCTTTCCGCATTCTTTCATTTTTCATCTTTCCGCATTCTTTCATCTTTCATCTTTCCGCTTTGTTTCATCTTTCATCTTTCCGCATTGTTTCATCTTTCGTCTCTCCGCATAGTTTCATCTTTCATCTTTCCGCATTGTTTCATCTTTCATCTTTCCGCATTCTTTCATCTTTCATCTTTCCGCATTGTTTCATCTTTCATCTTTCCGCAATGTTTCATCTTTCATCTTTCCGCATTCTTTCATCTTTCATCTTTCCGCATTGTTTCATCTTTCATCTTTCCGCATTGTTTCATCTTTCCGCATTGTTTCATCTTTCCGCATTGTTTCATCTTTCCGCATTGTTTCATCTTTCCGCATTGTTTCATCTTTCCGCATTGTTTCATCTTTCCGCATTGTTTCATCTTTCCGCATTGTTTCATCTTTCCGCATTGTTTCATCTTTCCGCATTGTTTCATCTTTCCGCATTGTTTCATCTTTCCGCATTGTTTCATCTTTCCGCATTGTTTCATCTTTCCGCATTGTTTCATCTTTCCGCATTGTTTCATCTTTCCGCATTGTTTCATCTTTCCGCATTGTTTCATCTTTCCGCATTGTTTCATCTTTCCGCATTGTTTCATCTTTCCGCATTGTTTCATCTTTCCGCATTGTTTCATCTTTCATCTTTCCGCTTTGTTTCATCTTTCATCTTTCCGCATTGTATCATCTTTCATCTTTCCGCATTGTTTCATCTTTCATCTTTCCGCATTGTTTCATCTTTCATCTTTCCGCATTCTTTCATCTTTCATCTTTCCGCATTGTTTCATCTTTCATCTTTCCGCAATGTTTCATCTTTCATCTTTCCGCATTGTTTCATCTTTCATCTTTCCGCATTCTTTCATCTTTCATCTTTCCGCATTGTTTCATCTTTCATCTTTCCGCATTGTTTCATCTTTCCGCACTGTTTCATCTTTCATCTTCCGCATTCTTTCAACTTTCATCTTTCCGCATTGTTTCATCTTTCATCTTTCCGCATTGTTTCATCTTTCATCTTTCCGCATTGTTTCATCTTTCATCTTTCCGCATTGTTTCATCTTTCCGCATTGTTTCATCTTTCATCTTTCCGCATTCTTTCATCTTTCATCTTTCCGCATTGTTTCATCTTTCATCCTTCCGCATTGTTTCATCTTTCATCTTCCGCATTCTTTCATCTTTCATCTTTCCGCATTGTTTCATCTTTCATCTTTCCGCATTGTTTCATCTTTCATCTTTCCGCATTGTTTCATCTTTCATCTTTCCGCATTGTTTCATCTTTCATCTTTCCGCATTGTTTCATCTTTCATCTTTCCGCATTCTTTCATCTTTCATCTTTCCGCATTCTTTCATCTTTCATCTTTCCGCATTGTTTCATATTTCATCTTTCCGCATTTTTTCATCTTTCATCTTTCCGCATTCTTTCATCTTTCATCTTTCCGCATTGTTTCATCTTTCATCTTTCCGCATTTTTTCATCTTTCATCTTTCCGCATTCTTTCATCTTTCATCTTTCCGCATTGTTTCATCTTTCATCTTTCCGCATTGTTTCATCTTTCATCTTTCCGCATTCTTTCATCTTTCATCTTTCCGCATTCTTTCATCTTTCATCTTTCCGCATTCTTTCATCTTTCATCTTTCCGCATTGTTTCATCTTTCATCTTTCCGCATTGTTTCATCTTTCATCTTTCCGCATTTTTTCATCTTTCATTTTTCCGCATTCTTTCATCTTTCATCTTTCATCTTTCCGCATTCTTTCATCTTTCATCTTTCCGCATTCTTTCATCTTTCATCTTTCCGCATTGTTTCATCTTTCATCTTTCCGCAATGTTTCATCTTTCCTCTTTCCGCATTCTTTCATCTTTCATCTTTCCGCATTGTTTCATCTTTCATCTTTCCGCATTGTTTCATCTTTCATCTTTCCGCATTCTTTCATCTTTCATCTTTCCGCATTGTTTCATCTTTCCGCATTGTTTCATCTTTCCGCATTGTTTCATCTTTCCGCATTGTTTCATCTTTCCGCATTGTTTCATCTTTCATCTTTCCGCATTGTTTCATCTTTCATCTTTCCGCATTGTTTCATCTTTCATCTTTCCGCATTGTTTCATCTTTCATCTTTCCGCATTCTTTCATCTTTCATCTTTCCGCATTGTTTCATCTTTCATCTTTCCGCAATGTTTCATCTTTCATCTTTCCGCATTGTTTCATCTTTCATCTTTCCGCATTCTTTCATCTTTCATCTTTCCGCAATGTTTCATCTTTCATCTTTCCGCATTGTTTCATCTTTCCGCATTGTTTCATCTTTCCGCATTGTTTCATCTTTCATCTTCCGCATTCTTTCATCTTTCATCTTTCCGCATTGTTTCATCTTTCATCTTTCCGCATTGTTTCATCTTTCATCTTTCCGCATTGTTTCATCTTTCATCTTTCCGCATTGTTTCATCTTTCCGCATTGTTTCATCTTTCCGCATTGTTTCATCTTTCCGCATTGTTTCATCTTTCCGCATTGTTCCATCTTTCCGCATTGTTTCATCTTTCCGAATTGTTTCATCTTTCCGCATTGTTTCATCTTTCCGCATTGTTTCATCTTTCCGCATTGTTTCATCTTTCCGCATTGTTTCATCTTTCCGCATTGTTTCATCTTTCCGCATTGTTTCATCTTTCCGCATTGTTTCATCTTTCCGCATTGTTTCATCTTTCCGCATTGTTTCATCTTTCCGCATTGTTTCATCTTTACGCATTGTTTCATCTTTCCGCATTGTTTCATCTTTCCGCATTGTTTCATCTTTCCGCATTGTTTCATCTTTCCGCATTGTTTCATCTTTCCGCATTGTTTCATCTTTCCGCATTGTTTCATCTTTCATCTTTCCGCATTGTTTCATCTTTCCGCATTGTTTCATCTTTCATCTTTCCGCATTGTTTCATCTTTCATCTTTCCGCTTTGTTTCATCTTTCATCTTCCGCATTCTTTCATCTTTCATCTTTCCGCATTGTTTCATCTTTCATCTTTCCGCATTTTTTCATCTTTCATCTTTCCGCATTGTTTCATCTTTCATCTTTCCGCATTTTTTCATCTTTCCGCATTGTTTCATCTTTCCGCATTGTTTCATCTTTCCGCATTGTTTCATCTTTCCGCATTGTTTCATCTTTCATCTTTCCGCATTGATTCATCTTTCATCTTTCCGCATTGTATCATCTTTCATCTTACCGCAGTTTTTCATCTTTCATCTTTCCGCATTGTTTCATCTTTCCGCATTGTTTCATCTTTCATCTTTCCGCATTGTTTCATCTTTCATCTTTCCGCATTCTTTCATCTTTCATCTTCCGCATTCTTTCATCTTTCATCTTTCCGCATTGTTTCATCTTGCATCTTTCCGCATTTTTTCATCTTTCATCTTTCCGCATTATTTCATCTTTCATCTTTCCGCATTGTTTCATCTTTCCGCATTGTTTCATCTTTCATCTTTCCGCATTCTTTCATCTTTCATCTTTCCGCATTGTTTCATCTTTCATCTTTCCGCATTGTTTCATCTTTCATCTTCCGCATTCTTTCATCTTTCATCTTTCAGCATTGTTTCATCTTTCATCTTTCCGCATTGTTTCATCTTTCAACTTTCCGCATTGTTTCATCTTTCATCTTTCCGCATTGTTTCATCTTTCATCTTTCCGCATTGTTTCATCTTTCATCTTTCCGCATTCTTTCATCTTTCATCTTTCCGCATTTTTTCATCTTTCATCTTTCCGCATTGTTTCATCTTTCATCTTTCCGCATTCTTTCATCTTTCATCTTTCCGCATTGTTTCATCTTTCATCTTTCCGCATTGTTTCGTCTTTCATCTTTCCGCATTCTTTCATCTTTCATCTTTCCGCATTGTTTCATCTTGCATCTTTCCGCATTTTTTCATCTTTCATCTTTCCGCATTGTTTCATCTTTCATCTTTCCGCATTGTTTCATCTTTCATCTTCCGCATTCTTTCATCTTTCATCTTTCCGCATTGTTTCATCTTTCATCTTACCGCAGTTTTTCATCTTTCATCTTTCCGCATTGTTTCATCTTACCGCATTGTTTCATCTTTCATCTTTCCGCATTGTTTCATCTTTCATCTTTCCGCATTCTTTCATCTTTCATCTTTCCGCATTGTTTCATCTTTCATCTTTCCGCATTTTTTCATCTTTCATCTTTCCGCATTCTTTCATCTTTCATCTTTCCGCATTGTTTCATCTTTCATATTTCCGCATTTTTTCATCTTTCATCTTTCCGCATTCTTTCGTCTTTCATCTTTCCGCATTGTTTCATCTTTCATCTTTCCGCATTTTTTCATCTTTCATCTTTCCGCATTTTTTCATCTTTCATCTTTCCGCATTGTTTCATCTTTCATCTTTCCGCATTTTTTCATCTTTCATCTTTCCGCATTGTTTCATCTTTCATCTTTCCGCATTGTTTCATCTTTCCGCATTGTTTCATCTTTCCGCATTTTTTCATCTTTCCGCATTGTTTCATCTTTCCGCATTGTTTCATCTTTCCGCATTGTTTCATCTTTCCGCATTGTTTCATCTTTCCGCATTGTTTCATCTATCCGCATTGTTTCATCTTTCATCTTTCCGCATTGTTTCATCTTTCCGCATTGTTTCATCTTTCCGCATTGTTTCATCTTTCCGCATTGTTTCATCTTTCCGCATTGTTTCATCTTTCATCTATCCGCATTGTTTCATCTTTCCGCATTGTTTCATCTTTCATCTTTCCGCATTGTTTCATCTTTCATCTTTCCGCATTGTTTCATCTTTCATCTTTCGGCATTGTTTCATCTTTCATCTTTCCGCATTGTTTCATCTTTCATCTTTCCGCATTGTTTCATCTTTCCGCATTGTTTCATCTTTCATCTTTCCGCATTCTTTCATCTTTCATCTTTCCGCATTGTTTCATCTTTCATCTTTCCGCATTGTTTCATCTTTCATCTTTCCGCATTGTTTCATCTTTCATCTTCCGCATTCTTTCATCTTTCATCTTTCCGCATTGTTTCATCTTTCATCTTTCCGCATTTTTTCATCTTTCATCTTTCCGCATTGTTTCATCTTTCATCTTTCCGCATTTTTTCATCTTTCATCTTTCCGCATTGTTTCATCTTTCATCTTTCCGCATTTTTTCATCTTTCATCTTTCCGCATTGTTTCATCTTTCATCTTTCCGCATTGTTTCATCTTTCCGCATTGTTTCATCTTTCCGCATTGTTTCATCTTTCCGCATTGTTTCATCTTTCCGCATTGTTTCATCTTTCCGCATTGTTTCATCTTTCCGCATTGTTTCATCTTTCCGCATTGTTTCATCTTTCCGCATTGTTTCATCTTTCCGCATTGTTTCATCTTTCCGCATTGTTTCATCTTTCCGCATTGTTTCATCTTTCCGCATTGTTTCATCTTTCCGCATTGTTTCATCTTTCCGCATTGTTTCATCTTTCCGCATTGTTTCATCTTTCCGCATTGTTTCATCTTTCCGCATTGTTTCATCTTTCCGCATTGTTTCATCTTTCCGCATTGTTTCATCTTTCCGCATTGTTTCATCTTTCCGCATTGTTTCATCTTTCCGCATTGTTTCATCTTTCCGCATTGTTTCATCTTTCCGCATTGTTTCATCTTTCCGCATTGTTTCATCTTTCCGCATTGTTTCATCTTTCCGCATTGTTTCATCTTTCCGCATTGTTTCATCTTTCCGCATTGTTTCATCTTTCCGCATTGTTTCATCTTTCCGCATTGTTTCATCTTTCCGCATTGTTTCATCTTTCCGCATTGTTTCATCTTTCCGCATTGTTTCATCTTTCCGCATTGTTTCATCTTTCCGCATTGTTTCATCTTTCCGCATTGTTTCATCTTTCCGCATTGTTTCATCTTTCATCTTTCCGCATTGTTTCATCTTTCATCTTTCCGTATTGTTTCATTTTTCCGCATTGTTTCATCTTTCCGCATTGTTTCATCTTTCATCTTTCCGCTTTGTTTCACTTTTCATCTTCCGCATTCTTTCATCTTTCATCTTTCCGCATTGTTTCATCTTTCATCTTTCCGCATTTTTTCATCTTTCATATTTCCGCATTGTTTCATCTTTCATCTTTCCGCATTTTTTCATCTTTCATCTTTCCGCATTGTTTCATCTTTCATCTTTCCGCATTGTTTCATCTTTCCGCATTGTTTCATCTTTCCGCATTGTTTCATCTTTCCGCATTGTTTCATCTTTCCGCATTGTTTCATCTTTCCGCATTGTTTCATCTTTCATCTTTCCGCATTGTTTCATCTTTCATCTTTCCGCATTGTTTCATCTTTCATCTTTCCGCATTGTTTCATCTTTCATCTTTCCGCATTGTTTCATCTTTCATCTTTCCGCATTCTTTCATCTTTCATCTTTCCGCATTGTTTCATCTTTCATCTTTCCGCATTGTTTCATCTTTCATCTTTCCGCATTGTTTCATCTTTCATCTTTCCGCATTCTTTCATCTTTCATCTTTCCGCATTGTTTCATCTTTCATCTTTCCGCATTGTTTCATCTTTCATCTTTCCGCATTGTTTCATCTTTCATCTTTCCGCATTGTTTCATCTTTCATCTTTCCGCATTGTTTCATCTTTCATCTTTCCGCATTCTTTCATCTTTCATCTTTCCGCATTGTTTCATCTTTCATCTTTCCGCATTGTTTCATCTTTCATCTTTCCGCATTGTTTCATCTTTCATCTTCCGCATTCTTTCATCTTTCATCTTTCCGCATTGTTTCATCTTTCATCTTTCCGCATTTTTTCATCTTTCATCT
This sequence comes from Gastracanthus pulcherrimus, assembly GCA_949152435.1. Lineage (NCBI taxonomy): Eukaryota > Metazoa > Arthropoda > Insecta > Hymenoptera > Pteromalidae > Gastracanthus > Gastracanthus pulcherrimus. The sequence goes on from CASCKD010000078.1 coordinate 342,345, forward strand.
TTCCGCATTGTTTCATCTTTCATCTTTCCGCATTTTTTCATCTTTCATCTTTCCGCATTCTTTCATCTTTCATCTTTCCGCATTGTTTCATCTTTCATCTTTCCGCATTGTTTCATCTTTCCGCATTGTTTCATCTTTCATCTTTCCGCATTGTTTCATCTTTCATCTTTCCGCAATGTTTCATCTTTCATCTTTCCGCATTGTTTCATCTTTCATCTTTCCGCATTCTTTCATCTTTCATCTTTCCGCATTGTTTCATCTTTCATCTTTCCGCATTGTTTCATCTTTCATCTTTCCGCATTCTTTCATCTTTCATCTTTCCGCATTGTTTCATCTTTCATCTTTCCGCATTCTTTCATCTTTCATCTTTCCGCATTGTTTCATCTTTCATCTTTCCGCATTGTTTCATCTTTCATCTTTCCGCATTTTTTCATCTTTCATCTTTCCGCATTGTTTCATCTTTCATCTTTCCGCATTTTTTCATCTTTCATCTTTCCGCATTGTTTCATCTTTCATCTTTCCGCATTGTTTCATCTTTCCGCATTGTTTCACCTTTCCGCATTGTTTCATCTTTCCGCATTGTTTCATCTTTCCGCATTGTTTCATCTTTCCGCATTGTTTCATCTTTCCGCATTGTTTCATCTTTCCGCATTGTTTCATCTTTCCGCATTGTTTCATCTTTCCGCATTGTTTCATCTTTCCGCATTGTTTGATCTTTCCGCATTGTTTCATCTTTCCGCATTGTTTCATCTTTCCGCATTGTTTCATCTTTCCGCATTGTTTCATCTTTCCGCATAGTTTCATCTTTCCGCATTGTTTCATCTTTCCGCATTGTTTCATCTTTCCGCATTGTTTCATCTTTCCGCATTGTTTCATCTTTCCGCATTGTTTCATCTTTCCGCATTGTTTCATCTTTCCGCATTGTTTCATCTTTCCGCATTGTTTCATCTTTCCGCATTGTTTCATCTTTCCGCATTGTTTCATCTTTCCGCATTGTTTCATCTTTCCGCATTGTTTCATCTTTCCGCACTGTTTCATCTTTCCGCATTGTTTCATCTTTCATCTTTCCGCATTGTTTCATCTTTCATCTGTCCGCATTCTTTCATCTTTCATCTTTCCGCATTGTTTCATCTTTCATCTTTCCGCATTGTTTCATCTTTCATCTTTCCGCATTGTTTCATCTTTCATCTTTCCGCATTCTTTCATCTTTCATCTTTCCGCATTGTTTCATCTTTCATCTTTCCGCATTGTTTCATCTTTCATCTTTCCGCATTGTTTCATCTTTCCGCATTGTTTCATCTTTCATCTTCCGCATTCTTTCATCTTTCATCTTTCCGCATTGTTTCATCTTTCATCTTTCCGCATTTTTTCATCTTTCATATTTCCGCATTGTTTCATCTTTCCGCATTGTTTCATCTTTCCGCATTGTTTCATCTTTCCGCATTGTTTCATCTTTCATCTTTCCGCATTCTTTCATCTTTCATCTTTCCGCATTGTTTCATGTTTCATCTTTCCGCATTGTTTCATCTTTCATCTTTCCGCATTGTTTCATTTTTCATCTTTCCGCATTCTTTCATCTTTCATCTTTCCGCATTGTTTCATCTTTCATCTTTCCGCATTGTTTCATCTTTCATCTTTCCGCATTGTTTCATCTTTCATCTTCCGCATTCTTTCATCTTTCATCTTTCCGCATTCTTTCATCTTTCATCTTTCCGCATTGTTTCATCTTTCATCTTTCCGCATTGTTTCATCTTTCATCTTTCCGCATTCTTTTATCTTTCATCTTTCCGCATTGTTTCATCTTTCATCTTTCCGCATTCTTTCATCTTTCATCTTTCCGCATTGTTTCATCTTTCCGCATTGTTTCATCATTCCGCATTGTTTCATCTTTCCGCATTGTTTCATCTTTCCGCATTGTTTCATCTTTCATCTTTCCGCATTGTTTCATCTTTCATCTTCCGCATTCTTTCATCTTTCATCTTTCCGCATTGTTTCATCTTTCATCTTTCCGCATTTTTTCATCTTTCATCTTTCCGCATTGTTTCATCTTTCATCTTTCCGCATTGTTTCATCTTTCATCTTTCCGCATTTTTTCATCTTTCATCTTTCCGCATTGTTTCATCTTTCATCTTTCCGCATTGTTTCATCTTTCCGCATTGTTTCATCTTTCCGCATTGTTTCATCTTTCCGCATTGTTTCATCTTTCCGCATTGTTTCATCTTTCCGCATTGTTTCATCTTTCCGCATTGTTTCATCTTTCCGCATTGTTTCATCTTTCATCTTTCCGCATTCTTTCATCTTTCATCTTTCCGCATTGTTTCATCTTTCATCTTTCCGCATTGTTTCATCTTTCATCTTTCCGCATTGTTTCATCTTTCATCTTTCCGCATTGTTTCATCTTTCATCTTTCCGCATTGTTTCATCTTTCATCTTTCCGCATTGTTTCATCTTTCATCTTTCCGCATTGTTTCATCTTTCATCTTTCCGCATTGTTTCATCTTTCATCTTCCGCATTCTTTCATCTTTCATCTTTCCGCATTGTTTCATCTTTCATCTTTCCGCATTTTTTCATCTTTCATCTTTCCGCATTGTTTCATCTTTCATCTTTCCGCATTTTTTCATCTTTCATCTTTCCGCATTCTTTCATCTTTCATCTTTCCGCATTATTTCATCTTTCATCTTCCGCATTCTTTCATCTTTCATCTTTCCGCATTGTTTCATCTTTCATCTTTCCGCATTTTTTCATCTTTCATCTTTCCGCATTGTTTCATCTTTCCGCATTGTTTTATCTTTCCGCATTGTTTCATCTTTCATCTTTCCGCATTGTTTCATCTTTCATCTTTCCGCATTGTTTCATCTTTCATCTTTCCGCATTGTTTCATCTTTCATCTTTCCGCATTGTTTCATCTTTCATCTTTCCGCAATGTTTCATCTTTCATCTTTCCGCATTGTTTCGTCTTTCATCTTTCCGCATTCTTTCATCTTTCATCTTTCCGCATTGTTTCATCTTTCATCTTTCCGCATTGTTTCATCTTTCCGCATTGTTTCATCTTTCATCTTCCGCATTCTTTCATCTTTCATCTTTCCGCATTGTTTCATCTTTCATCTTTCCGCATTTTTTCATCTTTCATCTTTCCGCATTGTTTCATCTTTCATCCTTCCGCATTGTTTCATCTTTCCGCATTGTTTCATCTTTCCGCGTTGTTTCATCTTTCCGCATTGTTTCATCTTTCCCCATTGTTTCATCTTTCCGCATTGTTTCATCTTTCCGCATTGTTTCATCTTTCCGCATTGTTTCATCTTTCCGCATTGTTTCTTCTTTCATCTTTCCGCATTGTTTCATCTTTCATCTTTCCGCATTGTTTCATCTTTCATCTTTCCGCATTGTTTCATCTTTCATCTTTCCGCATTGTTTCATCTTTCATCTTTCCGCATTCTTTCATCTTTCATCTTTCCGCATTGTTTCATCTTTCATCTTTCCGCATTGTTTCATCTTTCATCTTTCCGCATTGTTTCATCTTTCATCTTTCCGCATTCTTTCATCTTTCATCTTTCCGCATTGTTTCATCTTTCATCTTTCCGCATTCTTTCATCTTTCATCTTTCCGCATTGTTTCATCTTTCATCTTTCCGCATTGTTTCATCTTTCATCTTTCCGCATTCTTTCATCTTTCATCTTTCCGCATTGTTTCATCTTTCATCTTTCCGCATTCTTTCATCTTTCATCTTTCCGCATTGTTTCATCTTTCATCTTTCCGCATTGTTTCATCTTTCATCTTTCCGCATTGTTTCATCTTTCATCTTTCCGCATTCTTTCATCTTTCATCTTTCCGCATTGTTTCATCTTTCATCTTTCCGCATTGTTTCATCTTTCATCTTTCCGCATTGTTTCATCTTTCATCTTCCGCATTCTTTCATCTTTCATCTTTCCGCATTGTTTCATCTTTCATCTTTCCGCATTTTTTCATCTTTCATCTTTCCGCATTGTTTCATCTTTCATCTTTCCGCATTTTTTCATCTTTCATCTTTCCGCATTCTTTCATCTTTCATCTTTCCGCATTGTTTCATCTTTCATCTTTCCGCATTGTTTCATCTTTCCGCATTGTTTCATCTTTCCGCATTGTTTCATCTTTCCGCATTGTTTCATCTTTCCGCATTGTTTCATCTTTCCGCATTGTTTCATCTTTCATCTTTCCGCATTGTTTCATCTTTCATCTTTCCGCAATGTTTCATCTTTCATCTTTCCGCATTGTTTCATCTTTCATCTTTCCGCATTCTTTCATCTTTCATCTTTCCGCATTGTTTCATCTTTCATCTTTCCGCATTGTTTCATCTTTCATCTTTCCGCATTGTTTCATCTTTCATCTTTCCGCAATGTTTCATCTTTCATCTTTCCGCATTGTTTCATCTTTCAACTTTCCGCATTCTTTCATCTTTCATCTTTCCGCATTGTTTCATCTTTCATCTTTCCGCATTGTTTCATCTTTCATCTTTCCGCATTCTTTCATCTTTCATCTTTCCGCATTGTTTCATCTTTCATCTTTCCGCATTGTTTCATCTTTCCGCATTGTTTCATCTTTCCGCATTGTTTCATCTTTCCGCATTGTTTCATCTTTCCGCATTGTTTCATCTTTCCGCATTGTTTCATCTTTCATCTTTCCGCATTGTTTCATCTTTCATCTTTCCGCAATGTTTCATCTTTCATCTTTCCGCATTGTTTCATCTTTCAACTTTCCGCATTCTTTCATCTTTCATCTTTCCGCATTGTTTCATCTTTCATCTTTCCGCATTGTTTCATCTTTCATCTTTCCGCATTCTTTCATCTTTCATCTTTCCGCATTGTTTCATCTTTCATCTTTCCGCATTGTTTCATCTTTCATCTTTCCGCATTTTTTCATCTTTCATCTTTCCGCATTGTTTCATCTTTCATCTTTCCGCATTGTTTCATCTTTCCGCATTGTTTCATCTTTCCGCATTGTTTCATCTTTCCGCATTGTTTCATCTTTCCGCATTGTTTCATCTTTCCGCATTGTTTCATCTTTCCGAATTGTTTCATCTTTCCGCATTGTTTCATCTTTCATCTTTCCACATTCTTTCATCTTTCATCTTTCCGCATTGTTTCATCTTTCATCTTTCCGCATTGTTTCATCTTTCATCTTTCCGCATTGTTTCATCTTTCATCTTTCCGCATTCTTTCATCTTTCATCTTTCCGCATTGTTTCATCTTTCCGCATTGTTTCATCTTTCCGCATTGTTTCATCTTTCCGCATTGTTTCATATTTCATCTTTCCGCATTCTTTCATCTTTCATCTTTCCGCATTGTTTCATCTTTCATCTTTCCGCATTGTTTCATCTTTCATCTTTCCGCATTGTTTCATCTTTCATCTTTCCGCATTCTTTCATCTTTCATCTTTCCGCATTGTTTCATCTTTCATCTTTCCGCATTGTTTCATCTTTCATCTTTCCGCATTGTTTCATCTTTCATCTTCCGCATTCTTTCATCTTTCATCTTTCCGCATTGTTTCATCTTTCATCTTTCCGCATTGTTTCATCTTTCATCTTTCCGCATTGTTTCATCTTTCATCTTTCCGCATTGTTTCATCTTTCATCTTTCCGCATTGTTTCATCTTTCCGCATTGTTTCATCTTTCCGCATTGTTTCATCTTTCCGCATTGTTTCATCTTTCCGCATTGTTTCATCTTTCATCTTCCGCATTCTTTCATCTTTCATCTTTCCGCATTGTTTCATCTTTCATCTTTCCGCATTTTTTCATCTTTCATCTTTCCGCATTGTTTCATCTTTCATCTTCCGCATTCTTTCATCTTTCATCTTTCCGCATTGTTTCATCTTTCATCTTTCCGCATTGTTTCATCTTTCATCTTTCCGCATTGTTTCATCTTTCCGCATTGTTTCATCTTTCCGCATTGTTTCATCTTTCCGCATTGTTTCATCTTTCATCTTCCGCATTCTTTCATCTTTCATCTTTCCGCATTGTTTCATCTTTCATCTTTCCGCATTTTTTCATCTTTCATCTTTCCGCATTCTTTCATCTTTCATCTTTCCGCATTGTTTCATCTTTCATCTTTCCGCATTGTTTCATCTTTCCGCATTGTTTCATCTTTCCGCATTGTTTCATCTTTCCGCATTGTTTCATCTTTCCGCATTGTTTCATCTTTCCGCATTGTTTCATCTTTCATCTTTCCGCATTGTTTCATCTTTCATCTTTCCGCAATGTTTCATCTTTCATCTTTCCGCATTGTTTCATCTTTCATCTTTCCGCATTCTTTCATCTTTCATCTTTCCGCATTGTTTCATCTTTCATCTTTCCGCATTGTTTCATCTTTCATCTTTCCGCATTGTTTCATCTTTCATCTTTCCGCAATGTTTCATCTTTCATCTTTCCGCATTGTTTCATCTTTCAACTTTCCGCATTCTTTCATCTTTCATCTTTCCGCATTGTTTCATCTTTCATCTTTCCGCATTGTTTCATCTTTCATCTTTCCGCATTCTTTCATCTTTCATCTTTCCGCATTGTTTCATCTTTCATCTTTCCGCATTGTTTCATCTTTCCGCATTGTTTCATCTTTCCGCATTGTTTCATCTTTCCGCATTGTTTCATCTTTCCGCATTGTTTCATCTTTCCGCATTGTTTCATCTTTCATCTTTCCGCATTGTTTCATCTTTCATCTTTCCGCAATGTTTCATCTTTCATCTTTCCGCATTGTTTCATCTTTCAACTTTCCGCATTCTTTCATCTTTCATCTTTCCGCATTGTTTCATCTTTCATCTTTCCGCATTGTTTCATCTTTCATCTTTCCGCATTCTTTCATCTTTCATCTTTCCGCATTGTTTCATCTTTCATCTTTCCGCATTGTTTCATCTTTCATCTTTCCGCATTTTTTCATCTTTCATCTTTCCGCATTGTTTCATCTTTCATCTTTCCGCATTGTTTCATCTTTCCGCATTGTTTCATCTTTCCGCATTGTTTCATCTTTCCGCATTGTTTCATCTTTCCGCATTGTTTCATCTTTCCGCATTGTTTCATCTTTCCGAATTGTTTCATCTTTCCGCATTGTTTCATCTTTCATCTTTCCACATTCTTTCATCTTTCATCTTTCCGCATTGTTTCATCTTTCATCTTTCCGCATTGTTTCATCTTTCATCTTTCCGCATTGTTTCATCTTTCATCTTTCCGCATTCTTTCATCTTTCATCTTTCCGCATTGTTTCATCTTTCCGCATTGTTTCATCTTTCCGCATTGTTTCATCTTTCCGCATTGTTTCATATTTCATCTTTCCGCATTCTTTCATCTTTCATCTTTCCGCATTGTTTCATCTTTCATCTTTCCGCATTGTTTCATCTTTCATCTTTCCGCATTGTTTCATCTTTCATCTTTCCGCATTCTTTCATCTTTCATCTTTCCGCATTGTTTCATCTTTCATCTTTCCGCATTGTTTCATCTTTCATCTTTCCGCATTGTTTCATCTTTCATCTTCCGCATTCTTTCATCTTTCATCTTTCCGCATTGTTTCATCTTTCATCTTTCCGCATTGTTTCATCTTTCATCTTTCCGCATTGTTTCATCTTTCATCTTTCCGCATTGTTTCATCTTTCATCTTTCCGCATTGTTTCATCTTTCCGCATTGTTTCATCTTTCCGCATTGTTTCATCTTTCCGCATTGTTTCATCTTTCCGCATTGTTTCATCTTTCATCTTCCGCATTCTTTCATCTTTCATCTTTCCGCATTGTTTCATCTTTCATCTTTCCGCATTTTTTCATCTTTCATCTTTCCGCATTGTTTCATCTTTCATCTTCCGCATTCTTTCATCTTTCATCTTTCCGCATTGTTTCATCTTTCATCTTTCCGCATTGTTTCATCTTTCATCTTTCCGCATTGTTTCATCTTTCCGCATTGTTTCATCTTTCCGCATTGTTTCATCTTTCCGCATTGTTTCATCTTTCATCTTCCGCATTCTTTCATCTTTCATCTTTCCGCATTGTTTCATCTTTCATCTTTCCGCATTTTTTCATCTTTCATCTTTCCGCATTTTTTCATCTTTCATCTTTCCGCATTGTTTCATCTTTCCGCATTGTTTCATCTTTCCGCATTGTTTCATCTTTCATCTTTCCGCATTGTTTCATCTTTCATCTTTCCGCATTCTTTCATCTTTCATCTTTCCGCATTGTTTCATCTTTCATCTTTCCGCATTGTATCATCTTTCCGCATTGTTTCATCTTTCATCTTCCGCATTGTTTCATCTTTCATCTTTCCGCATTGTTTCATCTTTCATCTTTCCGCATTTTTTCATCTTTCATCTTTCCGCATTGTTTCATCTTTCATCTTTCCGCATTGTTTCATCTTTCATCTTTCCGCATTTTTTCATCTTTCATCTTTCCGCATTGTTTCATCTTTCATCTTTCCGCATTGTTTCATCTTTCCGCATTGTTTCATCTTTCCGCATTGTTTCATCTTTCCGCATTGTTTCATCTTTCCGCATTGTTTCATCTTTCCGCATTGTTTCATCTTTCATCTTTCCGCATTCTTTCATCTTTCATCTTTCCGAATTGTTTCATCTTTCATCTTTCCGCATTGTTTCATCTTTCATCTTTCCGCATTGTTTCATCTTTCATCTTTCCGCATTCTTTCATCTTTCATCTTTCCGCATTGTTTCATCTTTCATCTTTCCGCATTGTTTCATCTTTCATCTTTCCGCATTGTTTCATCTTTCATCTTTCCGCATTGTTTCATCTTTCATCTTTCCGCATTGTTTCATCTTTCATCTTTCCGCAATGTTTCATCTTTCATCTTTCCGCATTGTTTCGTCTTTCATCTTTCCGCATTCTTTCATCTTTCATCTTTCCGCATTGTTTCATCTTTCATCTTTCCGCATTGTTTCATCTTTCATCTTTCCGCATTTTTTCATCTTTCATCTTTCCGCATTGTTTCATCTTTCATCCTTCCGCATTGTTTCATCTTTCCGCATTGTTTCATCTTTCCGCGTTGTTTCATCTTTCCGCATTGTTTCATCTTTCCCCATTGTTTCATCTTTCCGCATTGTTTCATCTTTCCGCATTGTTTCATCTTTCCGCATTGTTTCATCTTTCCGCATTGTTTCATCTTTCATCTTTCCGCATTGTTTCATCTTTCATCTTTCCGCATTGTTTCATCTTTCATCTTTCCGCATTGTTTCATCTTTCATCTTTCCGCATTGTTTCATCTTTCATCTTTCCGCATTGTTTCATCTTTCATCATTCCGCATTGTTTCATCTTTCATCTTTCCGCATTCTTTCATCTTTCATCTTTCCGCATTGTTTCATCTTTCATCTTTCCGCATTGTTTCATCTTTCATCTTTCCGCATTGTTTCATCTTTCATCTTTCCGCATTCTTTCATCTTTCATCTTTCCGCATTGTTTCATCTTTCATCTTTCCGCATTGTTTCATCTTTCATCTTTCCGCATTGTTTCATCTTTCATCTTTCCGCATTGTTTCATCTTTCATCTTTCCGCATTGTTTCATCTTTCATCTTTCCGCATTCTTTCATCTTTCATCTTTCCGCATTGTTTCATCTTTCATCTTTCCGCATTGTTTCATCTTTCATCTTTCCGCATTGTTTCATCTTTCATCTTCCGCATTCTTTCATCTTTCATCTTTCCGCATTGTTTCATCTTTCATCTTTCCGCATTTTTTCATCTTTCATCTTTCCGCATTGTTTCATCTTTCATCTTCCGCATTCTTTCATCTTTCATCTTTCCGCATTGTTTCATCTTTCATCTTTCCGCATTGTTTCATCTTTCATCTTTCCGCATTGTTTCATCTTTCATCTTTCCGCATTGTTTCATCTTTCATCTTTCCGCATTTTTTCATCTTTCATCTTTCCGCATTGTTTCATCTTTCCGCATTATTTCATCTTTCATCTTCCGCATTCTTTCATCTTTCATCTTTCCGCATTGTTTCATCTTTCATCTTTCCGCATTTTTTCATCTTTCATCTTTCCGCATTGTTTCATCTTTCCGCATTGTTTTATCTTTCCGCATTGTTTCATCTTTCATCTTTCCGCATTGTTTCATCTTTCATCTTTCCGCATTGTTTCATCTTTCATCTTTCCGCATTGTTTCATCTTTCATCTTTCCGCATTGTTTCATCTTTCATCTTTCCGCAATGTTTCATCTTTCATCTTTCCGCATTGTTTCGTCTTTCATCTTTCCGCATTCTTTCATCTTTAATCTTTCCGCATTGTTTCATCTTTCATCTTTCCGCATTGTTTCATCTTTCCGCATTGTTTCATCTTTCCGCATTGTTTCATCTTTCCGCATTGTTTCATCTTTCATCTTCCGCATTCTTTCATCTTTCATCTTTCCGCATTGTTTCATCTTTCATCTTTCCGCATTTTTTCATCTTTCATCTTTCCGCATTGTTTCATCTTTCATCCTTCCGCATTGTTTCATCTTTCCGCATTGTTTGATCTTTCCGCGTTGTTTCATCTTTCCGCATTGTTTCATCTTTCCCCATTGTTTCATCTTTCCGCATTGTTTCATCTTTCCGCATTGTTTCATCTTTCCGCATTGTTTCATCTTTCCGCATTGTTTCATCTTTCATCTTTCCGCATTGTTTCATCTTTCATCTTTCCGCATTGTTTCATCTTTCATCTTTCCGCATTGTTTCATCTTTCATCATTCCGCATTGTTTCATCTTTCATCTTTCCGCATTCTTTCATCTTTCATCTTTCCGCATTGTTTCATCTTTCATCTTTCCGCATTGTTTCATCTTTCATCTTTCCGCATTCTTTCATCTTTCATCTTTCCGCATTGTTTCATCTTTCATCTTTCCGCATTGTTTCATCTTTCATCTTTCCGCATTGTTTCATCTTTCATCTTTCCGCATTGTTTCATCTTTCATCTTTCCGCATTCTTTCATCTTTCATCTTTCCGCATTGTTTCATCTTTCATCTTTCCGCATTGTTTCATCTTTCATCTTTCCGCATTGTTTCATCTTTCATCTTCCGCATTCTTTCATCTTTCCGCATTGTTTCATCTTTCCGCATTGTTTCATCTTTCCGCATTGTTTCATCTTTCATCTTCCGCATTCTTTCATCTTTCATCTTTCCGCATTGTTTCATCTTTCATCTTTCCGCATTTTTTCATCTTTCATCTTTCCGCATTGTTTCATCTTTCATCTTCCGCATTCTTTCATCTTTCATCTTTCCGCATTGTTTCATCTTTCATCTTTCCGCATTGTTTCATCTTTCATCTTTCCGCATTGTTTCATCTTTCATCTTTCCGCATTGTTTCATCTTTCCGCATTGTTTCATCTTTCCGCATTGTTTCATCTTTCATCTTCCGCATTCTTTCATCTTTCATCTTTCCGCATTGTTTCATCTTTCATCTTTCCGCATTTTTTCATCTTTCATCTTTCCGCATTGTTTCATCTTTCCGCATTGTTTCATCTTTCCGCATTGTTTCATCTTTCATCTTTCCGCATTGTTTCATCTTTCATCTTTCCGCATTCTTTCATCTTTCATCTTTCCGCATTGTTTCATCTTTCATCTTTCCGCATTGTTTCATCTTTCCGCATTGTTTCATCTTTCATCTTCCGCATTCTTTCATCTTTCATCTTTCCGCATTGTTTCATCTTTCATCTTTCCGCATTTTTTCATCTTTCATCTTTCCGCATTGTTTCATCTTTCATCTTTCCGCATTGTTTCATCTTTCATCTTTCCGCATTTTTTCATCATTCATCTTTCCGCATTGTTTCATCTTTCATCTTTCCGCATTGTTTCATCTTTCCGCATTGTTTCATCTTTCCGCATTGTTTCATCTTTCCGCATTGTTTCATCTTTCCGCATTGTTTCATCTTTCCGCATTGTTTCATCTTTCCGCATTGTTTCATCTTTCATCTTTCCGCATTCTTTCATCTTTCATCTTTCCGCATTGTTTCATCTTTCATCTTTCCGCATTGTTTCATCTTTCATCTTTCCGCATTGTTTCATCTTTCATCTTTCCGCATTCTTTCATCTTTCATCTTTCCGCATTGTTTCATCTTTCATCTTTCCGCATTGTTTCATCTTTCATCTTTCCGCATTGTTTCATCTTTCATCTTTCCGCATTGTTTCATCTTTCATCTTTCCGCATTGTTTCATCTTTCATCTTTCCGCAATGTTTCATCTTTCATCTTTCCGCATTGTTTCGTCTTTCATCTTTCCGCATTCTTTCATCTTTCATCTTTCCGCATTGTTTCATCTTTCATCTTTCCGCATTGTTTCATCTTTCCGCATTGTTTCATCTTTCATCTTCCGCATTCTTTCATCTTTCATCTTTCCGCATTGTTTCATCTTTCCGCATTGTTTCATCTTTCATCTTTCCGCATTGTTTCATCTTTCATCTTTCCGCAATGTTTCATCTTTCATCTTTCCGCATTGTTTCATCTTTCATCTTTCCGCATTCTTTCATCTTTCATCTTTCCGCATTGTTTCATCTTTCATCTTTCCGCATTGTTTCATCTTTCATCTTTCCGCATTGTTTCATCTTTCATCTTTCCGCAATGTTTCATCTTTCATCTTTCCGCATTGTTTCATCTTTCATCTTTCCGCATTCTTTCATCTTTCATCTTTCCGCATTGTTTCATCTTTCATCTTTCCGCATTGTTTCATCTTTCCGCATTGTTTCATCTTTCCGCATTGTTTCATCTTTCCGCATTGTTTCATCTTTCCGCATTGTTTCATCTTTCCGCATTGTTTCATCTTTCCGCATTGTTTCATCTTTCCGCATTGTTTCATCTTTCCGCATTGTTTCATCTTTCCGCATTGTTTCATCTTTCATCTTTCCGCATTGTTTCATCTTTCATCTTTCCGCATTGTTTCATCTTTCATCTTTCCGCATTGTTTCATCTTTCATCTTTCCGCATTGTTTCATCTTTCATCTTTCCGCATTGTTTCATCTTTCCGCATTGTTTCATCTTTCATCTTTCCGCATTGTTTCATCTTTCATCTTTCCGCTTTATTTCATCTTTCATCTTCCGCATTCTTTCATCTTTCATCTTTCCGCATTGTTTCATATTTCATCTTTCCGCATTTTTTCATCTTTCATCTTTCCGCATTGTTTCATCTTTCATCTTTCCGCATTTTTTCATCTTTCATCTTTCCGCATTGTTTCATCTTTCCGCATTGTTTCATCTTTCCGCATTGTTTCATCTTTCCGCATTGTTTCATCTTTCCGCATTGTTTCATCTTTCCGCATTGTTTCATCTTTCCGCATTGTTTCATCTTTCCGCATTGTTTCATCTTTCCGCATTGTTTCATCTTTCCGCATTGTTTCATCTTTCCGCATTGTTTCATCTTTCCGCATTGTTTCATCTTTCCGCATTGTTTCATCTTTCCGCATTGTTTCATCTTTCCGCATTGTTTCATCTTTCCGCATTGTTTCATCTTTCCGCATTGTTTCATCTTTCATCTTTCCGCATTGTTTCATCTTTCATCTTTCCGCATTGTTTCATCTTTCATCTTTCCGCTTTGTTTCATCTTTCATCTTCCGCATTCTTTCATCTTTCATCTTTCCGCATTGTTTCATCTTTCATCTTTCCGCATTTTTTCATCTTTCATCTTTCCGCATTGTTTCATCTTTCATCTTTCCGCATTTTTTCATCTTTCATCTTTCCGCATTGTTTCATCTTTCCGCATTATTTCATCTTTCATCTTCCGCATTCTTTCATCTTTCATCTTTCCGCATTGTTTCATCTTTCATCTTTCCGCATTTTTTCATCTTTCATCTTTCCGCATTGTTTCATCTTTCCGCATTGTTTCATCTTTCCGCATTGTTTCATCTTTCTGCATTGTTTCATCTTTCCGCATTGTTTCATCTTTCCGCATTGTTTCATCTTTCTGCATTGTTTAATCTTTCCGCATTGTTTCATCTTTCCGCATTGTTTCATCTTTCCGCATTGTTTCATCTTTCATCTTTCCGCATTGTTTCATCTTTCCGCATTGTTTCATCTTTCCGCATTGTTTCATCTTTCCGCATTGTTTCATCTTTCCGCATTGTTTCATCTTTCCGCATTGTTTCATCTTTCCGCATTGTTTCATCTTTCCGCATTGTTTCATCTTTCCGCATTGTTTCATCTTTCCGCATTGTTTCATCTTTCATCTTTCCGCATTGTTTCATCTTTCATCTTTCCGCATTGTTTCATCTTTCATCTTCCGCATTCTTTCATCTTTCATCTTTCCGCATTGTTTCATCTTTCATCTTTCCGCATTTTTTCATCTTTCATCTTTCCGCATTGTTTCATCTTTCATCTTCCGCATTCTTTCATCTTTCATCTTTCCGCATTGTTTCATCTTTCATCTTTCCGCATTGTTTCATCTTTCATCTTTCCGCATTGTTTCATCTTTCATCTTTCCGCATTGTTTCATCTTTCATCTTTCCGCATTTTTTCATCTTTCATCTTTCCGCATTGTTTCATCTTTCCGCATTATTTCATCTTTCATCTTCCGCATTCTTTCATCTTTCATCTTTCCGCATTGTTTCATCTTTCATCTTTCCGCATTTTTTCATCTTTCATCTTTCCGCATTGTTTCATCTTTCCGCATTGTTTTATCTTTCCGCATTGTTTCATCTTTCATCTTTCCGCATTGTTTCATCTTTCATCTTTCCGCATTGTTTCATCTTTCATCTTTCCGCATTGTTTCATCTTTCATCTTTCCGCATTGTTTCATCTTTCATCTTTCCGCAATGTTTCATCTTTCATCTTTCCGCATTGTTTCGTCTTTCATCTTTCCGCATTCTTTCATCTTTCATCTTTCCGCATTGTTTCATCTTTCCGCATTGTTTCATCTTTCATCTTCCGCATTCTTTCATCTTTCATCTTTCCGCATTGTTTCATCTTTCATCTTTCCGCATTTTTTCATCTTTCATCTTTCCGCATTGTTTCATCTTTCATCCTTCCGCATTGTTTCATCTTTCCGCATTGTTTGATCTTTCCGCGTTGTTTCATCTTTCCGCATTGTTTCATCTTTCCCCATTGTTTCATCTTTCCGCATTGTTTCATCTTTCCGCATTGTTTCATCTGTCCGCATTGTTTCATCTTTCCGCATTGTTTCATCTTTCATCTTTCCGCATTGTTTCATCTTTCATCTTTCCGCATTGTTTCATCTTTCATCTTTCCGCATTGTTTCATCTTTCATCATTCCGCATTGTTTCATCTTTCATCTTTCCGCATTCTTTCATCTTTCATCTTTCCGCATTGTTTCATCTTTCATCTTTCCGCATTGTTTCATCTTTCATCTTTCCGCATTCTTTCATCTTTCATCTTTCCGCATTGTTTCATCTTTCATCTTTCCGCATTGTTTCATCTTTCATCTTTCCGCATTGTTTCATCTTTCATCTTTCCGCATTGTTTCATCTTTCATCTTTCCGCATTCTTTCATCTTTCATCTTTCCGCATTGTTTCATCTTTCATCTTTCCGCATTGTTTCATCTTTCATCTTTCCGCATTGTTTCATCTTTCATCTTCCGCATTCTTTCATCTTTCCGCATTGTTTCATCTTTCCGCATTGTTTCATCTTTCATCTTCCGCATTCTTTCATCTTTCATCTTTCCGCATTGTTTCATCTTTCATCTTTCCGCATTTTTTCATCTTTCATCTTTCCGCATTGTTTGATCTTTCATCTTCCGCATTCTTTCATCTTTCATCTTTCCGCATTGTTTCATCTTTCATCTTTCCGCATTGTTTCATCTTTCATCTTTCCGCATTGTTTCATCTTTCCGCATTGTTTCATCTTTCCGCATTGTTTCATCTTTCATCTTCCGCATTCTTTCATCTTTCATCTTTCCGCATTGTTTCATCTTTCATCTTTCCGCATTTTTTCATCTTTCATCTTTCCGCATTGTTTCATCTTTCCGCATTGTTTCATCTTTCCGCATTGTTTCATCTTTCATCTTTCCGCATTGTTTCATCTTTCATCTTTCCGCATTCTTTCATCTTTCATCTTTCCGCATTGTTTCATCTTTCATCTTTCCGCATTGTTTCATCTTTCCGCATTGTTTCATCTTTCATCTTCCGCATTCTTTCATCTTTCATCTTTCCGCATTGTTTCATCTTTCATCTTTCCGCATTTTTTCATCTTTCATCTTTCCGCATTGTTTCATCTTTCATCTTTCCGCATTGTTTCATCTTTCATGTTTTCCGCATTTTTTCATCATTCATCTTTCCGCATTGTTTCATCTTTCATCTTTCCGCATTGTTTCATCTTTCCGCATTGTTTCATCTTTCCGCATTGTTTCATCTTTCCGCATTGTTTCATCTTTCCGCATTGTTTCATCTTTCCGCATTGTTTCATCTTTCCGCATTGTTTCATCTTTCCGCATTGTTTCATCTTTCATCTTTCCGCATTCTTTCATCTTTCATCTTTCCGCATTGTTTCATCTTTCATCTTTCCGCATTGTTTCATCTTTCATCTTTCCGCATTGTTTCATCTTTCATCTTTCCGCATTCTTTCATCTTTCATCTTTCCGCATTGTTTCATCTTTCATCTTTCCGCATTGTTTCATCTTTCATCTTTCCGCATTGTTTCATCTTTCATCTTTCCGCATTGTTTCATCTTTCATCTTTCCGCATTGTTTCATCTTTCATCTTTCCGCAATGTTTCATCTTTCATCTTTCCGCATTGTTTCGTCTTTCATCTTTCCGCATTCTTTCATCTTTCATCTTTCCGCATTGTTTCATCTTTCATCTTTCCGCATTGTTTCATCTTTCCGCATTGTTTCATCTTTCATCTTCCGCATTCTTTCATCTTTCATCTTTCCGCATTGTTTCATCTTTCCGCATTGTTTCATCTTTCATCTTTCCGCATTGTTTCATCTTTCATCTTTCCGCAATGTTTCATCTTTCATCTTTCCGCATTGTTTCATCTTTCATCTTTCCGCATTCTTTCATCTTTCATCTTTCCGCATTGTTTCATCTTTCATCTTTCCGCATTGTTTCATCTTTCATCTTTCCGCATTGTTTCATCTTTCATCTTTCCGCAATGTTTCATCTTTCATCTTTCCGCATTGTTTCATCTTTCATCTTTCCGCATTCTTTCATCTTTCATCTTTCCGCATTGTTTCATCTTTCATCTTTCCGCATTGTTTCATCTTTCCGCATTGTTTCATCTTTCCGCATTGTTTCATCTTTCCGCATTGTTTCATCTTTCCGCATTGTTTCATCTTTCCGCATTGTTTCATCTTTCCGCATTGTTTCATCTTTCCGCATTGTTTCATCTTTCCGCATTGTTTCATCTTTCCGCATTGTTTCATCTTTCATCTTTCCGCATTGTTTCATCTTTCATCTTTCCGCATTGTTTCATCTTTCATCTTTCCGCTTTGTTTCATCTTTCATCTTCCGCATTCTTTCATCTTTCATCTTTCCGCATTGTTTCATCTTTCATCTTTCCGCATTTTTTCATCTTTCATCTTTCCGCATTGTTTCATCTTTCATCTTTCCGCATTTTTTCATCTTTCATCTTTCCGCATTGTTTCATCTTTCCGCATTATTTCATCTTTCATCTTCCGCATTCTTTCATCTTTCATCTTTCCGCATTGTTTCATCTTTCATCTTTCCGCATTTTTTCATCTTTCATCTTTCCGCATTGTTTCATCTTTCCGCATTGTTTCATCTTTCCGCATTGTTTCATCTTTCTGCATTGTTTCATCTTTCCGCATTGTTTCATCTTTCCGCATTGTTTCATCTTTCTGCATTGTTTAATCTTTCCGCATTGTTTCATCTTTCCGCATTGTTTCATCTTTCCGCATTGTTTCATCTTTCATCTTTCCGCATTGTTTCATCTTTCATCTTTCCGCATTGTTTCATCTTTCCGCATTGTTTCATCTTTCCGCATTGTTTCATCTTTCCGCATTGTTTCATCTTTCCGCATTGTTTCATCTTTCCGCATTGTTTCATCTTTCCGCATTGTTTCATCTTTCCGCATTGTTTCATCTTTCCGCATTGTTTCATCTTTCATCTTTCCGCATTGTTTCATCTTTCATCTTTCCGCATTGTTTCATCTTTCATCTTTCCGCATTGTTTCATCTTTCATCTTTCCGCATTGTTTCATCTTTCATCTTTCCGCATTGTTTCATCTTTCCGCATTGTTTCATCTTTCCGCATTGTTTCATCTTTCCGCATTGTTTCATCTTTCCGCATTGTTTCATCTTTCCGCATTGTTTCATCTTTCATCTTTCCGCATTCTTTCATCTTTCATCTTTCCGCATTGTTTCATCTTTCATCTTTCCGCATTGTTTCATCTTTCATCTTTCCGCATTGTTTCATCTTTCATCTTCCGCATTCTTTCATCTTTCATCTTTCCGCATTGTTTCATCTTTCATCTTTCCGCATTTTTTCATCCTTCATCTTTCCGCATTGTTTCATCTTTCATCTTTCCGCATTTTTTCATCTTTCATCTTTCCGCATTGTTTCATCTTTCCGCATTGTTTCATCTTTCCGCATTGTTTCATCTTTCCGCATTGTTTCATCTTTCCGCATTGTTTCATCTTTCCGCATTGTTTCATCTTTCCGCATTGTTTCATCTTTCCGCATTGTTTCATCTTTCCGCATTGTTTCATCTTTCCGCATTGTTTCATCTTTCCGCATTGTTTCATCTTTCCGCATTGTTTCATCTTTCCGCATTGTTTCATCTTTCCGCATTGTTTCATCTTTCCGCATTGTTTCATCTTTCCGCATTGTTTCATCTTTCCGCATTGTTTCATCTTTCCGCATTGTTTCATCTTTCCGCATTGTTTCATCTTTCCGCATTGTTTCATCTTTCCGCATTGTTTCATCTTTCCGCATTGTTTCATCTTTCCGCATTGTTTCATCTTTCCGCATTGTTTCATCTTTCCGCATTGTTTCATCTTTCCGCATTGTTTCATCTTTCCGCATTGTTTCATCTTTCCGCATTGTTTCATCTTTCCGCATTGTTTCATCTTTCCGCATTGTTTCATCTTTCCGCATTGTTTCATCTTTCCGCATTGTTTCATCTTTCCGCATTGTTTCATCTTTCCGCATTGTTTCATCTTTCATCTTTCCGCATTGTTTCATCTTTCATCTTTCCGCATTGTTTCATCTTTCCGCATTGTTTCATCTTTCATCTTTCCGCTTTGTTTCACTTTTCATCTTCCGCATTCTTTCATCTTTCATCTTTCCGCATTGTTTCATCTTTCATCTTTCCGCATTTTTTCATCTTTCATCTTTCCGCATTGTTTCATCTTTCATCTTTCCGCATTTTTTCATCTTTCATCTTTCCGCATTGTTTCATCTTTCATCTTTCCGCATTGTTTCATCTTTCCGCATTGTTTCATCTTTCCGCATTGTTTCATCTTTCCGCATTGTTTCATCTTTCCGCATTGTTTCATCTTTCATCTTTCCGCATTGTTTCATCTTTCATCTTTCCGCATTGTTTCATCTTTCATCTTTCCGCATTGTTTCATCTTTCATCTTTCCGCATTGTTTCATCTTTCATCTTTCCGCATTCTTTCATCTTTCATCTTTCCGCATTGTTTCATCTTTCATCTTTCCGCATTGTTTCATCTTTCCGCATTGTTTCATCTTTCCGCATTGTTTCATCTTTCCGCATTGTTTCATCTTTCCGCATTGTTTCATCTTTCCGCATTGTTTCATCTTTCCGCATTGTTTCATCTTTCCGCATTGTTTCATCTTTCCGCATTGTTTCATCTTTCCGCATTGTTTCATCTTTCCGCATTGTTTCATCTTTCCGCATTGTTTCATCTTTCCGCATTGTTTCATCTTTCCGCATTGTTTCATCTTTCCGCATTGTTTCATCTTTCCGCATTGTTTCATCTTTCCGCATTGTTTCATCTTTCCGCATTGTTTCATCTTTCCGCATTGTTTCATCTTTCCGCATTGTTTCATCTTTCCGCATTGTTTCATCTTTCCGCATTGTTTCATCTTTCCGCATTGTTTCATCTTTCCGCATTGTTTCATCTTTCCGCATTGTTTCATCTTTCCGCATTGTTTCATCTTTCCGCATTGTTTCATCTTTCCGCATTGTTTCATCTTTCCGCATTGTTTAATCTTTCCGCATTGTTTCATCTTTCCGCATTGTTTCATCTTTCCGCATTGTTTCATCTTTCATCTTTCCGCATTGTTTCATCTTTCATCTTTCCGCATTGTTTCATCTTTCCGCATTGTTTCATCTTTCCGCATTGTTTCATCTTTCATCTTTCCGCTTTGTTTCACTTTTCATCTTCCGCATTCTTTCATCTTTCATCTTTCCGCATTGTTTCATCTTTCATCTTTCCGCATTTTTTCATCTTTCATCTTTCCGCATTGTTTCATCTTTCATCTTTCCGCATTTTTTCATCTTTCATCTTTCCGCATTGTTTCATCTTTCATCTTTCCGCATTGTTTCATCTTTCCGCATTGTTTCATCTTTCCGCATTGTTTCATCTTTCCGCATTGTTTCATCTTTCCGCATTGTTTCATCTTTCCGCATTGTTTCATCTTTCCGCATTGTTTCATCTTTCATCTTTCCGCATTGTTTCATCTTTCATCTTTCCGCATTGTTTCATCTTTGATCTTTCCGCATTGTTTCATCTTTCATCTTTCCGCATTGTTTCATCTTTCATCTTTCCGCATTCTTTCATCTTTCATCTTTCCGCATTGTTTCATCTTTCATCTTTCCGCATTGTTTCATCTTTCATCTTTCCGCATTGTTTCATTTTTCATCTTTCCGCATTCTTTCATCTTTCATCTTTCCGCATTGTTTCATCTTTCATCTTTCCGCATTGTTTCATCTTTCATCTTTCCGCATTGTTTCATCTTTCATCTTTCCGCATTGTTTCATCTTTCATCTTTCCGCATTGTTTCATCTTTCATCTTTCCGCATTCTTTCATCTTTCATCTTTCAGCATTGTTTCATCTTTCATCTTTCCGCATTGTTTCATCTTTCATCTTTCCGCATTGTTTCATCTTTCATCTTCCGCATTCTTTCATCTTTCATCTTTCCGCATTGTTTCATCTTTCATCTTTCCGCATTTTTTCATCTTTCATCTTTCCGCATTGTTTCATCTTTCATCTTTCCGCATTTTTTCATCTTTCATCTTTCCGCATTCTTTCATCTTTCATCTTTCCGCATTGTTTCATCTTTCATCTTTCCGCATTGTTTCATCTTTCCGCATTGTTTCATCTTTCATCTTTCCGCATTGTTTCATCTTTCATCTTTCCGCAATGTTTCATCTTTCATCTTTCCGCATTGTTTCATCTTTCATCTTTCCGCATTCTTTCATCTTTCATCTTTCCGCATTGTTTCATCTTTCATCTTTCCGCATTGTTTCATCTTTCATCTTTCCGCATTGTTTCATCTTTCATCTTTCCGCAATGTTTCATCTTTCATCTTTCCGCATTGTTTCATCTTTCATCTTTCCGCATTCTTTCATCTTTCATTTTTCCGCATTGTTTCATCTTTCATCTTTCCGCATTGTTTCATCTTTCATCTTTCCGCATTCTTTCATCTTTCATCTTTCCGCATTGTTTCATCTTTCATCTTTCCGCATTGTTTCATCTTTCCGCATTGTTTCATCTTTCATCTTTCCGCATTGTTTCATCTTTCATCTTTCCGCAATGTTTCATCTTTCATCTTTCCGCATTGTTTCATCTTTCATCTTTCCGCATTCTTTCATCTTTCATCTTTCCGCATTGTTTCATCTTTCATCTTTCCGCATTGTTTCATCTTTCATCTTTCCGCATTCTTTCATCTTTCATCTTTCCGCATTGTTTCATCTTTCATCTTTCCGCATTCTTTCATCTTTCATCTTTCCGCATTGTTTCATCTTTCATCTTTCCGCATTGTTTCATCTTTCATCTTTCCGCATTTTTTCATTTTTCATCTTTCCGCATTGTTTCATCTTTCATCTTTCCGCATTTTTTCATCTTTCATCTTTCCGCATTGTTTCATCTTTCATCTTTCCGCATTGTTTCATCTTTCCGCATTGTTTCACCTTTCCGCATTGTTTCATCTTTCCGCATTGTTTCATCTTTCCGCATTGTTTCATCTTTCCGCATTGTTTCATCTTTCCGCATTGTTTCATCTTTCCGCATTGTTTCATCTTTCCGCATTGTTTCATCTTTCCGCATTGTTTCATCTTTCATCTTTCCGCATTGTTTCATCTTTCCGCATTGTTTCATCTTTCCGCATTGTTTCATCTTTCCGCATTGTTTCATCTTTCCGCATTGTTTCATCTTTCCGCATTGTTTCATCTTTTATCTTTCCGCATTGTTTCATCTTTCATCTTTCCGCATTGTTTCATCTTTCATCTTTCCGCATTCTTTCATCTTTCATCTTTCCGCATTGTTTCATCTTTCATCTTTCCGCATTGTTTCATCTTTCATCTTTCCGCATTGTTTCATCTTTCATCTTCCGCATTCTTTCATCTTTCATCTTTCCGCATTGTTTCATCTTTCATCTTTCCGCATTTTTTCATCCTTCATCTTTCCGCATTGTTTCATCTTTCATCTTTCCGCATTTTTTCATCTTTCATCTTTCCGCATTGTTTCATCTTTCATCTTTCCGCATTGTTTCATCTTTCCGCATTGTTTCATCTTTCCGCATTGTTTCATCTTTCCGCATTGTTTCATCTTTCCGCATTGTTTCATCTTTCCGCATTGTTTCATCTTTCCGCATTGTTTCATCTTTCCGCATTGTTTCATCTTTCCGCATCGTTTCATCTTTCCGAATTGTTTCATCTTTCCGCATTGTTTCATCTTTCATCTTTCCACATTCTTTCATCTTTCATCTTTCCGCATTGTTTCATCTTTCATCTTTCCGCATTGTTTCATCTTTCATCTTTCCGCATTGTTTCATCTTTCATCTTTCCGCATTCTTTCATCTTTCATCTTTCCGCATTGTTTCATCTTTCATCTTTCCGCATTGTTTCATCTTTCATCTTTCCGCATTGTTTCATCTTTCATCTTCCGCATTCTTTCATCTTTCATCTTTCCGCATTGTTTCATCTTTCATCTTTCCGCATTTTTTCATCTTTCATCTTTCCGCATTGTTTCATCTTTCATCTTTCCGCATTTTTTCATCTTTCATCTTTCCGCATTGTTTCATCTTTCATCTTTCCGCATTGTTTCATCTTTCCGCATTGTTTCACCTTTCCGCATTGTTTCATCTTTCCGCATTGTTTCATCTTTCCGCATTGTTTCATCTTTCCGCATTGTTTCATCTTTCCGCATTGTTTCATCTTTCCGCATTGTTTCATCTTTCCGCATTGTTTCATCTTTCATCTTTCCGCATTGTTTCATCTTTCCGCATTGTTTCATCTTTCCGCATTGTTTCATCTTTCATCTTTCCGCATTGTTTCATCTTTCATCTTTCCGCATTGTTTCATCTTTCCGCATTGTTTCATCTTTCATCTTTCCGCATTCTTTCATCTTTCATCTTTCCGCATTGTTTCATCTTTCATCTTTCCGCATTGTTTCATCTTTCATCTTTCCGCATTGTTTCATCTTTCATCTTCCGCATTCTTTCATCTTTCATCTTTCCGCATTGTTTCATCTTTCATCTTTCCGCATTTTTTCATCCTTCATCTTTCCGCATTGTTTCATCTTTCATCTTTCCGCATTTTTTCATCTTTCATCTTTCCGCATTGTTTCATCTTTCATCTTTCCGCATTGTTTCATCTTTCCGCATTGTTTCATCTTTCCGCATTGTTTCATCTTTCCGCATTGTTTCATCTTTCCGCATTGTTTCATCTTTCCGCATTGTTTCATCTTTCCGCATTGTTTCATCTTTCCGCATTGTTTCATCTTTCCGCATTGTTTCATCTTTCCGCATTGTTTCATCTTTCCGCATTGTTTCATCTTTCCGCATTGTTTCATCTTTCCGCATTGTTTCATCTTTCCGCATTCTTTCATCTTTCCGCATTGTTTCATCTTTCCGCATTGTTTCATCTTTCCGCATTGTTTCATCTTTCCGCATTGTTTCATCATTCCGCATTGTTTCATCTTTCCGCATTGTTTCATCTTTCATCTTTCCGCATTGTTTCATCTTTCATCTTTCCGCATTGTTTCATCTTTCATCTTTCCGCTTTGTTTCATCTTTCATCTTCCGCATTCTTTCATCTTTCATCTTTCCGCATTGTTTCATCTTTCATCTTTCCGCATTTTTTCATCTTTCATCTTTCCGCATTGTTTCATCTTTCATCTTTCCGCATTTTTTCATCTTTCATCTTTCCGCATTGTTTCATCTTTCATCTTTCCGCATTGTTTCATCTTTCCGCATTGTTTCATCTTTCCGCATTGTTTCATCTTTCCGTATTGTTTCATCTTTCCGCATTGTTTCATCTTTCATCTTTCCGCATTGTTTCATCTTTCCGCATTGTTTCATCTTTCCGCATTGTTTCATCTTTCCGCATTGTTTCATCTTTCCGCAATGTTTCATCTTTCATCTTTCCGCATTGATTTATCTTTCATCTTTCCGCATTGTTTCATCTTTCATCTTTCCGCATTGTTTCATCTTTCATCTTTCCGCATTGTTTCATCTTTCCGCATTGTTTCATCTTTCCGCATTGTTTCATCTTTCATCTTTCCGCATTGTTTCATCTTTCATCTTTCCGCATTGTTTCATCTTTCATCTTTCCGCATTGTTTCATCTTTCATCTTTCCGCATTGTTTCATCTTTCATCTTTCCGCATTGTTTCATCTTTCCGCATTGTTTCATCTTTCTCCATTGTTTCATCTTTCCGCATTGTTTCATCTTTCATCTTTCCGCAATGTTTCATCTTTCATCTTTCCGCATTCTTTCATCTTTCATCTTTCCGCATTGTTTCATCTTTCATCTTTCCGCATTGTTTCATCTTTCATCTTTCCGCATTCTTTCATCTTTCCGCATTGTTTCATCTTTCATCTTTCCGCATTGTTTCATCTTTCATCTTCCGCATTCTTTCATCTTTCATCTTTCCGCATTGTTTCATCTTTCATCTTTCCGCATTGTTTCATCTTTCATCTTTCCGCATTCTTTCATCTTTCATCTTTCCGCATTGTTTCATCTTTCCGCATTGTTTCATCTTTCCGCATTGTTTCATCTTTCCGCATTGTTTCATCTTTCCGCATTGTTTCATCTTTCATCTTTCCGTATTGTTTCATCTTTCATCTTTCCGCATTGTATCATCTTTCATCTTTCCGCATTGTTTCATCTTTCATCTTTCCGCATTGTTTCATCTTTCATCTTTCCGCATTCTTTCATCTTTCATCTTTCCGCATTGTTTCATCTTTCATCTTTCCGCAATGTTTCATCTTTCATCTTTCCGCATTGTTTCATCTTTCATCTTTCCGCTTTCTTTCATCTTTCATCTTTCCGCATTGTTTCATCTTTCATCTTTCCGCATTGTTTCATCTTTCATCTTCCGCATTCTTTCATCTTTCATCTTTCCGCATTGTTTCATCTTTCATCTTACCGCAGTTTTTCATCTTTCATCTTTCCGCATTGTTTCATCTTTCCGCATTGTTTCATCTTTCCGCATTGTTTCATCTTCCCGCATTGTTTCATCTTTCATCTTTCCGCATTGTTTCATCTTTCATCTTTCCGCATTCTTTCATCTTTCATCTTTCCGCATTGTTTCATCTTTCATCTTTCCGCATTTTTTCATCTTTCATCTTTCCGCATTCTTTCATCTTTCATCTTTCCGCATTGTTTCATCTTTCATCTTTCCGCATTTTTTCATCTTTCATCTTTCCGCATTCTTTCATCTTTCATCTTTCCGCATTGTTTCATCTTTCATCTTTCCGCATTTTTTCATCTTTCATCTTTCCGCATTTTTTCATCTTTCATCTTTCCGCATTGTTTCATCTTTCATCTTTCCGCATTTTTTCATCTTTCATCTTTCCGCATTGTTTCATCTTTCATCTTTCCGCATTGTTTCATCTTTCCGCATTGTTTCATCTTTCCGCATTGTTTCATCTTTCCGCATTGTTTCATCTTTCCGCATTGTTTCATCTTTCCGCATTGTTTCATCTTTCCGCATTGTTTCATCTTTCCGCATTGTTTCATCTTTCCGCATTGTTTCATCTTTCCGCATTGTTTCATCTTTCCGCATTGTTTCATCTTTCCGCATTGTTTCATCTTTCCGCATTGTTTCATCTTTCCGCATTGTTTCATCTTTCCGCATTGTTTCATCTTTCCGCATTGTTTCATCTTTCCGCATTGTTTCATCTTTCCGCATTGTTTCATCTTTCCGCATTGTTTCATCTTTCCGCATTGTTTCATCTTTCCGCATTGTTTCATCTTTCCGCATTGTTTCATCTTTCCGCATTGTTTCATCTTTCCGCATTGTTTCATCTTTCCGCGTTGTTTCATCTTTCCGCGTTGTTTCATCTTTCCGCATTGTTTCATCTTTCCGCATTGTTTCATCTTTCCGCATTGTTTCATCTTTCCGCATTGTTTCATCTTCCCGCATTGTTTCATCTTTCATCTTTCCGCATTGTTTCATCTTTCATCTTTCCGCATTCTTTCATCTTTCATCTTTCCGCATTGTTTCATCTTTCATCTTTCCGCATTTTTTCATCTTTCATCTTTCCGCATTGTTTCATCTTTCATCTTCCGCATTCTTTCATCTTTCATCTTTCCGCATTGTTTCATCTTTCATCTTTCCGCATTTTTTCATCTTTCATCTTTCCGCATTGTTTCATCTTTCATCTTTCCGCATTTTTTCATCTTTCATCTTTCCGCATTGTTTCATCTTTCATCTTTCCGCATTGTTTCATCTTTCCGCATTGTTTCACCTTTCCGCATTGTTTCATCTTTCCGCATTGTTTCATCTTTCCGCATTGATTCATCTTTCCGCATTGTTTCATCTTTCCGCATTGTTTCATCTTTCCGCATTGTTTCATCTTTCCGCATTGTTTCATCTTTCATCTTTCCGCATTGTTTCATCTTTCCGCATTGTTTCATCTTTCCGCATTGTTTCATCTTTCATCTTTCCGCATTGTTTCATCTTTCATCTTTCCGCATTGTTTCATCTTTCCGCATTGTTTCATCTTTCATCTTTCCGCATTCTTTCATCTTTCATCTTTCCGCATTGTTTCATCTTTCATCTTTCCGCATTGTTTCATCTTTCATCTTTCCGCATTGTTTCATCTTTCATCTTCCGCATTCTTTCATCTTTCATCTTTCCGCATTGTTTCATCTTTCATCTTTCCGCATTTTTTCATCCTTCATCTTTCCGCATTGTTTCATCTTTCATCTTTCCGCATTTTTTCATCTTTCATCTTTCCGCATTGTTTCATCTTTCATCTTTCCGCATTGTTTCATCTTTCCGCATTGTTTCATCTTTCCGCATTGTTTCATCTTTCCGCATTGTTTCATCTTTCCGCATTGTTTCATCTTTCCGCATTGTTTCATCTTTCCGCATTGTTTCATCTTTCCGCATTGTTTCATCTTTCCGCATTGTTTCATCTTTCCGCATTGTTTCATCTTTCCGCATTGTTTCATCTTTCCGCATTGTTTCATCTTTCCGCATTGTTTCATCTTTCCGCATTGTTTCATCTTTCCGCATTGTTTCATCTTTCCGCATTGTTTCATCTTTCCGCATTGTTTCATCTTTCCGCATTGTTTCATCTTTCCGCATTGTTTCATCTTTCCGCATTGTTTCATCATTCCGCATTGTTTCATCTTTCCGCATTGTTTCATCTTTCATCTTTCCGCATTGTTTCATCTTTCATCTTTCCGCATTGTTTCATCTTTCATCTTTCCGCTTTGTTTCATCTTTCATCTTCCGCATTCTTTCATCTTTCATCTTTCCGCATTGTTTCATCTTTCATCTTTCCGCATTTTTTCATCTTTCATCTTTCCGCATTGTTTCATCTTTCATCTTTCCGCATTTTTTCATCTTTCATCTTTCCGCATTGTTTCATCTTTCATCTTTCCGCATTGTTTCATCTTTCCGCATTGTTTCATCTTTCCGCATTGTTTCATCTTTCCGTATTGTTTCATCTTTCCGCATTGTTTCATCTTTCATCTTTCCGCATTGTTTCATCTTTCCGCATTGTTTCATCTTTCCGCATTGTTTCATCTTTCCGCATTGTTTCATCTTTCCGCAATGTTTCATCTTTCATCTTTCCGCATTGATTTATCTTTCATCTTTCCGCATTGTTTCATCTTTCATCTTTCCGCATTGTTTCATCTTTCATCTTTCCGCATTGTTTCATCTTTCATCTTTCCGCATTGTTTCATCTTTCATCTTTCGGCATTGTTTCATCTTTCATCTTTCCGCATTGTTTCATCTTTCCGCATTGTTTCATCTTTCCGCATTGTTTCATCTTTCATCTTTCCGCAATGTTTCATCTTTCATCTTTCCGCATTCTTTCATCTTTCATCTTTCCGCATTGTTTCATCTTTCATCTTTCCGCATTGTTTCATCTTTCATCTTTCCGCATTCTTTCATCTTTCCGCATTGTTTCATCCTTCATCTTTCCGCATTGTTTCATCTTTCATCTTCCGCATTCTTTCATCTTTCATCTTTCCGCATTGTTTCATCTTTCATCTTTCCGCATTGTTTCATCTTTCATCTTTCCGCATTCTTTCATCTTTCATCTTTCCGCATTGTTTCATCTTTCCGCATTGTTTCATCTTTCCGCATTGTTTCATCTTTCCGCATTGTTTCATCTTTCCGCATTGTTTCATCTTTCATCTTTCCGTATTGTTTCATCTTTCATCTTTCCGCATTGTATCATCTTTCATCTTTCCGCATTGTTTCATCTTTCATCTTTCCGCATTGTTTCATCTTTCATCTTTCCGCATTCTTTCATCTTTCATCTTTCCGCATTGTTTCATCTTTCATCTTTCCGCAATGTTTCATCTTTCATCTTTCCGCATTGTTTCATCTTTCATCTTTCCGCTTTCTTTCATCTTTCATCTTTCCGCATTGTTTCATCTTTCATCTTTCCGCATTGTTTCATCTTTCATCTTCCGCATTCTTTCATCTTTCATCTTTCCGCATTGTTTCATCTTTCATCTTTCCGCATTTTTTCATCTTTCATCTTTCCGCATTGTTTCATCTTTCATCTTTCCGCATTGTTTCATCTTTCCGCATTGTTTCATCTTTCCGCATTGTTTCATCTTTCATCTTTCCGCATTCTTTCATCTTTCATATTTCCGCATTGTTTCATCTTTCATCTTTCCGCATTGTTTCATCTTTCATCTTCCGCATTCTTTCATCTTTCATCTTTCCGCATTGTTTCATGTTTCATCTTTCCGCATTGTTTCATCTTTCATCTTTCCTCATTGTTTCATCTTTCATCTTTCCGCATTGTTTCATCTTTCATCTTTCCGCATTGTTTCATCTTTCATCTTTCCGCATTCTTTCATCTTTCATCTTTCCGCATTTTTTCATCTTTCATCTTTCCGCATTGTTTCATCTTTCATCTTTCCGCATTCTTTCATCTTTCATCTTTCCGCATTGTTTCATCTTTCATCTTTCCGCATTGTTTCATCTTTCATCTTTCCGCATTGTTTCATCTTTCATCTTTCCGCATGTTTCATCTTTCATCTTTCCGCATTGTTTCATCTTTCATCTTTCCGCATTGTTTCATCTTTCATCTTGCCGCATTGTTTCATCTTTCATCTTCCGCATTCTTTCATCTTTCATCTTTCCGCATTGTTTCATCTTTCATCTTACCGCAGTTTTTCATCTTTCATCTTTCCGCATTGTTTCATCTTTCCGCATTGTTTCATCTTTCCGCATTGTTTCATCTTCCCGCATTGTTTCATCTTTCATCTTTCCGCATTGTTTCATCTTTCATCTTTCCGCATTCTTTCATCTTTCATCTTTCCGCATTGTTTCATCTTTCATCTTTCCGCATTTTTTCATCTTTCATCTTTCCGCATTCTTTCATCTTTCATCTTTCCGCATTGTTTCATCTTTCATCTTTCCGCATTTTTTCATCTTTCATCTTTCCGCATTCTTTCATCTTTCATCTTTCCGCATTGTTTCATCTTTCATCTTTCCGCATTTTTTCATCTTTCATCTTTCCGCATTTTTTCATCTTTCATCTTTCCGCATTGTTTCATCTTTCATCTTTCCGCATTTTTTCATCTTTCATCTTTCCGCATTGTTTCATCTTTCATCTTTCCGCATTGTTTCATCTTTCCGCATTGTTTCATCTTTCCGCATTGTTTCATCTTTCCGCATTGTTTCATCTTTCCGCATTGTTTCATCTTTCCGCATTGTTTCATCTTTCCGCATTGTTTCATCTTTCCGCATTGTTTCATCTTTCCGCATTGTTTCATCTTTCCGCATTGTTTCATCTTTCCGCATTGTTTCATCTTTCCGCATTGTTTCATCTTTCCGCATTGTTTCATCTTTCCGCATTGTTTCATCTTTCCGCATTGTTCATCTTTCCGCATTGTTTCATCTTTCCGCATTGTTTCATCTTTCCGCATTGTTTCATCTTTCCGCATTGTTTCATCTTTCCGCATTGTTTCATCTTTCCGCATTGTTTCATCTTTCCGCATTGTTTCATCTTTCCGCATTGTTTCATCTTTCCGCATTGTTTCATATTTCCGCATTGTTTCATCTTTCATCTTTCCGCATTGTTTCATCTTTCATCTTTCCGCATTCTTTCATCTTTCATCTTTCCGCATTGTTTCATCTTTCATCTTTCCGCATTGTTTCATCTTTCATCTTTCCGCATTCTTTCATCTTTCATCTTTCCGCATTGTTTCATCTTTCATCTTTCCGCATTGTTTCATCTTTCATCTTTCCGCATTCTTTCATCTTTCATCTTTCCGCATTGTTTCATCTTTCATCTTTCCGCATTCTTTCATCTTTCATCTTTCCGCATTGTTTCATCTTTCATCTTTCCGCATTGTTTCATCTTTCATCTTTCCGCATTTTTTCATCTTTCATCTTTCCGCATTGTTTCATCTTTCATCTTTCCGCATTGTTTCATCTTTCATCTTTCCGCATTTTTTCATCTTTCATCTTTCCGCATTGTTTCATCTTTCATCTTTCCGCATTGTTTCATCTTTCCGCATTGTTTCATCTTTCCGCATTGTTTCATCTTTCCGCATTGTTTCATCTTTCCGCATTGTTTCATCTTTCCGAATTGTTTCATCTTTCCGCATTGTTTCATCTTTCATCTTTCCACATTCTTTCATCTTTCATCTTTCCGCATTGTTTCATCTTTCATCTTTCCGCATTGTTTCATCTTTCATCTTTCCGCATTGTTTCATCTTTCATCTTTCCGCATTCTTTCATCTTTCATCTTCCCGCATTGTTTCATCTTTCATCTTTCCGCATTGTTTCATCTTTCATCTTTCCGCATTGTTTCATCTTTCATCTTCCGCATTCTTTCATCTTTCATCTTTCCGCATTGTTTCATCTTTCATCTTTCCGCATTTTTTCATCTTTCATCTTTCCGCATTGTTTCATCTTTCATCTTTCCGCATTTTTTCATCTTTCATCTTTCCGCATTGTTTCATCTTTCATCTTTCCGCATTGTTTCATCTTTCCGCATTGTTTCATCTTTCCGCATTGTTTCATCTTTCCGCATTGTTTCATCTTTACGCATTGTTTCATCTTTCCGCATTGTTTCATCTTTCCGCATTGTTTCATCTTTCCGCATTGTTTCATCTTTCCGCATAGTTTCATCTTTCCGCATTGTTTCATCTTTCCGCATTGTTTCATCTTTCCGCATTGTTTCATCTTTCCGCATTGTTTCATCTTTCCGCATTGTTTCATCTTTCCGCATTGTTTCATCTTTCATCTTTCCGCATTGTTTCATCTTTCCGCATTGTTTCATCTTTCCGCATTCTTTCATCTTTCCGCATTGTTTCATCTTTCCGCATTGTTTCATCTTTCATCTTTCCGCATTGTTTCATCTTTCATCTTTCCGCATTGTTTCATCTTTCATCTTTCCGCATTGTTTCATCTTTCATCTTTCCGCATTGTTTCATCTTTCATCTTTCCGCATTGTTTCATCTTTCCGCATTGTTTCATCTTTCCGCATTTTTTCATCTTTCCGCATTGTTTCATCTTTCCGCATTGTTTCATCTTTCCGCATTGTTTCATCTTTCCGAATTGTTTCATCTTTCCGCATTGTTTCATCTTTCATCTTTCCACATTCTTTCATCTTTCATCTTTCCGCATTGTTTCATCTTTCATCTTTCCGCATTGTTTCATCTTTCATCTTTCCGCATTGTTTCATCTTTCATCTTTCCGCATTCTTTCATCTTTCATCTTCCCGCATTGTTTCATCTTTCATCTTTCCGCATTGTTTCATCTTTCATCTTTCCGCATTGTTTCATCTTTCCGCATTGTTTCATCTTTCCGCATTGTTTCATCTTTCCGCATTGTTTCATCTTTCCGCATTGTTTCATCTTTCATCTTTCCGCATTCTTTCATCTTTCATCTTTCCGCATTGTTTCATCTTTCATCTTTCCGCATTGTTTCATCTTTCATCTTTCCGCATTGTTTCATCTTTCATCTTCCGCATTCTTTCATCTTTCATCTTTCCGCATTGTTTCATCTTTCATCTTTCCGCATTTTTTCATCTTTCATCTTTCCGCATTGTTTCATCTTTCATCTTTCCGCATTGTTTCATCTTTCCGCATTGTTTCATCTTTCCGCATTGTTTCATCTTTCCGCATTGTTTCATCTTTACGCATTGTTTCATCTTTCCGCATTGTTTCATCTTTCCGCATTGTTTCATCTTTCCGCATTGTTTCATCTTTCCGCATAGTTTCATCTTTCCGCATTGTTTCATCTTTCCGCATTGTTTCATCTTTCCGCATTGTTTCATCTTTCCGCATTGTTTCATCTTTCCGCATTGTTTCATCTTTCCGCATTGTTTCATCTTTCATCTTTCCGCATTGTTTCATCTTTCCGCATTGTTTCATCTTTCCGCATTCTTTCATCTTTCCGCATTGTTTCATCTTTCCGCATTGTTTCATCTTTCCGCATTGTTTCATCTTTCATCTTTCCGCATTGTTTCATCTTTCATCTTTCCGCATTGTTTCATCTTTCATCTTTCCGCATTGTTTCATCTTTCATCTTTCCGCATTGTTTCATCTTTCATCTTTCCGCATTGTTTCATCTTTCCGCATTGTTTCATCTTTCCGCATTTTTTCATCTTTCCGCATTGTTTCATCTTTCCGCATTGTTTCATCTTTCCGCATTGTTTCATCTTTCCGAATTGTTTCATCTTTCCGCATTGTTTCATCTTTCATCTTTCCACATTCTTTCATCTTTCATCTTTCCGCATTGTTTCATCTTTCATCTTTCCGCATTGTTTCATCTTTCATCTTTCCGCATTGTTTCATCTTTCATCTTTCCGCATTCTTTCATCTTTCATCTTCCCGCATTGTTTCATCTTTCATCTTTCCGCATTGTTTCATCTTTCATCTTTCCGCATTGTTTCATCTTTCCGCATTGTTTCATCTTTCCGCATTGTTTCATCTTTCCGCATTGTTTCATCTTTCCGCATTGTTTCATCTTTCATCTTTCCGCATTCTTTCATCTTTCATCTTTCCGCATTGTTTCATCTTTCATCTTTCCGCATTGTTTCATCTTTCATCTTTCCGCATTGTTTCATCTTTCATCTTCCGCATTCTTTCATCTTTCATCTTTCCGCATTGTTTCATCTTTCATCTTTCCGCATTTTTTCATCCTTCATCTTTCCGCATTGTTTCATCTTTCATCTTTCCGCATTTTTTCATCTTTCATCTTTCCGCATTGTTTCATCTTTCATCTTTCCGCATTGTTTCATCTTTCCGCATTGTTTCATCTTTCCGCATTGTTTCATCTTTCCGCATTGTTTCATCTTTCCGCATTGTTTCATCTTTCCGCATTGTTTCATCTTTCCGCATTGTTTCATCTTTCCGCATTGTTTCATCTTTCCGCATTGTTTCATCTTTCCGCATTGTTTCATCTTTCCGCATTGTTTCATCTTTCCGCATTGTTTCATCTTTCCGCATTGTTTCATCTTTCCGCATTGTTTCATCTTTCCGCATTGTTTCATCTTTCCGCATTGTTTCATCTTTCCGCATTGTTTCATCTTTCCGCATGTTTCATCTTTCATCTTTCCGCATTGTTTCATCTTTCCGCATTGTTTCATCTTTCATCTTTCCGCATTGTTTCATCTTTCATCTTTCCGCTTTGTTTCATCTTTCATCTTTCCGCATTGTTTCATCTTTCATCTTTCCGCATTTTTTCATCTTTCATCTTTCCGCATTGTTTCATCTTTCATCTTTCCGCATTTTTTCATCTTTCATCTTTCCGCATTGTTTCATCTTTCATCTTTCCGCATTTTTTCATCTTTCATCTTTCCGCATTGTTTCATCTTTCATCTTTCCGCATTGTTTCATCTTTCCGCATTGTTTCATCTTTCCGCATTGTTTCATCTTTCCGCATTGTTTCATCTTTCCGCATTGTTTCATCTTTCCGCATTGTTTCATCTTTCCGCATTGTTTCATCTTTCCGCATTGTTTCATCTTTCCGCATTGTTTCATCTTTCCGCATTGTTTCATCTTTCCGCATTGTTTCATCTTTCCGCATTGTTTCATCTTTCCGCATTGTTTCATCTTTCCGCATTGTTTCATCTTTCATCTTTCCGCATTGTTTCATCTTTCCGCATTGTTTCATCTTTCATCTTTCCGCATTGTTTCATCTTTCCGCATTGTTTCATCTTTCCGCATTGTTTCATCTTTCCGCATTGTTTCATCTTTCCGCATTGTTTCATCTTTCCGCATTGTTTCATCTTTCCGCATTGTTTCATCTTTCCGCATTGTTTCATCTTTCCGCATTGTTTCATCTTTCCGCATTGTTTCATCTTTCCGCATTGTTTCATCTTTCCGCATTGTTTCATCTTTCCGCATTGTTTCATCTTTCCGCATTGTTTCATCTTTCATCTTTCCGCATTGTTTCATCTTTCATCTTTCCGCATTGTTTCATCTTTCATCTTTCCGCTTTGTTTCATCTTTCATCTTCCGCATTCTTTCATCTTTCATCTTTCCGCATTGTTTCATCTTTCATCTTTCCGCATTTTTTCATCTTTCATCTTTCCGCATTGTTTCATCTTTCATCTTTCCGCATTTTTTCATCTTTCATCTTTCCGCATTGTTTCATCTTTCATCTTTCCGCATTGTTTCATCTTTCCGCATTGTTTCATCTTTCCGCATTGTTTCATCTTTCATCTTTCCGCATTGTTTCATCTTTCATCTTTCCGCATTGTTTCATCTTTCCGCATTGTTTCATCTTTCCGCATTGTTTCATCTTTCCGCATTGTTTCATCTTTCATCTTTCCGCATTGTTTCATCTTTCATCTTTCCGCATTGTTTCATCTTTCATCTTTCCGCATTCTTTCATCTTTCCGCATTGTTTCATCTTTCCGCATTGTTTCATCTTTCCGCATTGTTTCATCTTTCATCTTTCCGCATTGTTTCATCTTTCATCTTTCCGCATTGTTTCATCTTTCATCTTTCCGCATTGTTTCATCTTTCATCTTTCCGCATTGTTTCATCTTTCATCTTTCCGCATTGTTTCATCTTTCATCTTTCCGCATTGTTTCATCTTTCCGCATTGTTTCATCTTTCATCTTTCCGCATTGTTTCATCTTTCATCTTTCCGCATTGTTTCATCTTTCATCTTTCCGCATTGTTTCATCTTTCATCTTTCCGCATTCTTTTATCTTTCATCTTTCCGCATTGTTTCATCTTTCATCTTTCCGCAATGTTTCATCTTTCATCTTTCCGCATTGTTTCATCTTTCATCTTTCCGCATTCTTTCATCTTTCATCTTTCCGCATTGTTTCATCTTTCCGCATTGTTTCATCTTTCCGCATTGTTTCATCTTTCCGCATTGTTTCATCTTTCCGCATTGTTTCATCTTTCCGCATTGTTTCATCTTTCCGCATTGTTTCATCTTTCCGCATTGTTTCATCTTTCCGCATTGTTTCATCTTTCCGCATTGTTTCATCTTTCCGCATTGTTTCATCTTTCCGCATTGTTTCATCTTTCCGCATTGTTTCATCTTTCATCTTTCCGCATTGTTTCATCTTTCATCTTTCCGCATTGTATCATCTTTCATGTTTCCGCATTGTTTCATCTTTCATCTTTCCGCATTGTTTCATCTTTCATCTTTCCGCATTCTTTCATCTTTCATCTTTCCGCAATGTTTCATCTTTCATCTTTCCGCATTGTTTCGTCTTTCATCTTTCCGCATTCTTTCATCTTTCATCTTTCCGCATTGTTTCATCTTTCATCTTTCCGCATTGTTTCATCTTTCCGCATTGTTTCATCTTTCATCTTCCGCATTCTTTCATCTTTCATCTTTCCGCATTATTTCATCTTTCATCTTTCCGCATTTTTTCATCTTTCATCTTTCCGCATTGTTTCATCTTTCATCTTTCCGCATTGTTTCATCTTTCCGCATTGTTTCATCTTTCCACATTGTTTCATCTTTCATCTTTCCGCATTCTTTCATCTTTCATCTTTCCGCATTGTTTCATCTTTCATCTTTCCGCATTGTTTCATCTTTCATCTTCCGCATTCTTTCATCTTTCATCTTTCCGCATTGTTTCATCTTTCATCTTTCCGCATTGTTTCATCTTTCCGCATTGTTTCATCTTTCATCTTCCGCATTCTTTCATCTTTCATCCTTCCGCATTGTTTCATCTTTCATCTTTCCGCATTTTTTCATCTTTCATCTTTCCGCATTGTTTCATCTTTCCGCATTGTTTTATCTTTCCGCATTGTTTCATCTTTCATCTTTCCGCATTGTTTCATCTTTCATCTTTCCGCATTCTTTCATCTTTCATCTTTCCGCATTGTTTCATCTTTCATCTTTCCGCATTGTTTCATCTTTCCGCATTGTTTCATCTTTCATCTTCCGCATTCTTTCATCTTTCATCTTTCCGCATTGTTTCATCTTTCATCTTTCCGCATTTTTTCATCTTTCATCTTTCCGCATTGTTTCATCTTTCATCTTTCCGCATTGTTTCATCTTTCATCTTTCCGCATTTTTTCATCTTTCATCTTTCCGCATTGTTTCATCTTTCATCTTTCCGCATTGTTTCATCTTTCCGCATTGTTTCATCTTTCCGCATTGTTTCATCTTTCCGCATTGTTTCATCTTTCCGCATTGTTTCATCTTTCCGCATTGTTTCATCTTTCATCTTTCCGCATTCTTTCATCTTTCATCTTTCCGCATTGTTTCATCTTTCATCTTTCCGCATTGTTTCATCTTTCATCTTTCCGCATTCTTTCATCTTTCATCTTTCCGCATTGTTTCATCTTTCATCTTTCCGCATTGTTTCATCTTTCCGCATTGTTTCATCTTTCATCTTCCGCATTCTTTCATCTTTCATCTTTCCGCATTATTTCATCTTTCATCTTTCCGCATTTTTTCATCTTTCATCTTTCCGTATTGTTTCATCTTTCATCTTTCCGCATTGTTTCATCTTTCCGCATTGTTTCATCTTTCATCTTTCCGCATTCTTTCATCTTTCATCTTTCCGCATTGTTTCATCTTTCATCTTTCCGCATTGTTTCATCTTTCATCTTCCGCATTCTTTCATCTTTCATCTTTCCGCATTGTTTCATCTTTCATCTTTCCGCATTGTTTCATCTTTCCGCATTGTTTCATCTTTCATCTTCCGCATTCTTTCATCTTTCATCTTTCCGCATTGTTTCATCTTTCATCTTTCCGCATTTTTTCATCTTTCATCTTTCCGCATTGTTTCATCTTTCCGCATTGTTTCATCTTTCCGCATTGTTTCATCTTTCATCTTTCCGCATTGTTTCATCTTTCATCTTTCCGCATTCTTTCATCTTTCATCTTTCCGCATTGTTTCATCTTTCATCTTTCCGCATTGTTTCATCTTTCCGCATTGTTTCATCTTTCATCTTCCGCATTCTTTCATCTTTCATCTTTCCGCATTGTTTCATCTTTCATCTTTCCGCATTTTTTCATCTTTCATCTTTCCGCATTGTTTCATCTTTCATCTTTCCGCATTGTTTCATCTTTCATCTTTCCGCATTTTTTCATCTTTCATCTTTCCGCATTGTTTCATCT